>CM046345.1:7447860-8047860 GCA_025403435.1 Artocarpus heterophyllus
TTTTTAAATACATCTTAGGTAAATAGGGTCCAAATTTTCCAGCACAGAGTTAAGAAAGAGCTGCCTGTGTTCAAGATGTTTCCACCTCTCAAAAAGGTTAATATTTTGGAGCTCAAAGGAAGGTTAAAAGTAGTTGAGAATATCAACTAATATGCTGGTTAGAAGTGGGTGGCATGGGAAATGTAAGAATGATTGTTTCTTAGGGTTTTTGGAGCGGCAGGCGATTTGCTGAGGTATTACGTTTTAATCTCAAAATTTTGATTCCTTTCCTTATATCCTAACTAGTTATTCGCTAAACCACGCTTAGATAGACCATGCAGTTGACCTGAGTTGCAATTACAGAGAAGTCCTCATGTTTTATAGCAAAATTTCTCTGAAAAAATAGAAAGATCTCTCTCCTTATTTCTTTTCTTTTCAAATGGAAAGAATTGTCTTTTCTCCTAACGTCTCTTATTGATCCAGATAACTATATACCCCTTCTGAAGTCTTGCACCATTTTAATATGAAAATTAAAAGTAAATATACTACTGAAATTTAATATTTGATTTACAAATGTTTAAAAGTAGTTTTCCTTTAATTCACCTCTCGAAACTCTGCCATAGAAAATCTGACAATCAATTTATGTTGTTCTTTTTTTTTTCTTTCTTTTAACTATGAAACGTTAGGTCATAAACTTCCTTTCTTTCAAGGGAGAGTAAAGGACTTTGTGGTTAAAAACACAGACTGCTATTTCTATACCTTTTTAGCTATTATGGATAGAACACTTTTCGAAGACCGTTATACCTTTTATCACGTTTTTTTATTCTTTATACTTTCTTATTTGACATGATTTAAAATGCACTATCGATCGTTAAAAAAATGAAAAAAAAAAAAGGCTATTGATTGAAAATACGTTTTCTTTTTGGCTAAACGCAAACTTTTAACAACTTTTTTTTTTTTTTTTTTGTGAAACATTATTCGCCTTCCTCTATCGTCCTTCATGAACATTCTAATTTTCTTCCTTCTTATAATGGTTGGTATACACACATACATATAGTCGTTTTATATTATCACATAAACGCAAAAACCACAAAGAAGTCTTCAACAGCAAAGTGAAGTTTAATTTGGTGAACTGAAAATTTTCATTACTAGAGAATATTCTTACAATAATCGTATAATTGATAACATTGTATTTGCACTCCTTTTTTTTCTGGTAGGTTATCTAACTCCACGTCCCCAGCTTTAGCAGTTTCTCCTCCACATCCATCGGCAACATAAGGAGGAAGGGACTGCTAGATTTCCGTTGTGACTATTAGAAAATGGTTTAATAATTGTGAGGAGCCATTTTGAGGCCCAAATTAGAGTAGGACCCACTTCGTAAATGTAATGGGTCTTTGTGGATTATGTTCTTCATCATAAGGAAACCGAAATATATATTCATTTGCTAAAAAGTCAGCGGATGAATGTGAAAATTGATTATCAATGTATGCCCAATGGAATTGGTTTTTGTAGGAAAGATTGTTGGAAGTCCTACATTACTTAGGCAACTTGCCTTGGTGGAGCTTATAAGAGTTTGCACTTTTGTTCTCCGGTAAGAACATGCATCCAAGAGGCTCCCATATGCGCAGGAGATAAAAATCATCGGCCTAGGCCCAATGTGTATGCCCGCACAAAATGTGGGCGAGGCGAATGTCGCTCTGTCAGGCTTGTAACCTTCAGATTAAAGTCTCTCTTGCTCTGATAGGCTCAGATTCTCTTAGAGTTTTAGGTGCTCTAATGAGAGAGAAGGCATGGTTTCAAGTTCACTAGAGTAGTACATGTGGTGCCAAAGTCCTACTCGTTCATCGTATTTAGGAAGCAGACACTCATCGTGATCTTAAGCACCCAATGAAAAAGCAAATTTTTTTTTTTAATGAAAGCGTATCAATCACATGTCTCAACCTCCATTTTCTGTTTGATTTGTTTTAAGGTTGAAAGTTTTGTTGCAATTGTTTTCCTTGTTTCTCCTTCTTTGGTAATATTTTGTTAATATTAAACTTGTTCATTTCTCTTTATTTTATGCAATTTTGCTAACAGTGACCTAAGTGGATCGTCAACAATCTCTTCGGGAAAATTCTGAATCCTGGAGTTCTTGTCACTTTACTATGCAAGGTCATGAATTAGAGCTCCATCGTTGATTAAGGGTCAAGCGTCTTGCAAACACGTCTAGGTTGTTGGGGGAAGTGATCAGCTCTATATAAGGCCCTACTTTGTTAAGGCTTCTCAAATTGCCTTCCCATTTGTGAAGACCTGACTTTTTGTACGCTGTCAAACAAGCAAACAAGCAACAAAGCTATGCCGAATACTCATAGGGTGTTTGAAAGTATTAGTTAGAAGTAAGGTTCTAACCACCAACTAGTGTGAAGTTCTCACATGCTACAGTAAAAAGTAAAAAGTTGCCACAGTGTAAAGCTAACAGTAATTTTGAACCAAAATAAACTTCGACCATAGTTTTAACTACACTTCCCAAACACCCTATTAGTTATGAAGTTTTTGTACTTATTTAGAAACTTGTGTCCATGAAATCAAGTAGCTTGTATATAGGTTCTTACATTTACCAAATGTCTTTAAGTGTATGTGAATTTTCTCATATCAAATAAAGCTAAGTGCTTTTTGATGTAAAAGTGACACCACTATTCTTCTTAAAAGTTACAACTGATAGGAGAGGCACAACCAAAATCATTGAAATACCACCCAAGATTAGACTCGAGAATCCACCCCAAACACTACTTGTTAGTGCCTTCACTTTGAGGAGTCTATTATGACAATCATATAAAAGATTACCTTGGATTTCGACAAAGATTATCATCAGTTCATTGAGCAAAGTATGTGCAGACAATCATCTATCACGTTAGAAGATAACTCTTACTTTCATTTATAATTTTTGTTGTATAGATAACTGATACACTTTAAATCACGTGAAATCATAATCAAACAAAAGATTTTCTTAGATTTCAATAATTACTAATTTTATCATTTCATCGAATAAATTTTATATGAACGGTTATTTGTCACGCCAAATGTAATTTTTACTTCCATTATCATGAATTTCTCCCATGCGTATAAACTGATACACTGTGAATCACGTGAATCACATAAAAGATTATCTTAGATTTCGACAATCACTAATTTTATCATAGGTCCTTGTCCCTCAAATTGGTAAACTTTGCACATCTCACCTAGCCTATTGTGAAGGCCTGGTGTTTGGTAGGAATTGCAAGACATCAGAATACTTGCAACGTAGTCTAGTGCTTGCCTTGTGCACCAAGTATTTGCAAATTAAAGTACTCAATCTTGGAGCTTCTTTGGCCAAATGAAATGGGAAATTGGTTTCATTTATTTTACTTCTCAATTTTTAAATTTATCGTCGGTTTCATCGAATAACTTTATATAAATAGTTAGCTATCATGTCATAATATACTCTTCCTATCATTTATGATTTTTGAACTAATATTGTGAATTACGTAAAAATCAAATAAAGCATTTACTCTTATTTCAACAATCACCAAGTTTATCATTGGTTTCATCGAATAATTTTTATGCAACAGTTATTTGTCACGTCAAAATACAAGTGTAATTAGTTTTATTTACGATTGTCTTGTGTATAACTCATATGCTATGAATCACGTGAAATCACACAAAAGATTCTCTCAGATTTCGATAATCACTAAGTTTATCATCGGTTTTATCGCCTCAGTTCTCTATGAATACGATGCAAAGTCTCGAGAACAAATGCATTCAAGAAGAACAAGCAGTTACATCAAGTTTTTCTCCCTACATTATAGGTAAATAGGGTCCAAATTTTCCGAAGCATAAAACTAGTAAAAAGCTGCCTTGTTTTCAAAATGTTTCCACATCTGAAAAAGGTTGATATTTTAGAGCTCAAAGGAAAGTTAAAATCAGTTGAGAGTATCAACTGATATGCTAATTAGAAATGGGTGGCATGGGAAATGTAAGGAGGGAAGTTTCTTGGGGGTTTGGGGCAGCCGGTAGTCTTCTGAGGTATTTATACATTCTATTCTCAGAATCCTGGTTCGTTTCTTGATATCTCATAACTATTTATTTGCTAAAACCACACTCAGATATACCATTCAGTTGACTTATGTTACAATAAAAGAGAAATCTTCATGTTTCACAGAAAAATTTCTCTGCAAAAATTGAAACATTTCTTCTTTCTTTTATGATCTTATTTTCTTTACACCTGACTTTACTTATGGATTCAGATGAATTATTTGTCATTCCAATTGTTTTCAAGTCCAAAACACAAACTGAGGCCCTGTTATGCTTTAGCTTATTTCTTCAAATGGTTGGTACACCTTGTTCATATTATCACACGAAGGGGGAAAATCCGGAGAATTTTTGACAGCAAAGAGAAGTTTAATTTGGTGAACTGCAAAAATTCATTACTAGAGAATATTGTTACAATAATCTGATAATTAATAACATTGTATTTGCCCTTTATTTTTTACAGGTTATCTTCCTCCACGTCCCCAGATTCAACAGTTCTTCTGCACATCCATCGGAACAACGAGAGGGAGGTGTTACCTCATTCCAGTGGTAGGCTCCGCGGACCATCAACGGTCTCTTTAGGGACAGCCTAGAGTTCTCGTTATGATCTAGTATGCTGCCCTGGACGTAATGCAGGCTCGCCTCCAAGTGCTCCCATCCTCGCATTGAATCTTACGGCCTCACAGGAAGCTTTCAGTCTTTCACTCCTTTCAAGCAATTTAGCCACGCGATGCAAGGTAAAGACTTGAACGACCACTCGTAAAATAACTCACAATTAACATAAGAACGAAGTAATATTTTGCATCAACATCATTTATTTCTTAAACTATAACAGGAAAAAAATCAGAGTGTACTTTGTAGGTTATTGTAATTTAGTCACTGGATTCTCTTCAATTTAAATTCTAGATGTATAAAAATTAAAATATTTATGTAGTAAATATGTAATTAAAATCGAATAAAATTATTAGTTTAATAGTAATTTAATATTAATGATCATTTAAAGGGGGTTTGTTTCAGCTAATTTACCAGGTTGAGGCTGCAAGTCCTGCTCATGGAAGAGGCAGAATGCAGGAGAAAACTTGGGCACACTGCACCTTCTGCTCGTGTTCACTACGACGCAATGCTGCTGTCACCTCTCTGCCATGAGCTGGTAGCTAACCTCAAAGGACTCGTTGTACTCCAAGTTTGCAGCTTGCTCGCAGCTGTCCGCCACAGCTTCAAGCAACTTGGCTGCTCATAGTTGCGAGTCCTTGGACATGACATTGGTGTCGAGCTCGATGAATTTGGTCATCTTCCTCGCCACTTCGAGGTCTTTGACCTCAAAGGCCACCAGCAGGATGCAGCAAGGGAAGAGTCAGAGAAATGTCTCAAAATGGGAAAGCACATTCATTTCATTTCCAACTTCTGGATGACGAGCAGATATCACCCAATGCGCATCACAGCATGGCACGTACTTTTGGAGACTCTGAACAGCATGGGGTGGTTGTCCACGGGGAAGGAGATAGGTGTGTACTAGAGCCATTAGTATGCCAGATCATGGGTCAGTGCTCCCCCACGTCTCGCAAACCCATCGGCTTTTTTGGGGGAGGTGATCAGCTCTATGTAAGGCACCAGTTTGTAAAAGCTCTTCGAATCGTCTGCCCATTTGTGAAGGCCTGACTTTTGGTAGTTTCTCATTGATGGGCAGGACTGCAACACAAATACCAGTATTTGCAATGTCATTAGAGAGAGAATATATATGTTGTACAATCAAACAAGTAACAAATTAAGTTATGTCGAGTACTTAACGCTGTAGTTTCTATAGTTTTTCATTCGTGTCTCATGTGTGTAGCTGATGCATTCTAAAACATGTGAAATCATAAGCAAGCAATCTCGGATTTAAAGGAAACAACAATGGGGTTATTTTCTTTAATTTCATAATGTGTTCTAACGCATAAAATCAATATCTCCCACAAAATTTAAGGAATTCCTAATTTATCATAATTGATTTCATAGAATAAGTTTTCTATTTTTTATGTGTAACTGATATTTTATGAATCGTGTGAAATCATACATGAAAGATATTATCTGATTTCAAATTTTGTTAATTTTACCCGAGGTCTCATCTATATTACATTTGTAATGAGGAATATGTTTTGAAGTGTTTAAATTACCACTATTATCTTCAGTTTCATCGAATAAATTTTAGGCAAATTGTTATCTATCATATTAGAATGTAACTCTTACTTTCATTTGTTATTTTTTTCATGTGCATAGCTGATACACTGTGAATCACATGAATCAAATAAAAAATTCTCTCAGATTTTTACAATCTCTAATTTTGTCATCGATTTCATCAAAAAAAAATTTAATGTGAACGATTATCTATCACATCCAAACATAACTCTTACTTTAATTTATGGTTTTGGTCATACATACAATTAATGCATTGTGAATTACATAAAATCGTGTGAAAGATTCTCTCCGATTAAAAGAATCATTAATTTTATCATCAGCTTCAACTTTTATTCATGATTTTTGTCGTGTGCATAATTGATACATTGTGAATCATATAAAATGAAATAAAAAATTCTCTCAAGTTTCAACAATCACTAAGTTTATTATAGGTTTTATCACCTCAATTCCATATGAATACGAAGGCAATGTCTCAAGAACAAATGCATTGAAGAAGAACAAGAAGTCGCATTAAGTTTTTCTCCATACATTATAGGTACATAGGATCCAAGTTTTCCTATGCAGAAGCTAGTAAAAAGATGAGTTGTTTTCCATAAATTATAGGTAGAAGTTGCAATGCTAATTTTATTATCAATTTCATTGGACAAATTTTGAAAGCACGGTTATCTATTATATCAACATATAACTTTTGCTTTTACTTTTGTTTTCGTTATATGTATAACTGATACACTATGATCATGTGAAATTGCATAAAAGATTTTCTTAAATATTGACAATTACTAATTTCATCTTCGGTTTCAAGTTTCAATTACTATTTTTGTCATGTGTATAACTAATACATTATGAATTGCTTGAAATGATATAAAAGATTCTCTCGAATTTCAACCTTTCTAATTTTGTCATTAGCTTCATTGAGTAAATTCCATTTGAACAATCTTTCTTGTCACAATATAACTCTTACTTTCATTTATAATTTTTGTCATGTATTAATACACTGTGAATCACTTAAAATTACATAAAAGATACTCTCGGATTTCAACCATTCTAATTTTATCATTAGGTTAATCGAATGAATTTTTATATGAACATGCAATTATCTTCGAATGAATTTTATATGAACATGCAATTATCTTTCTCATCAGAGTATAACTCTTACCTTCATTTATGATTTTTGCCATGTGTGTAACTGATATACTGTAAATCACGTAAAATTACATAAAAGATTCTCTCAGACTTCAACAATCACTACTTCTATCATTAGTTGCATTGAATAAAGTTTATATGAACGGTTATCTATATAACGCTTAATCATTTATGATATTTGTCGTATGTGTAACTGTGAATTGTGTGAAATTACATAAACGACTCTCGGATTTTAACAATCACCAATTATATCATTGGTTTTATCGAATAAAGTTTATACAAACAGTTATCTATGTAACTCCTATTCATTTATGATATTTGTCATATGTATAACTATGATTCTCATGAAATTACATAAAGTACTCTCGGATGTCAACAATCACTGATTTTAACATTGGTTTCATCAAATAAAGTTTATACAAATGGTTATATGTATAACTCCTATTCATTTATGATATTTGTCATATGTATAACTATGATTCGCATGAAATTATATAAAGTACCCTCGGATTTCAATAATCACTAATTTTAATATTGGTTCATTGAATAAAGTTTATACGAAGGGTTATCTGTATAACTCCTATTCATTTATGATATTTGTCGTATGTATAACTGTGATTCGCATGAAATTACTTCAACAATCACTAATTTTAACATTGGTTTCATTGAATAAAGTTTATATGAACAGTTATCTGTATAACTCTTATTCATTTATGATATTTGTCATATGTGTAACTGTGAATCGTGCCAAATTACATAAAGTACTCTTGGATTTCAACAATTACTCATTTCATCATTGGTTCCATCGCCCAAGTTCTCTATAAATACCATGGCAATCTCTCAAGAACAATTGCATTGAAGAAGAAGTTGCATTAAGCTTTTTCCCATACATCATAGGTAAGTAGAGTCCAAGTTTTCCAAAGCAGAAGGCTAGGAAAAATCTGCCTTGTTTTCAAAATGTTTCCACCTCTCAAAAACGTTAATAATTTGGAACTCAAAGGAAGGTTAAAGTTAGTTGAGAAAATCAACTGATATGCTAATTAGAAATGTGTGGCATGGGAAAATTAAGGAGGGAACTTTCTTGGAGTAGAAGGTAATTTCCTGAAGTATTCATATATTCTATTCTCAAAATCTTGGTTCATTTCTTGACTTCTCGTAATTAGTTATTAGCTAAAATCATGCTTAGATATACCATTCAGTTGACTTGTGTTGCAATTAACTTCTCATGTTTTACAGAAAATTTCTCTGCAAACATTGAAAGAATTCTTCTTTGTTTAATGATCTTATTGTCTTTTCGAAAGGAAAGAATTATCTTTACTCCTAATTTCTCTTGAGGTTTCAGATGAGTTATTTATCATTCCACTTTCCATTTTCCAGAAACAAACTGTTACTTAAATAAAAAGCCCCAAAAACAGAATGAGGCCCTGTTAAGCTTTGGCTTATCCCCTCAGGAACTTGAACTCAGAAAAACTGCCAGTGAAATTTCTTGTTCAGTTTTTTTTTTTTTATGGAAAAGTGACTCATAAACTTCTTTGACTGGGAGGAAGTTTAAAATGAATTTCTAGGAATATATATATATATACTTTAGTTACTATCCACAGCACTTTCTGGAACCATCATATATTTATCACTTTCTGCAAATTTTGTTTCGTTTTGTTTTTCTTTTTATTTTAATATGCTTTTAATTAGATTTGATGTTTAAAACTACGCATTACTGATTGAGTTACCTACAGTTGAAAACTCCATTAATTTTATGTAGACCTGTTCTTTTGAAGTAAATTCAATATTTTAACTACATTTTTGGTGTCAAACATTATTCCTCTTCCTCTATCTTCCATAAAAGGACATTCTATTTTCTTTTTTTCTTTTTTCTTTTTTTGGTATTGGTTGGCGTGTACGTTCATATTGTCACATAAATGGGAAAATTAAAAAATTTTAAAAAAAAAAAAACAGAGAAAACTATAGACAACAAAGAGAAGTTTAATTTGGTGAACTGCAAAATTTCATTACTAGAGAATATTGTTACAATAATCTGATCACTAATAACATTGTATTTCCTCTCTTTTTCTACAGGTTCTCTCCCTCCCTGGGACAAGCTTTGGCGGTTTTCTCCGGCATATCCATAGCACCACAAGGAGGGAGGGGCCGCCACATTCCGCTGGTGGCCTCAGCGGATCGTTGACAATCGCTTCAGGAACAACCTGAAGTTTTCGTCCCGATCCAGCATGCTCACCCGGACGTAATGCTGGCTAGCCCCGAAGTGCTTCCCTCCTCGAGTCAGGATCTTGTGGCCTTTTAGGAAGCTTTCGCAGTCTTCCACGCCCTTCAGGCATTTTATCCATGCGAAAGCTGCAAGGTAAAAAAACAAAAAATTTCACATCAATTTGACTTAACGAGCACTGCTACTTATCATCACAAAATCACAATGTACTATATACTAATGATAATTTTAATTGGTTTTTTTTTTTTTTGGCTAATTTACCAGGTTGAGGCTTCAAGTCCTGTCCATGGAATTGGCAGAACGCAGGAGAAAACTCAGGCAAGCTGAACCTCCCGCTGCTGTTCACCGCGTTGCGAAGCTGCTGCCACCTCTCTGCCATGAGGCGGTAGCTGGCCTCGAAGAAGGACTCACTGTACTCCGTGCTGCCAGCCTGCTCGCAGCTGTCTGCCACGGCTTCAAGCACCTTAGCAGCTCGGAGCTGTGAGTCCTTCGACACGCCGATGGTGTTGAGCTCTATGAATTTTGTCATCCTCTTAGCCACTTCGAGGTTTTTGACCAAAGCCCACCTGCAGAATGCAGCAAGGGAAGAGTTAAAGAAGTGGCTTAAAATAAGAGAGGGCATATTAATCTCATTTCCAGCACTCACCCAATGCGCATCCCAGCGTGGCCGGTGCTCTTGGAGACAGTGAACAGCGTGAGGTCATTGTCCGCAGGGAAGGAGATAGGTGTATACTGGGGCCAGTAATAAGCCAAATCATGGATCAGAGCCCCCCCAGTTTGGTTGACAGCTGAGTGTCTTGCGAACCCATCGGGGTTGTTGGGGGAGGTGACCAGCTCGATATAAGGCCCCAGTTTGTTGAAGCTCCTTGCATCGCCAGCCCATTTGTGGAGTCCTGACTTTTGGTAGTCAGTCATTGATGGGTACGACTGCACGACAAATATCAGTATTTGCAATGTCATTAGTGAGAGAATATATATGTTGTACAAGCAAACAAGCATTTAGAGTACTAAGTTCTGTAGTTCCTGTATTTAAAGAGAAATTTCTGTCTGTGTGAAATCAAGTAGCTTTGTACAATTATTTAATCTATGAAGTTCTTGCATTTACAAAATGTTGTTAAAGTGGATTTGAAGTTTCTAATATCAATTATCACGTACAGTAAGTGCTCGGAGGGATACAACCATTACTCCCTAAAGTACCGTGCTCGGAGGGATACAACCATTACTCCCTAAAGTTGCAACTGCTAGGAGAGGCGCAGTCAAATCCTTGAAACACCACCTAGAGCCAAACTCAAGAATCCATCCTAAACACTAATCGTTTGGGCCCTTACTGCAAGGATTCCCTTACAAAGTCATGGAAGCATGCAAGGGATGGACTCGGGCACTTCTTCGAGGCACAGGCCATATAGCCCACCACCTAAGTTTAGGTATGCTCCGACATCATTCTTTCTTTATGTTGACTTTAGCTTTAGAGTAACAAACTTAGTACAAGTTAAGCAAATGATCATATGCAAATTATGTGTTTGAGGTGGGAAAAGAAAAAGAGACAGAGAGTCAAAGAGACAAATGTTTTCAGTAAAAATTTTAAAGTTGGGAGACAACAGCAGAAAAATCAATAATGTGATGCCAAAGTCAAGGTTCAAAAGCATAATTAGAAAAGGAACGTGTATTGATCTTGCCCTCTGTGGTTTGCAATCAACAGCTCCAAAAAATAAGTGGGTTGATGAAGTCATCTAGAATTTATGCTAGTTAACATCATCGTTACGGCGCAAATTATTTAATTAGCTTAAGTGGGCTTTTGCTGCTTTTTGTTTGGAGGATTGTTCCTTTCATTTTTCATCTTTTTTAATTCTCAGATACAAAACACAAAGTGACCACCAAAAGTCATGTTCTCTGTCCATGCGTGAGAAGTCAACTGAAAAAGAGTGACGCCACGAATGTCACACACTAGCTATATCATATTTCTACATAAAATCTAAAGTAAAAGAGTGGTGGCAACTTTGCCAAAAGCATGTCCACCATGTTTTAAATATTAAACTATAACAAAATGTAGAATCAAAGGAATATATATATATATATATATATATATATGATTAATTTATAAGCAGTAATGGGATTTGACTTTGCTAGGATTTGCTAGCAAGTATGCTAAGTCATGAATTGATAAATTCAAAGCATCAAATCAATTATATATATATATATATATATACTATCCAAAGTCACACAAAGACAGAATCAGAGAGGGAAAATATCAAAAGAGAAGACTAACCGAATAGTAAGGAGCTGCTGAAACGACACTCATGGGCTCGGTTGCTTCTTGTGGGGAGAGAGCATAAAGAGCCGCCAAATAGAGTTGAGAAGAGCCCGTGCCGACGACAATGTAAAGGCCTTCCGTTGCGGCATTTCCCACCACATTGTGAAGCCTCACAACTTGCTTGGCAAACTCAGGCTCCAAAAACCAACAAACACTCTTGACGTCAGAAAAATAGCTCATTGATTGCCATCCTGGGATCACAATTGTGGTCTTTTCTCCCATCTTTTGCCAATAGCTTTCGTACATTGTTGGATCGCCACTGCATTAAAAAACATGAATTAAGCAACGATCTTTGAAAAAGAAAAAAAATCTTAAATGTTAAATGTCAAATCTTTTGCTTAATTAGTACATTCAATGTCTGCCCGCCAAATCTTTTGTTGGATAACAAAAAACTGTTGCTTAGAAATTACCCATTTGAGAACACTATGTGCCAAGCAAAATGTGACATGAAAACAAAAAGGAAAGTAAAGAAAAACACCAAGGAAAGACAAATAGCGAAAAGGGTGTTATTGATAGTAGCATTAATGAGAAAATCATACTGAATATATATATATATATATATATCTGTCACAAGGCAAATGGGAATCTTAAATTGCATGGAGGTAGGTATGGGGAAGGCAGAAATGGGAAGAGGGTGTGTGTAGTGTAGTATAGTGTAGTTTAGTGTGGGGTCGTTTTCTTGTATGAGAGATAAATGATTAGATTGGAATGGCGAATCTTTACATCAGAAGAACGTCCTCATAACATGTGTTAATAAGTGGTAAAGGCCTAGAGACGGTGTTGGCATCTATTTTGGACCCACAAAGTGGTAGATTTAAACGATCCCACCATTTTTTTTTTCCCTTTTCATTCATATGGGGAACTAAAACAGCAGGACCATAGACAAGGTAATTTTACAACTTGGGTCGCCGCACTTTAATCTGTTTTTTGCATCTTTATAGCTAAAAAGATAATTTTCTCCTTTTTTTTTTTTTCTCCTGTCACAAAATGGGGTTTGCCGTTTGCAAACAAAAAACAAATAGGGAAAAAAAAAAAGTCACCGACCCACAAAAATTTTACAGACCCCCCCCTAAAAGTGTCTCCAATTATATTCCTTTAGAAACTCATCTAATAAGAAGTCTTTTTTGTTGAGGAGTTTTGACCTCCACAACTCGTGGTATTCTCAATGATGGTGTTTTGTCTTGTGTTGTGTTGTTGGTCAAATGTCAATGAGCATTGAGCACCACCTTTCATGGCATAAGATATTTGGTGCAATGTTTTAGAATTTTGTACCCAAAAAAAAAAAAAAAAAAAAAAAACACTTGAGTTGGGAAACAGGGAAATGACAAACGGAAACAAATATCGAAAGTAGGAAGTTGGAACAAAAAAGATACAATAGTTTTTTTTTGGCTCCAATTCTAAACAGATACCATTGAGAATCTCAAAACCAAGGACTTGTCTGTGTCTATACTTGCTAATACCATAAAGAAGCATCAGAGTACTGGGAAAACGCAACCCCATTGGCCTCCCAAACAGAGCCAAAAAGGGTCGGCAAAAGGTGAATAAACAAGGAAACTTATAATAATAAAAATAACGTTTATAATGAAAGAAAAAAAAAGTCCAAAACAAAAGATCAAGGTGGGTTTTTTTTGGGTCGAAACGTGGCGCAAAATAATACTTGGATTATTTTCAGAAGATTCTGACAAAAAGGACGGCCATAAATTTTAATTACGGAAACGGTCTTTTTTTTTTCATAAAATCAAGTTTTTTAGGCAAAAAAAACAATTTTTTTGAAAAAGATAAAAAAAAAACACCTTAGACAAGAAAAAAAAGCCTTAATAAGGTTAAAAAAATAAAATTTAAAACAGTTTTTCTATCTAAAAACTTAATTTTTAATGTAAAAAAAAATTTATTTATCCAAAAAAATTTTTTTTTAAAACCATTTATCAAAAGCCCCTTTTTTTTCCCAGACTTAAATTTTGTGAAGTTGAAAAGACAAAAATGCCCCTCATTAACAAACCGAGAGAGGAGTAAGTTGACCTCTGACAAAGTGAGGTGGGTGATAATTACAGTAAGACTCACCACAACAACAACCTCATGTGAGGTCATTTAATATTTCCAGAATCCTCAATGGGGGTAATTTAAAAATTTTCACAAAACGACAACAAAATATATAAGAGAGAGTGAAAGTATTTTCTTTTTTTTTTTTTTTTTTGCACTTACTGGTCGAGATTGATAGTCTTTTCCCCGCCATCTTCAACCTCCGAAAAACCAGCTGTGGAAGCTGAAGAAGACTGTGTTGATAAAACTGCCCTCTTGCTAACGTGCGCCAGTTTCAAAGCAGAGCCACTTTCTTCTGCCATTGGAGAACCTCTCTGCTTCTTGAGCAGAGACAAGCCATGAAAATGAAGGCCCTGGTTTTCAGCATCAAAGAGGACCCTCAAAACCAAACTCACATTCAGAGCCAAAGACAGCACCAGCAAGTGCTTCAAAGAGCAAAAGCTTGGAATTTTAGCCATTTTTTTTCAAAAACAGAGCAAGAAAACAGAGGACAAGAAAAACAGAGTTTGGAAATGTAATACTTGAGAGCTTTTTTTTTTGTGTGTGTGAAGAATGAAGCAAAAGAACTGGAAATTTATAGGGGAAAACAGAGGAAGAGAACAAAAATGATGGGAGTGACAAATGGAAGGTTGAAATTTGAAAAGAAGTGCATGCAGAAAAGGCGTTGAAGTTGATGAAGCGTTATGAACTGCCCTTTTGTCTTTTTTTCTTTTTTTGATGGTCAAGTTTATGGTGCACTAATTAAGAAAAAACATTTGTTGAAAACAATCTGACAGAGGAGGAGGGAAAAAGAAACAGACTTGAATTCAGTTTCGCTAATTTGGAAGGACTCTGAAAACCCCTTTGAGGGGATTTAATAATCAGATTCGTTTTTTTTTTGGGTTTTAGAGCCTCTTGTGCATGTTGGTTCAGAGCTTGTTTGGCTCTAAAATTTTACCATGAAAATGCTGATAAAAAAGAAAAGCAGGGCAATAGTGAAAAGAAAATTGAAAATTGGAAAAAAAAATAATAAAAGAAAAAAGTTTGATCCTAGTGTTACATTTGCATATTTGGACTCAAAAAGGAAACCCCAGAAAATGATGAGTTAGGGGAAGAGGATAATGATAAGTTGGTTGCAGTCAGGCTCGGAGAAACACCTCCGACATAAGATTTTCTCGGGAATCAAGAAATCCCACTACGATTTTATCGGAAAATGGCAGTTTTCCGATGCCAGATCTTGAAAACAAAACAGATCCACTAAGGCATAGATTCACTGTTCCGCGTTGATATATAAAAACATATGCACATTTATATTGTATTGTATCATATCATATAATTAAATTATATATATATACATAGAAAGTACGATATAAACAGGGGTGGTATTGTGAAAAAGCTGCTATGGCTACATGCTCTGTCTATTTTTTTTATTTTTTTGTATTTGCTTTTTCTTCCCTTGTTTTTTTCTCCTTGCTTTATTTTTTTTTTTTTTTTTTGGTTCTTCTAAGTTTAAATTTTTTAATGTTACTATTTGCTTGTCAATCTTTTTTAAAGTTGATATCCTTGATTGAACTGGGAACTTGAGAGAGACATGATTTTGGTAACTCTATTGGCTAAGCCAGATATGTAATCTTGAGACTTGGACTGACAAGTCAAAACTTTTTTATGTGTCTTAAAAAAATAAATAATAAATAAAAGCAGGTTTATGTATCCTACATTCTATATATATATATATATATATAGGTCTAGTGTGTTTCGGGCTTCTTGGTTATGCCTTGAATATTTTATCTTTGATCTTATTGTCTCCTTTAATTCTCTTTCATCCCCAGATTTGGTAAATTCTACTTGCTTGTATCCTAATGCTCTTCACTGACAAAAAGCAAGGAGACACAAATGAATAAATAATATCCGACTACTTTAGTTCAGTCGAAAACTAAAGATTGTGTTTTTCTTTTTCTTTTACTCTCTTTAATTCCTTGTAAAATGCTTCTTTTTGGAAAAATGATTTTCCTCCTCTGAAATGTTTGTCAAATCAAAAGAAGGAAATTAACTATGAGTTTTTTTGGATACATAGTTAAAACTAATAAATTTGAGTCAAAATATTGTAGCATATAAAAGTTTAATATTATAATTTATTTTTACTTTATATTATAATACATAAAAATTTTATATTGTAACAGTTTGAACAAACTTCATTTTCACACAAAGCTTATATCAATATCGTTATTTGAAATTGTGTTGATGAATAACAACAACGCTTTATTTATGTGCAACAAACTATGACAAGTATAATTCCTTCGACAAAATCCTAACAAGTATAACGGTTTTTTCCTTCCGTACCAACTTCAAAAGGGTGTACTCGACAATTATGTTTCAATCATCTTAAATTATTTTCAAAACAAAGAAAGATAAAAGTAGAATTCTGCTTATTAAAATTATTATTGGTATAAAAATTCATAATGGCGAATAACAACAGTGTTTTAAGGTCCGTTTGGTTCGAGTATTTGAATGAAATTTAAATTTTTGTTAGAGAAAATACTGTAGCAAAATGATTCGAACCTTGATTTGAATATTCAACCAAACATACCCTTACTTTTTTAGCATAACAAACTATAAAATGCTTTATTGGAGTGAGAATTTCTTTTTCTAAAATACGCATAAATTAAACTATAATTTTGAAATAAAACTAATAGTGTAAAAATACTAAAAATTAAAGGTTTGTAATTTTTTCCATTTATTCTGTCTATTTATTACACTTTGGATAATTTTCATAAATATCTTTCAAACTATGTACCATATTTTACTTTTCCCTTTGATATGGTAAAATCGGTCAAAGTGCCCCTGCCCCCCCCTTCCCCCAATGTATTAAAAAAAGATCAAAATACTTACACCCATCTAAATCCATCTATAAATCTAAAAAATTGTTGAAGTGGCATCTTATTGAAAATTAAAAAATGTATTAAAATTCTAATGAAATACGAAAAATAATTAATATTAGAAATAATAATATATTTATTTTAATTTTGTTCTCATTCTTTTTATTCTCTCTGCCTCCCTTTTCTTCATGATCTTTCTCCTTACTCTGTCTACTCTACTATAAATCAAACCAAAAAAAAACCCAATAAAACCCCCTACCCTGGCAACACCCCGTCGTGCTGCCATCCCCTATGCCCGACCCCTTCTTCCCATGCCCTTACCCCACTACATCCAGCACCAGCCTCACACCGCCATTCGCCAACATGACCCTCATTCTCTCGCCTAGCACAACAAAGAACATTCATCTCAATGCTATTCAAAATGTTGTCGTCATCATGAACCATACAATGTTGTCGACGTTGTGAATCACAACCCCACCTTGATCTCTCTCTACTCTACTATAAATCATACAAAAAAAAAAAAAAAAAACCCAACAAAACCCTACCCTGGCAATTCCCTATCATGTTGTCATCCCCCACGCCCAACACCCCCCCCCCCCCCTCCCCTACCCTTACCCCACGACAACTAGCACCAGCCTCGCATCGCCATTCGCCAACACAACCCACCTTCTCTCACTTGGTACAACAAAGATCATTCGCCTCAATACCATTCAGAACTGTTGTCGTTATTGCTAACCATGCAATGTCAATGCCGTTGCGAATCAAAGCCTCGCCATCACAACCCCACCCTGCTCTCTATCTTGCTCAGACTAGCTCGGGCAACAGGGGTGGCTAGTTAGGGCAAAGGGCTAGATTGTATGGAGCGACATGTTGACGCGTTGGTGGCTGGTTAGGTAGCTATCACAAGGTGGGGGCGAGGGAATAGAGCGTGAGTTTTTGAATCTGATTTACAGTACAGAGACAAAGGAGGGAGAGAAGAAAACTCAAGAAAATAAATTATTCTTATAGACAAATTTTAAATATTTTTATGTATTTAATTAGAATTTCAATGCATTTTTTAATCTTTAATAGGATGTCACGTCAATAAAACCATTAAGTTTATAGACAAAATTGGATGAAGGAGGTATTCTGTCTTGTTTTCTATAGACCAGGGTCATTTTGATTAAGTTACAAAATCAAGGGACAAAGTGAAATATAGTACATAGTTTGGAAGATTTACAAAAATAATCCATATATTTTTTAATCTATGTTATATAAATATATTCATTTAAATATATAAACTTAAGCAATAGGACAGTCCAATTATTTTTTTAAAATTTAAAATAATAAGAGATGTTAAAACTGTAAAAAAAGCACTTCTCTATCTTTGAAACAATAAAAAATCGATAAGTAGAACAAAATAAGAGGAAAAAAAAAATGGGGGTTAGGGGAAAAGGTTGATAAATTTGAGAAATTTTTAAATGAGTCGGAAAAAAGTTTTTCATCTTGATTCATCCTCAACCATGTTAACGATTAGACTGAGAAAATTAGTTTTCATTTCTATTTCCACAATTAACATAACAAACAGTACAATACACACACAATTAGTTTCTAATTATTTGATCCTCTATTTCAGCTGAAATCTTTGTTGATGTTCTCCCAAAATTAATAGAATTACAAGAATCTTCGGAATTCAATCACATGGAGAAGTGTCAACATCCATGGAAGAAAATGATAACTTGAATAGGTAACTGTTGGAAACAAAGTGCGCAGCGGAATTTTAAAATTTTTCATCAGAGTATTTTTCAAAACACAAGTTTGACATGTTATATGTATAAATTAAACAGATCTTACTAACCTCAGTGTGCCGAAGAACCTCCGCGACCTGTGTAGAGAAGTAACGTTCCAGAAGAGCCTCAACCAACTGGTCTTCTTTGCTATTCTCTATCCACAACCGGAGTGAGTGTGGGCTCACACGTACAGCTCTTCCACCGGTGACTCTCCTTCCAACCAATAGAGAGAACCCAAAGCTAGTGTTCGTGATTTGTGAACAAAAGCTCTCAGGGAGTTTTCAGATGCTCACTAGAAGAGTATCACTCTTAATCTCTCAAATTGATCTGAGTAAATCATTAGACTCACTCCCTTTTATACCTATTGGTCCTTGGGGTCAGTCCATATCAGATTAGGTCTCAAAAATTGAAACAGAATCAAGTTCGGATCAATATCTGATAAGATACGCGTGAAAAACGCGTAATCTTAACTGTCGCGGTCGGCATGCCGAACTGTGTGATAGGCAGGCCGAACTGGCCAGTTCGACAGGCCGAACTTTCTGATAGGCAGGCCGAACTGTCGAGAAAAAATCTCCACGAATCTTTTATTTTCCACCCGAGATTCTAAAGGATAAAGTCTCAGTTTTGATTCAAATAGCCCAATAGAAAAGATATCTGATCAAAACAAACTTTATCAAGATAATCTCTAAGAAAATAAATCAATTCACAATAATTCTACAAGTTTATCTTGTTCTAATTGTCCAAAATTAAAACAACCGATAAACAGACAAGAATTATCCGAACGCCATAATTCAACAAGTTCATCTTGAACTAATTTCTTACATAATTAATTCAACCGATAAACAGACATGAATTATTTGATTCTTACAAATTTTAAACCAATCTGATAAATCCGACATAAGTCACCAATTATTGGAAAAGCACGCCGTGTCGTTACAGGATTTTGTGAGCTAGCAAAGGGGACCAAAATAGACCTATAAAGTTCAAGCTCATGATAATTATGAAACCCAATATCCCAGATATACATTTCACAATTATCAACTCCAACGCTACTCCACTAAAAGCTTGGAGCTGCACTCTCGAACTTTATAGAATTACGAAGCTCGTGTAGCTAAGTCTCCATGACATATCATAGTGTATCGCATCCCCATATGATCATCCATAATCGGCTTAAGGACAAGTTCTGTCTTACCTTCTCGATTATTTTTATCTTACGTTCCATTGTCTCATCATTAGAAAACTTACCATCCAAAGATAGTATACCATTCGGTTACACCTATGTATCCAAATGGTTGAGCGCTCCAGTTTTCTAATTACAGGACAACGCATATAAGAGGATATCATTACTCCTAAAGAGGAGCTATGGATTCCATATCTATGAATAACAAGTCTACGCTACCAAGAGTCATGCCTCCAACGTACCGGCATGCATGCCACTATAGAGATGTGGGAGTCACCCATTGGTACATCAAAAGACACAAGTCGAGACAACGGGCCCATTATTCATCTCAGGATTAAGATACAATACAAATGATTGTCTAAAGTGAATCGATTTGCCAAGACAGAATTATTAATCTAAATCAATTTACTTTATGTCCTGATCCAACATATCGTCACCTATGACAACGCGCCAATGTTTCTATTCACGGAGTCCAACTCCGATGGCCAAGACAAACCATCTCCCAAAAAGGATATAGACAACATAACAATCTTTACATGAATAAAGCGCCCAACTTTATTCCCTCGATTGCGGATCATATATTTTAGACCATCACCTTAAGAGTCGTGTCTACCGCATAATCATCCCATCATATGCCCAACTCTTAAGGTTTAGACTGATAGTCTCAGACTACTGTTTGCTTATCATACATTCAACAAATATGAACGTAAAGAGGACAATATTTGGTATATATAAACGAATAAATTCTTTATTGATAAAAATGTCTCCAAAAATGTATTACATTTTTACTCCTTAGAGCATACATGTCTAACAGTAACAACATGTGTAACATTTCCCTTATAATCACTTAAACCCCTTGTCTCTCTCTCTCTCTCTCTCTCTCTCTCTCTCTCTCTCTCTCTCTCTCTCCTCTCTCTCTCTCTCTCTCTCTCTCTCTCTCTCTCTCTCTCTCTCTCTCTCTCTCTCTCTCTCTCTCTCTCTCCTCTCTCTCTCTCTCTCTCTCTCTCTCTCTCTCTCTCTCTCTCTCTCTCTCTCTCTCTCTCTCTCTCTCTCTCTCTCTCTCTCTCTCTCTCTCTCTCTCTCTCTCTCTCTCTCTCTCTCTCTCTCCCCGTTATAAACTACTACTTATGGCCAAAGAAGTTTATTGCTGAAACTTAAAATTTCTTCAATAATTTAGACATGGCATTTTGATAATTTTTTTTGCCAGTCAAAAAGGGGGATAGGGGTATATTCACATTTCCACCAAGGGCCTTGAGAAAAATCTAATGAGACAAACGGAGAGGGAATGACGTTCTGGTAATTGACAATGATGATTAATGAATCATGTTTTCGGATTAAGTTTTAACATCAAAGTTTCAACTGTCACAGTATAAAGTTTTTATATACTACACTGTAAAGCAAAAGTATGTTATGGTGTAGAGCTCTCACATGTTACAGTGTTTAAGTTTTAACTTTCAAGTTCTAATTTGATTTTCAACCATTTTCTTCATGGAACTGTAGTTTGAACCAATTTTAATAAAAACACTGTAACATATAAGAGCTTTATATTATAACTTATTTTCTTGACACCATAACATGTTAGTATTTTATATTCCTGTAATCAAAAGTTTTGGTTAAAACTAAAATTGTCAAGCATACTATTGTACTCTACGCGTCCGAGATAAATATCTCTTTCTCAAACAATCTTCCAAAGTCAGTTTCTTATTTTGTCAGGACTCTCTTAATTGATCAGTTTCGGTTTCATTGCATGGTAAAGTTTACCACGAAAAGATTCGTAACTCCCCATTTTTCCAGTTTTGCATGCACTAGATTTTCACCATCCACTTGGTTTGGCTCTTCAGAAATTTTCTTTCCATCTTCTGACTTTTTCCCTTAAATTCCGACCTCTTGATTCTTTAAGACTTCCCAACGCCAAAAAAAAAAAAACAAAATCAAAAACAAAGTTCACGTTTCTTGTTGCATATACTCAGAGATGTTTAGACCTCCGGTTCAAACTATTACTAACACTTAAAATTTTATGAGAAAAAATATTATAATAAAGTTTAAATTAAAACTTTTCTGGTTCAAACTTGTAAACTAAACATACTATTATTTCTTTCTTTTTTTTTTACCTTCTATTTTTCTTCCCTATTTTCCTTGTACCTTATTCTCCTTCCTATTATATATATATATAAAAAAAAACTATATTAAAAATCACATGAGCAAATGGAGTACACCAAGATTTTTATTAAAGAGTGCCCCAAATCCAAAAAGATGATACCAACCTGGTTCCCTGGTCTGTTTGCCACGTGTCGTAATGATGTCTAAATATAGACTTGTGCTTGATTAACATAAAATGTAATGCTATTAAATTTGAAAATAGAAGTCTTATTAATGTAATTATTTTATTTTTTTACATAATTAAATCAATAACCATCTATACTATGTAAATTTATTAAAAGTACACAACAAAATTTGACATTTATTCCCATCAATATTTAGGGTCGTCATTTTATTTTATTTTTTTTTCATTATCGATCATGTATGGGGAATATCAAATTATTATTCTTGATTTTAGAAATATACAAATTCTGAATTGAAAAGAAAAGCAAACCATTCTTTTTCATTTTACTATAGCAAAACTAGTGGAGGACACGTTGTCTAATGCAAAAAAAATCAAGGTGGAAGCATAAGCAAGGAAGTTGATGAATAATGGACTTTCATAGAGCTCTAGCCAAGTATGCAATGGACCTAATTTTTCCACTTGAAAAAAATATGCAATATATTATTAAACAACATAAAAACTCTAACAAACATGATTATCCCATGATGTTGTTGGTCATCATCAGTCAATCCTTAGTCTTGATGGTAAAAGTGCCATGAGTAAATGGGTCTGAATTCAGAGTACCATAATTAGGCACCACTTCTTACCTAACAGATTTTCTCAACATCCTCTCATTTCATGCTTTTCTCATGGAATGAGTTGCAAATATTTTGGTTCTAGAGAAGCCAAGTGTGAAAGTTTGCGAAACATGCGCTAGAATGATAATAATCCAACATGGTTGTGATCAGATTATTAGGTATATCTTGTTGGATTGGATTAGAAAAAATACATATATAAAAATAGAAATAAGGGTCTACAAATGGTAAACCAAGGGATGGACTGAAAAAGGAAAATAACACATGCCGTAAAAGTCTAGCCACTGGTTTGGTGCGATGATTGAAATCGAATTAGGACGATTCGGATTGTAAGATCCATTCAAATGGACAATTTAGTAGAAAAACTTTATACTCGAATCGAATTGTGTTTTCAATTTAAATTGAGTTTGAATTAAGAAAATCATACCCTTATTTGGTTTATTAGTTCAAAATATGTTGATTTGAATTTTTTCTACTTAAACTGAAAAATCTAAACTGTATAGCTTAAACTGCCATTCGAACAAACATTTGGACGTGCAATTGAAGCAAAAAAAGAAATAGTAAACCAAAACTATAAAAATATACTTAAAGGGTCTAGAAATGGGAAGGCAAGGCCATGATGTGTATGTAGTTTAGTGACAGACGAGAAAAGGAAAGTAGCAAAATGCTGAAAAAGTTTAGTAATCTTACTTAGCTGCCAACCTAGAAAGTGTTAGTGGGAGTAACATCTCATGTGTTTTTCTTTCTTGTTTTGTTTCTTGGAACCTTTTCTTCCCACCCTTCCAATTTTATTTTCAAGACTTTTACCTCAAAAAATTGACATCATGATAAGATTTTCCGACTAATGGCATGAAATAATTATATGAAAGGGACGAAACACCTAAACTCCTATGCACCAAAAGGGTCTGGGCCTCTTCCTGATCATTGAGGGCCCACAAAATCAGCACTCTGGAAGAAAAAACAAACTTGGGCCTTCCAAACCACCGGGGACCATAGTTAACAATTAATAATCTTGAGAGCTCAGTCATGGTAATCTCATCCAGAGAATTTAAACCAAACCTTTCTGCATTTCATTCACATGATTCTAGGGCTCAGTGTTCGCTGCATTTTCACCATCTGCCATTGGCAAACAAGTGGTCCTCCATCTAATAATGAATATAAGAGGCCTTTCATTTCTTGAAGCTGCACTCACTAAGCACTACTTAGTTGGGGGAGGGTTTATTGTGCCTAGGAGTAGGGATGGGTCTCCTCTAGCTCGGAAAGTGGTCCTTGCACTGATCATGTGGAATATGGCTATGAAATATTTTTGATTCTTGACCAGAAATGTCTATCTCAAAGAACTGCTTTAAGGGAATTGATAATTTTTGAAGTTTTGGGGCTCAATGCAATTCATATTTTAGTGCAGATCCATTATGGTTATGAGCTCGAGAGCTCAAGTTCTTTTCCAAGAATATCGTGGCTTTTGAAAAAATCAATTGACTACTACAAACCCATTTGGGAACATAGGTTCGAACCAAACAATTTTAGTTCAAACCAATTGACTAAACAGATTTACATTAACATCAAATTCGGTAAAAGGGAAACCGGAGGAAACAATGAATACAAACAAAAACAGTAGAGTAGCATTTTTACATCACTGAAAATTTACACTCATATACAATACCTTGAATGCAAATCATTGGTTCCATTTTGCAACAACTGCTAAATATGGAGTAAAAGAAGCATATGGGTATTAGTCGATACTATGTACAAGCATGTAAAAGTTTCATAGACACTCGAGAACATTACCGGCCAAACCTATGACTCTCTTGCCGGACTTCCCCACCGTTCATCAGCTTATCCAAAACAACATTAAGGTCCACTGGCTGCCCATCCTCGGTCATTTTCTTAACTGTTGCTCTCACAATGTCCCTCCGGAATCCCATTGCGACAATATTGTCAATAACATCATCAACGGGTATGCGATTTCCAGTCCCGTTTGCGTTTGATCCACTATCCACATCAGAGGCCATTGGCACTGCACGTGGGAGAACTTGGGCAGTTGGGAGTTGTGAGAATCTGTTTTCACTAGCTAGGACCAGAGAAAATGGTGGCTGTTCTGAGGATTTCATTTTTGAACTGCTGTATTGGGAAGGAATTCTGGAATGAGCATAGCCATCATGAAAACTAGAATGTCTACTCGGTTGCATATGTTCAGTGCGAAACTCTGGATTTCTTGAAGGTTGATCATATACCCTTTGGTTAGAACCAAAATAAGCTTGTTGGTTCGGAGGGGCCAAGCCGGGCGCATTAGAGGTTCTTTGGATGCTTGTGTTGTAGCTTTGAGGTGATATGTAAGAAGTTTCCTCAAAGTTATGTGCTGATAAATAAGGGGCTTGCGGGTCAACAACATCGTGAGATGGATGTGGTGGGCGCAGGTGCTGTAACTGTGAGGTCGGAGGAAGTTGTGGAACTGGTTGACAAGGTTGATATGGTGCCGGAGATGTTGGTTGCGGCTGCTGGATATGAGGCATGCGATATTGTTGATGAGTGGATTCCGAGCTAAGCATAGGATTTGGTGGTAAGTAGTTTGGCTCTGCCTGTGGCATAGATGGGATTTGGTTCTGAGATGCTTGGGCTGGAAACTGCCCCACTATTGGTACTGGCGGCTCTGCCTGCTGAATAGAAGGGATTTGGTTCTGAGATACTTGTGCTAGAAACTGCCCTGCTATTGGTACTGGTGATTGACTGTGATATGAAGGAATTGAAGAAACATTAGGATTAGGAAGAAATTGCTGTGAAGAAATTACAGGACTTGGTTGTGGTTGGTTGGTTGGTTGTTGGACAGATGATAAAACTCCTTGACCAGAACTAGTGTTCTTTTTGGTCTTTTGGTCTTGTGATTGCTCCTGATTTTTTAAGATTTGAAGCTTTGTTAGCTGCAGCTGGACTTCTGATATCTCTCGTTTATCTCTCAAGTCTCGAATACCACCTTGAATCTGTCAAAGTTATCCAATAACGTGACCAAGCATTTTAAATATGCATTGTATCTATCTAGAAAAATTTCCCTAAATTTAAGTTCAAAGAAAACAATACAATCGAAGGAAAACAACGACAGAAACAGTGAAGCTAAGGAATACCTCGGTGAGAATATTGCCTAGCTGCGTCAACTTTCCTTCGGTCCTTCCATGATTAAACTCAGATGAATCCTTCAATTCGTCAACAGAATCTTCAATTTTCCGTGTTCTACTGTCCAGTTGACACATTCTCACATTAAGACCCTCAATAACGTGTAGTAGATTCTCAGAATGCTCCTCCATTTTGCGATCAATCAAAGATATCAATCCTCCATCGCTGGAAGAACCAACCCTCATGGAACCAGCTCTTGGCGGATCGATGTAGTACGTAGAAGAGCGATTCTGCTATGAACAAGAAAATGCATAACTCTTACAGTACAAAAAAATAAACCATTATCACTTAATAACACGAATCCTCATCCCTCATTTCACTTTTTTTTTCCACATACAATCCATAATTTCAGCTTAACAAGGTCTCAAGAGAAAAACAAATTACGTTAAAAAAAAAAAATCAATTCATATTCAATTTGACTTCAAATCTGTTGTTTCCCTGAAAAATAAAAAATAAAAAAAAAACCTTCAAATCTGTTGTGTTATTAAACCAATAAATCTAATAAAATGTAACGCATTGGATCTGTTCAGGCTCTGAGCAGCTCTCCAGTACAAATTTGGTCCTCAATTGAACAAATCACAAAATTTCTTTCAAAATCTTGATTTTTGACAATGCAAGTGTTTCGCAACGTGGTTCAGGAAATGTCCGTCCAACTTAAGCTTCTCACATACTGCAGTAAAATGGTTCTAACTTTTCGTTCTAATAGCATTACCAAACGCACTTTAAGAATTGCAATTTGGGAATTGATGTTAAAATTGGGATTCAGAATAACCAACGAGTAATACAATTCATCGAATTCTAATTTCAAAACCTAAACTTCGCTCCGATAAATACAGAAAGACGAGATTTTTCTTCAATTTAAAATCAACCAAAATCAACAACGAAAGGGATTGATCAATCAAACCTGGAAAGCGGAATCGTACGTGTTGGGGGAGACGACAGGTCGTATGGGACGGAAATGGAAGGAGGAACTGAGATCGTCCTTGCTTAATCCATAAGAGAGATCGTCGTCCTCCTCCGGTTCGTGTCCACGGGAGAACGAGAGGTCGGAGAAGTCGTCGGAGTGGGATCGAGAAAGCTCCGCGATCCGCTTGTCCATGAAATCCGACGACATCATAGCGACAAAGAGCGAGTATTTCCTCCAAGGATTGAGCTTGATTTTCTAGGATGCCAAACAGAGGGTCAAGGTTTTCTCGAAAAGTTGACTTGCGATTGAAGAAGTAAGGGTTGTGGTTCTGTATGAGTTATGTTATCGGTTATCGCGTCACCTGCAAGATTTGCAGCTGCCGTGGGACTGCTGCAACAACGGATGCTAACACAATAACACGTGTCGCCAGGAGGAGGTGGCCTCATAAAACTGCGTGAGTTTTTTCTTTTTTTTTTTTTGGAAAAGTCATAGAAATTAGTTGGAATATTCACAAAAATCTCCTCCCTATTGCTTTTGGTAGGGTGATTATAACCAATTTTTTAACAAAAAATTATAATATAAAATTTTATATATTTTAATATTTATAGTTTTAATTAATAATTTTAACCGTAGTTGTCAAATGTTCTGTAGCCTATAACATGGAAAAATGCACAAAACGACAGTGCGTTTGTATTTCGCTGAGATTTTTTCAAACATTGGGTGGTTCTCATGGAAGAGACCGCCTAGACCGTTGGATCGGAATTGAGTGGTCCAAAATATCTGTCTTATAAAGACAAAAACAAACACAACTTTACTCTATTATTTTTTTTATTATTTTCACTTTATCATTTTTATAATTAAAATTAAGGAGACACTAAAATTCAAAAATCCCAAGAAAATATTTTAATTCAATCCACCATGGAGACAGGAGTGACGGTGTCAACTGTAGTACAGCGGATGGGTGGTGACGGACGAATTGTTGGATAAAGGCAAAGATCGTGACGGGCAGGACGGCGATGAAGTAGTGATTGACATTGTGAGACCTCCATCGCGACGAAATTGCCATCGTCGCGTGACAAACGCTACCACTAGGTCGGGCTTCTTTGTCGCTGAGTGCCTTAAATCCGGCGACACAGGATGACGCCAAGGCCGAGGTGGCACACAAATTTGTCGAGAGGCAACGATCGGACCGGAGGAGGCGCAAGGTTGGGTCGGGATTTCCATTGCGTTTTTTGGTTTTCTCTTTTCCTCCCATGGCTTTTTTCTTTGATCTGAAGTGGGACCTCGGCCGACCTCTTTCGCGACCCTGCGTCTCGCAAAGTCTAACGCGCGACATCGCCGTTGAAGTCTGACGCTCTGTTGGGACCCACTTGCAACTCGCGGGGGTTGGGACCTCATTCTCCGTTGCGAAACGAGGGTTAGTTGCCATCAAAAATCACGTTTTGACGTCGCCGGAGACGAATCCCAATAGTGGCGGATCAACTGCCATTTTCTTTGTTTTTTCAACAATATTAGTATTTTTTTCATTTTTGATTTTTTTATTTATGATAATTTGATGTATTTGGGATCATTAAACTTATCGTGGGCTTCTTTATTTTTTACGCAAAATAAGGTCTCATCAATGAGAACCTCTACTGTAGTGTTGATATAGACGTTAGGTATGTAATTAAATATAAATATATTAGTACAATTAAAAGCTTATTATTTAAAAATTGGGACCCTTAAATCAGCATTGCTAGAATCAATTTTAACTTCATAGAATCATGTTAAGAACTAAGATTGTTAATAAATAATAAGTAGAAAGAAAACAAAAACTGCTCAAAAGTAAAAGATGCCACATGCGAGAATTTTAGAGTGGTTCACTTTGTGAAAGAGTTACGTCTACTGTTCTTTACTATAATGAGAAAAGTAAATACAAATTACAAGGCGTTTTGGAGAGGATATTTAGTAAAAGGTCTAATATTGTTTCTACAGAGTTTCTATAAAGCTTCTTTTGTGTGTCTTCGTAAAGTTGCAATCTCCCTTATACATAAGGTAGTGTGAGATCGTGGCCTCAAACTGACAGAAAGAGTGGGGATGATAATACACACAGTAGTAGGATACATGTCAATTCGTTATTGGCTGTCAGAATCGGGCCTCTACTACGTCTCAGTTCATGACTGGACATGCTTCTTCTTGCAACTGTCAAGCTATGCATATCAATCCTATCGAACCAACACTTGAGTAAATCTGCAATAACAATGAATGCTTAGATAAAAGATACAATTATAAATGAATCACATTCGATCGAATCGATCAAAGACCTAACCTAAACAAGTACTGGACAGGTAATATTCCTCAAGGCAGACTACTTCAAATCGAACACTCTTGCCCCAAATCGAACACTCTTGTTGGGTTTGATTCACTCTGATCGTAACTCAAACTATTCACTTTAGGCCTTTTGAATGATTTAAGCCTGACCAAATCATACTCCAACAAGTCCTATGTAGTTTCTGAATTTTAAAGTTTAGTAAATGAATTCCTAAATTTGTTTTAACAAGCTTGATCTTGACTATAAAATAATAAAGAAATTTTATAGTTTAATGGTTAAGTGAAACATAAATTTAAAAATTATAACATATAAAAGATTTACATCGTTGATTTTTATTTTAATTTTTATTTTAATTTTTAAAAGCTTTATTCAGAAAAGTTTGAGCAGGTGCACCAGAGGGGAAGATAATTATGTGCCCTCCACAAGAAGAAAATTCCGTTGTTTATGCATATTTCTCCAACTCATTGGTGTAGCGTGCGGAAAGGCAAATTACTTTATCACTTTTCTCATTTATGGTCGACTTTTTCTCCTTTTTTGTTTTAAATCTTTTTCTCAATTTTGATTGACGATAAATGTGATCAATATATTCGATTTAAAAATACACAACAAACAACAATATATTCAACACCCCCAGATGACATTGAAACCAAGGAAATCATGTTTGTAGAATTTTCTGTCACAAAACACAACATGTGATCAAAGTGCTTGTTTGCGGTACAAACTGCATGAAAGAGTCCATAAAATACAATTACATGATAGTATTCTTCACTAACATACTAATTAAAGGTGTGTTTGGTATTTGTGGTCTAAACTACTTTTTCAGTTACAAAAAGCTTTCACATGTTATAGAAAAAAAATAATGAAATAAAAAATTCGCTACAAATTACATGCTACAGTAAAAACAGTTCTAACCGCCTTGTTAAACACCTTACTACGATAATTAGAGAAACCTTTATTCATTTCAAAATACGTACTCAACTACAGATTCTCCTTGAGAACTCAACCATGGAATTTGAACACCGACCATCAAATCATCATAACCAAATTTCACACAAACCCCATCAATCTTGCAAATCACTGGCCTTTCCGAAGCAAACACTTTCATATCCCCGCTTCCTCGTACTCTAATTCTCACCAAATTTTCATCATCACCAAACTCCATATACTGAATTGCGCCACTAGTATTGAGCAGGTTCACCAACCCAATTGGAGCAAATTGGACCCTTTTTTTCGGCAAGATTTTCACAGGGGAGACGGTGAGGAGCTCGAAATTCAAAGGCTCGAGTGAGACCTCCAAATTCTCTGCAAAATTCAACAGCCTCAGCTTCTATTGTTGGAACATGTAGACAGCAAACGTCTCTGATTCTTCGATTCGAATAAGGTTGTCTCTCTTTCGGTTGTTCCATTCAATTTCTTTTGGGCTAGCCGAGCAGGCCACTGAGCAGCAGAACTGTGCGGCGCATTTATTGCGCCAGGATTGGCGACACCATCCTCCTCCTTGACAGTTGAAGAGTCCTAAAACTCCGGTATACTGTTGAGAAACACACACATGAAAACATCAAGTGAGCCTTAACAGTATCTCATTCAGCTGCGGTTGAACAAGCAGACACAAAAATGGCCTCTATAGATTGAAAGAGTTGTTTTTGTTCAAGACAAGTGAATGATAAAACTCATTTAGAAATTCATGCAAGCAAGCAATAGGGCATCATAAAGGTGTTTTTTTTTTTTCTTTACAGCACTTAAAAGAAATCTTATAAATAACTCTAGTTTTAATTAATTTCTTTGATGTTACTGTCACATGAATTTCAATTAAAAATGTGTTGATGAAAGAAAAAGCCATCTAGCCATCTAAGCAAACAGATAAAAAGGGGTACAAAAAGAGAGAAAAATGTCTGATAATCTTTTGACCTTGTTGAGGTTCCAAATCTTAAGCATGGTTTTGCCATCATGCAAAGGGTCTTCAAACAGGCAGTCTCTTGTGGGAAGAGCGTAGCATTGGCATCTCAAGATAGATCCATTTGGCAAAGCCAGGCTTTTGAGCAACTTGAAGCTATGTTCCCCGACAGCGTCACTCACATAGATTGGGCCTCCAGGTATAGCCCTTGAAGCGGCGTGGAATTCTGCACATGGGTGTGTGGAATGGAACATGTCCTAATCTGGGTGTATGAAATTCCCCATCCAAAGACTATTGTAGGCACAATGCAGCAAATAACATCCTTGAAGCAAAAATGTCCCCGTCGGATCTCCACCAGAGCTTAAACCTGAACAGGCTCATGAACCTTATTCCGTTCAGCTTCCCGATGGACGCCACGTGGCGGCTCCTGGGTTCATCGTTGGTGTCGAAGCCCACGAAGCAGCCAGTCGGTGACGTGGCGGTGGATGCTACGATGTTCGCAGGGACGTCGGTGAGAATCGGGTGTTTGTTGGCGAGGAAGTTTGTTCCTTGGAGTGCTATGGACGACATGATCGGTGTGTTTGTTGTGTCGTTTTGGTTTACGTGAGTAGAAGTTTTTCTTAAGCTTGGAGTCATATTTATCAAGTGAGTAAGATCTTAGAGACAGAGAGAGAGAGATGAGAACAATAATTGAAAGAAGGTGAGTTTGCTTGCGAGACAGCTAGCAAAGAGAGCTCTATGGAGGGATTTATATAGAAAGCAGGAGGAAGAGCGTCTCGATAATTACGTTTCAATTACTATAATATAAAATTTTTTTATATCAAAGTATAAATAAAAATAGACTATAATACTCTTACATGCATTTCAATTGCTACATAAATTATTTTATAATCTTTAGTTTTTAATTATTATAGTATATAGTTTTTGTATATTAAAACATAAATAAAAATACACCGTAATACTCTTACATAATATAAAATTTTCGTATATTAAAACATAAATAAAAATAGACCATACATACTATATAAATTGTTGTACAATTTTTAGGTCAAGGTTGTGCTGGAAAAAGCACTAATATACCTGTATCTAAATTTTAGAATCTTCTAACGTGGATTGTAGAAGCTTTTGAAACTTGTTGCCGGTAATCGAGGACATTATTTTTTTGCCGATTAAAGTTAAAATAATTCCCTCCTTCTGTTTTTTTTTTTTTTTCTCTTTTTGCGCTCCAGCAACTTTTTCCGTTTTCTTTTTTTTTTTTTGTTCCTTTTTTTTAATTTGAACGTGAAAATTTTGAACTTTGACACTGAAACTGCAGCAAGATTTCGAGAATCATATGTTTGTTTTTTCTTGTTCATAAATGACATTGGCAGCATAAGTAGCAAGGAATAAATATCTCTTGAAGAAGAAATAAGAATAAAAAATTTGATTTTACTCTCTAGTTCTCTGTTTTTGGGCGGTGTTAACAGGTAGACAATTATTTAGAAAAAAAAATTAAATTGTGCAGTTTAACTTAATAAGCAGACGATTTTAAGCGGTGAAGCCTGATGTAAAGGATTACAAGCATCAACCCTTCTAATAAAGCTATCTTAGGGGTTGAAATAGAGATAGAAGGTTATATTTAAAAGAGAAATCTTATTTAACCATTTAGAACCCAATTATTAATAAAATAATAAATTATAGTTTAAAAAGTATATTATATATTAGACTAAGACCTCAGTGGGGTTTTGATCTCACAAGATGAAAGGGTTTTTTTATTTAAAATCACAGGCAAATCTCTCACTCCAACGACATGTCGCAAAAACGTATTGAAGAACGAAGGAGCACAAAATACTATACACAACGAGATAAATAACAGCGCGTTGATACAGACAGTGTATACAGATTCATATTGGACACTTGGGAGCTCAAAGGGACACGTCCTTAACGTGGCCGTACACATGGCTTTAGAAGAAGTTTGCCACGATAACTGCAGCATCTTAGCAACATGTCACCGTTACTGTCTAGTCTGCATTATTCTGCATGTATGTATCGCCCAAAAAAAATACAGATAATTTTCCACGTGTTAACTTTTCATTTACTTTGAATTCTTATTTTGAATAGAAAAGATCTTAATTTAAAGCTTGTAGATCTGATTAAAACTATATATATCTTCAGATATTTATATTTATATGTATCTGTACGTTACTTTTCCAATGCCCATTTTTATTTCATTCATTTCTTCATTCATTACATATACACCATTTAAATCATGACTTTAGTTCAAAACTTTTGTTTCATTGATCAATTACTAATAATAATATTTACACTATCTAAAAGTTGTCAACTCTGTGGAGTTTAATTTACAGCCCTGACTAACGATTTATCACCCTATGTAAAAGACCAAAAAGATCGACCTTAAAAAGGAGTGTCGCTACACAGAAGTATAAAGATAGGTCTCTTGGGTGGCAGAATGTTGAGCGCCGCAGCGCCCACTAGGGCCACGGCATATGTAGTGTTCTGCGCCGCAGCGCTAGTAGTCTGTGGCCATGGTACAGCCATGAATTAATTTTAATTTTGAGAAATTGTCATATTCTTTTGTGTAGTTCTATAAATAGGACATGTTATAGTTTATTTGTGTAACTCGAAAAATATAAAGAGACTACAGAACAATTTAGAAAGAGAGTGGTGTGTAATTTTCTCTTGTAAACTTTTTCTTCATTATATATATATTGAACTTCTGTAGCTGTTGAAAGTAGAGGTGGTTTTCATGTTGAGGGTAAACCACTATACATTTAATTGTGTACTCTTTTACTTATTTTTATTTTAGCGTTTTTTCTCTTAGTAGAATTAGGATGTCTAATTCTCAATAAAAGGAAGCTAGTATGTAAACTACAATGTTACATTCATAGTTAAACATACCTTGTGTCTAGGAGAGGCATGATTCAGTGGGTGAAATTAGTAATACTAAAGTAGCAAATATTTGAGGATGGACTGGAGTTATTTTAATTCAACTTAACTAACCTAGTAAAAGAAAAGACATGACTCAAAATATATTAGAACCCTACAGTACTGAACCTAACATTCTTATATTGAACCTAGCATTTCATAGCAACCTTCAACCTTTGGCACGGCTTTTATCTAGCATAATCGCTACTTGGCTGGCACAATCCCAACCTGACACAGTTATGCTGCAATCTTACCCTGCATAACTCGTATATATCTTTCGTACCTGGTATCCAATGCACAGTTGTTAGACACTCTTTACAAGATTACTAACCTTGCATAGAATGCAGGGTTGTGAGATTTGCTGTCTTGTATTCTATGCATAGACATCCTAGTTGCTAAACCTTACATGGTAAGAGCAGCCTACTTGGCATTGCCTGCTTGGCAGAATCGCTCTTCGCCTCCCCCTATAAATAGTTGAACAGACAGGCATTCGTCAATTTAGAATACCAACAGAGAGCTTGCAATTGAAGCCCAACAATCTACATAGCAAGCTCTATCAACAGGGTTCTAATCTTCTCTAGTAATTTAGATCTATATACAAACACAAACTTTATGCAACTGAGATCCAATCATCCTTACCATACGTTACAACCAGCTTAGTTGTAATGACCAAGGAAACGTCATCAATAAAACCTAATATTTAATTAGGTTTAATTAATAAATTTATTCTTAAAAATGTGAAATTTTGTAAAAATTGTAATTTCTGTTAAAATTATAATAAAATATAAATGAGCGGCATTGATTGCAAATTTTATGGCATATGTAATGCAATGGTGGATATTATAAAATACAAATTTTATGAGTTTGATGACTCAGAGATTTGTGCATAATATCCATAAAATGAATTTTATGTCACAATTATTTGTTAAATTGTGATATAACGAATGGATGATTAGAATGTAAATAGGACATAGAGGTTGTCCTAACCCTAACCGAGGGTAGAAAGGAGGCCAGAGTAGTATAAGAATACTGCTAAATGAAAACACAGATACGAAAAATGTTATGATTGGCCTCCAAAAGTAAACGAAAAGTAAGTTAAATATTTTTATACAGTCTAAGGATAGAAGGTACACTGATTTGACCACGGTAGTATAGAAAACATACTGTGTGATGAAAAATTACACAGTATAAATTTTTAACTCCACAAAGTGGACACTCCTTGATTTTCTATTGGGCCACATGTCAAGAAAAGTGGCCCAATCACCTTGTGACACCTAGTGGTATACTCATGGGTTACCATGAGTCACCAAATGTGATAAGGATGCATTTAAGGCAAAGTTATCACAAAAATTCACTTCCTTTCTTTCCTTCCAAGATCCGGCAGCCATGTCCAGGTCTCTAAAAAAATTTCTCAGCCCCCAAACTTTGCAAAAATAACCCCAAACAAGTTTTACAAGCAAGTACAAGGATTTCCCACAAGTTTTAAGGTAAAATCCTAAACTTTTTCATGAGTTTTCAAGGGATTTTTCATGGGTAAAGGGCAAAGATTAATCCATGCTATTTTTGCATGAAAAGGAAGTCCAAGAAGAAGTTCAAGAAGCCTTTGAAGGCTAGAAATCCAAAAAGTTTTATTTGGGTAAGTTTTAAAGTTTAAAGTTTTGAATTTTGTTTTGATTTTATTCTTTCAAACCCATGAGGGGTTTTGAGCATGTATTTGCTGGAATTTTATGTATATGTGATGATTGGCAAGTTTGAGTTGTGAAACTTTGGTTTATATTGCAAAATGGCAATTTTTGCAAAAAGTGTTAGTTTTGTAATTTTGATGTTAGACTTTGCAAAAGTGATGTTTGAGTATGAGAATCTTTTGATGAAGGCATGGAATGGTTTCTGCAGGGGTAGAATTACAATTTGTAAACGGATTTTTGTAAAAATGCCATAGGGACTAAATTGAAAGAAAAAGTTCCTTCTCGGCAGATTTAAAAAATAGTCAAAAAGGCCCATGTACAGTGAGATTTTGGGAAAAGTTAAAACATGAAAGTTGTAGATCTCGATGAAACTGTTAGGCTACTTGAGCGATTTGCCTAAAAACTCAATCGTTTGTGAGTTTTTGATTTTTCAAGAATATATTAAAAGTGAAAAAAGTGTTAAATGGCAAAAATGTTATTTTTGAAAATGATTTAAGGAATGGTACCTTAAGTAAAAATGATCCTTGAGAAAAATAGGAAATTTTGATGCAAAGAAGCAAATTTTAGTCCCGGGGGTAAAATCGTCAAAATTTTCAGTTCAGGAACTAAACCGTAAAGTTTTATGAAAATTGGGCATAATTAAGAAATAAAGGGATTTGACCCACTAGGGTGTTATTTTGAAATTAGTATGTGATTATTTTCGTAAGAATAACGAAATCGAGCTCGGGTAGGTTAGTAAACCCACGAAGGGCAAAATCGTCATTTTTGTCCAAATAACCCGAATCGTTTTGAAATGTTTCCAATGGAATAAGAAAATGACTAAAAAGGTTCCCGCCCTTCGTTACAAACGATAGGGTAAAGTTAGATAGAAATAAGAAAACCAGTGGTTTTTAGAGTTGTACATAGCAATATAACTCAATTTATTAACTAATGGATGTTTCGTATCGAAACATAGTGAAATTTGGCTAATGGCTTTGTAATTAGCCAACAGGATCCTAGGAGTCTAGGAGAAGAGATATCGAGGTTAAGTTGCCCGACATTTGCATCAAGTAAGTACCCTTCCCACCTATAGTATGAAATATAGGTTTAGAAAGAAATGTATGTATATGTATACCTGTGTGTATAATTAAGTGTAAACTTGTATGTTTGCCATGATATGAATACCTAGGGGTATAGTCATGTATGAATAATTGTGAGCATATTAATGTGTACCAGTGTGTACAAGATGTTACGTACATGTGTGTACAATTATGAAAATGAGCATGTGTACCATGATTTTGTACCTGTGTGTATAATATGTTATGTACTTGTGTGTACAATAATGAAAATGAGCATGTGTATCATGATTTCGTACCTGTGTGTGCAATGATAAATACTTGAGTATGTATAAAGTAGGTATCTGTGTATACATTTGATGTTAAGTACCTGTGAGTACATTATGCTATATACCTGTGCGTATATTATTGTATACCAGTGTGTATAAAAAGTAAGTACATGTGTGTACTATGCTATGCAAGAGAATTTATGTTTCATGCATAGTATGTGATTATCACTTCATGCATGGTATGTCAACAATAATAAAGGGACTGGTAAATGTATCACCAGAAATTAAGAAAAGTGTCGTACCGACTCCTAACTCAAGGGGAGTTTAAAGGATATGTTACGGTCACGGTGTTACGTAGACCTAAATGAAATTGCGCAATGGTACGAACACTTGGGCCCTAATAAAGATAAGAAATGATGAGGATAAAGAAAGTTTATAAGAAAGCATAATTGATTCATGCATTCATATGAATATCCATGTGTGATTTATAGGACTTACTGGGCGTTAGCTCATTAAGTATTTCATATTGTAGGTATTTCGACGAGAATGTCAGAATAAGTTCAAATGGTGAGCTGGCGGAGGGTTGGATGATGTGCAGATTGGGTATGGGTCCGCTGTTGTAATGTTTTCCGCTACGTATGTTTAAAGTTATTTTGATATGAAATGTTTGAAAGAAAGATGTTATGAAAGTAAAAGTATTAATTATGTAAATACAAGTATGTGAAAGTATTTTGAGAATTATCAAGTTAATGTAAGTAAATTATTTATTTCTATTTAAAAAAAAATTCCTAAATTTTTGTCCTAAAATAAGTAAGAATGAGTTTTATCACAGCTCGAAAAGGTGGGTTGTGATATTAGTACTCAAACTAATAGTTGAATTTTCATTCAGTTTATGTTCAAATATTATCATGTTGTGCTATGTAATGATTTGATTATCTAATACTATTATTATTAAATGAAATTCTACATTTGCTATTGTTGTATTATGTGCTCGTTTTTCCCTTTTACAAATAAAAAGTTCCCAACAAACTCGAAACCCCTGGCTTTAAAAAATCAATTTGCAAAACCATAATAGAAGTGCTAAGATATGAAGACAAAGTTGTATAAGAAGTTTTAAGATGCTTATACAAAATATGGGATATGAATAACTTATGTTTCTTGAACATCCTCACCTGCACTATAGGGGTGAAGAGTCTAATGACCTAAAAGCTCAGTTAATAGAAACTCTTATTTTATATCTACAAAATAATAATGTGAATTTAGTTCGAGTTCCAAAGTTAAATGACTTGATTAATAGTATTGCTGTTAATTTCTTCATGTGTTACTCCATTCTCTCAATTGTAGTGACGAAGCATTGCGATGATGGAGTAAGGAGTAAGATGCAAGGTGAAACCAGGTTGATATATAATTGTTCTTTTGTTCTCTTGGTTAACACAATATTTGATGTCTGAAGACAGACTAGTTGGTTGTAAGTTCCTCCACCCCAATCATAGGTTGAGAATTCGAATCACGCTGAGCCCTACTTAAAAGTTGTGACATTTTCCTCTCCCCTTGTATATAAATAATAATAATAATAATAATAATAATAAAATAAACACAATATTTTGAAAACTCATATGAAAAATACACCTTCATGTTGTTTGAGGGTGAGTGCGGCATGATTTGAGCAATTATAACCAAAACGAAAAAAAAAAAAAAAAAACACACACACACACACCCCAAACCAAAGATATGGTCATAATGGACTTTTTAACCATGTTCAAAACCATTAAATACAAAATATGCTAATATTATGTTGTACGGGTTGTGCGATTTAGGCTTTTTATATTATACTAGTATTTTGCACGTCCATGCATGCAGTATTTAGTAGCAAGTTCGGTGATTATATAACTAACAACTTTATCCAAAACTATTGTTTTAATTTCCTAAAAAAACTATTGTTTTAATGATCTATTAATATGAGTTTTGTTTTTGCTAATGTTTTTTGGGCTTAATTATTAACCGAAATATTTATCTAAAGAACGACAAGCAATAAGGAAAAAAAATATATAGAGCACTAATAATTGCCATCTCCACTTTATTTTTCATTATAATGTTCTATTTTTTATCTTTACCAATTAAATAGATCCACCTTCTATGTATAATTTTTTAAATCTATTTATTTTAGTTGAAAGATAGATTCCAATCTTGTCCTTAAATATTAAATTAATGAAACAACCTTATTAGTCATGGCTATTTTGAAATTTATTTATGAATCACTCTAAAATGATAATGAGTTAATGAAACAACCTTGTTATTCATGGCTATTTTAAAATTTATTTACGAATCACTCTAAAATTTTTATGCATTCATCTCTAAGACTTAAAGAAAAAGAAAAACATTTGTATAAAAAAGGAAAGAATAGGAAAAACAATAGTCCATGTTCTAAAAAAAAGAGATACAATCTTACATATAGAATAATGCACTCAATTATATATATATATATATATATATATATATATATATGATTCAATTAAGCAAAAACAAAGTAAAAAAAATGCACATCTGAGCCCCACTGCTTTGAAAAGAGGGAAAAATGTTCAAAGAAATGGGAATACATATCAACACATGGAAGCAAACAAGTAAGTAACTAAAGCATTCTACCCAAAAAAAAAGGAAGAAAAAAGAGTAAACAACTAAGCAAGCAACTAAGCGAGAGCAAATTTCACTCCACTAATTTTGCCTCTTCTATATATAGAAGATATTCATAAAATAAAAAACTCTTCCCCTGACAATAAGACACAATCATTAAAAAAAAAAAAAAAAAAAAACTAGTTTATCTTTACAATATAAAAACGCCTTGCCGAGCTTGCACTTTTTTAATGGGAGCTATTCGTTAAGGACGACCTTTCTTCTTCTTTTTTTTTTCATTTTCTTGTTTTCTTTCCTTTTTTTTTTTCTTCTTCTTTTTCCACACAATCTTATATCTTTTAAGTTTTTTATTCTTCCTTTTAAGAGAATATGTTCCTCTTTTTTAACAACCTCATTAGTTTTATTTTAAAATACACGAACTTAATAATTCTTTCTTCTAATTTATCCCCATTATCCAACCTTTTTTCCTTTGGAGCAATTTTTTTTTATCACTTTCTTCTTTTCCTCTCTCATTTTTTAGTCATTTTCCCTGTTAAAGACACTTCTTTCAAACGTGTCCATATGTATTCTACAATTTCATTTTCTATATTTTTTTTTTCAATTTTTTCCTCCATTACATGCTCTTTTTAAAATATGTTTTGAAGGCCCATTACAACAATCTTTTTTTCTTAGAAATATGTGTCTTCTTTTAAAACTTTTTTCATGCAATTCCTTCAATTGTTATTTTCTAATAAACGCAATTTCTCTAATGTGTTCCTGCCAATCTGCCATCGTATTTTTTCTTTTATTTTTATGAACATAATTTCTTTCATATACGTTCATGCTTAATGTTTTTATCTTTATTTTCATTTTGCTAAGAAATCCTCTGCATGGTAATCATTTTTTAATGTACTTTTTTAAATAGTTTTTGTCTATGTTCTCATTAAAATATACCTTTTAATATATGTCATTGTTTTATTTTGTTTCTTGTCCAATCCTTATTCTTAAAAAACGATACTCATAAAAATGTTTGCTTTAGTTTTTTATTAACTAACAATTAACTAATATATTTAGTATTAAATAAATTAAAAACGCAACAACTCAAGAATCCAAGCTTAAATAACACGTACATATATGAAACCTATAGAATTACTCCACACGTACATGGCACGTGAGTTCAACTAGTTTAAGTATGATATCTGTAACGTCCCGAAATTTATTTAATGTTAATGTAATGTAAATGATGAATTAGTGTGTCATAATTAAAGTTTTAACTTTAATTAGATTATTTGGTTGGATTTTGAGTTTTTGGTTGTTTTGTTAAATTGATGCATTCAAATGATTTCTTATTGATTTAAAATGATGTTTTGAGTTTTAAAACACAATAATTTGTAAAATGTTAAAAATACTCTGTTTTACAAAACCGTGGGCGGCATATGGTTTTCGCACAGTAAAACCGCCCACCGATTTTCTCTATTTATTTCCCTTTCTCTCACTCTCTCTCCTCACTCTCCGGTTCCCTCTCTTTCTTCCCTCTCTCTCTCGGCAGCTCACTCTCTCTCAATCTCTTTCAAAAATTTTTAAAAACAAATCCGAATCCAAGCTTCGGGATAGCGAGGAGGAAGCTCGGGGACGTGATTCGGCAACCGAGAACGCGGATTGAAGCTTCGATTCGAGGTTAGATTCAAAATTTCTAAACTTTTTACAAAATTTTCAATTTTGTGTATTTTTGAAATCTAGGGTTGTCTAAGCTTAGAAAACCGTGGATTTGTGTTAAATGAACTTAGAACAACTAGAATCTAAGCCTAGATTGAAGAAAAATGGATTGGATTCAAGATTTTTCATTTTTCCTCTCATTTTCTCATTTTCGGATTTTTGAGGATTTTGAGTTTAAATCTTGTTTAAATGAGTTCAAACATGTTCTAGTATGTTTTTCTATCAACTATGATTGTTTTTCATGCCTGGGGTTTGAGAAAAACAGGTTGGAATCCAGATTTGAATTTTAGGGATCGAGAAACCCGTGGCTGGGATTTCTGGGTTTTCCCAGTTTGGCAGGCCGAAGTTCATGTTCGGCGGGCCGGAGTGATGATCGGCAGGCCGGTGTTCTTCCGACCGGCAGGCCGAATCTGGGGAAATGTTCGGCAGGCCGAACCTTGTTTCCGGCAGGGCGAACTGTGCAGTTCGGCAGGCCGAAGCAAAGCGTCCGGCAGGCCGACCGAGGCATGGAAAATTTTGTGATTTTTACCCGTTTTCACTGTTTTGAACCCTGATTTAAATCCCAACCTTATAGGATGATTTTAAAGGTACAAATGGCACACTAGGACATCATGAAATGATTTAGTAACATAGAATGTCTCAAACTAGATATTGATTGACTTAGTTGGTATCTAGGATTGTTCGTGGTTCCGTGGAGCTAACGTATAGCGGACCGGGATTGCGGTGTGGGGCACCGGCACGAGTATTGAGGTAGAAATTCTATCCTATTTCTTTGGTAGCCTGGTTTTGAAATAATTTAGCTTTGAAAAAGGTTTCTATCAAAATGTTTTCAACGGTTGTTTGAAAATGGTTTTATCGGTTATATTTTAATATACCGTGATTATGAAATGAACTTCATAATAAATGTAATTGACAACACTCGGTAATTAGGTTTTGAATGATAATGATAATAAACACAAAGGCATGATGCCATATCAGAGATCGGGTCGTGTAGCGATCGACCTTGGGGGCAGGTCCCGAAACCCAGCTGGGCCACTACGGTGGTGATATCATGGTTTGCCTAGGTAAAAGTGAATTGGTGTTTTGATTTGACGAGTAGACTGTTCTGTGTCAGGACGGTTTTACTCAAATTGTTCATTTATTTATTTATTTAAGTTTCCTTTGAATAACTTCTAATAATGCTATGTTCCTTTGCGTTAAACTATTTTTATAAAACATAATCCTACTGAGCCTTTCGCTCACGTTTTATTGTTTTAAATTTCCCCCCCCCCCCTTCTAGGTGGTTTCCCATTTAGGTTTGGAGAAGATTCTTCGGACCGAACTCAGGAGCAGTAGGAGAGTTTATTTATATTTTGTATTATTTAATCAAGGCATGTAAGACTTAACTTTATGTGTACTTGGACTGTAATTGTATTTATGATATTGTCAGAACCATGTATGTGCACAAGTTGTGGGTTGTGGAACCCATATTCGCGGTTTTTATTTAACTTTTATTACATGCTTAATATTTATAAATTCTTTCATAAAATGTGGTAGAAAATCTTCTAAATTTTTATTCAATTTGATTCTCAAACGCTCGATTTTTATTTAAATTCTTGTTTAATTAATCTAAATATTCCGCCACGTCACCTCCCGTACTCCGGGGCGTGACAATATCTGTGATTTCTTGATAATGAAAATGTGCAGTGTGATTTGGTTAGTCACGGTCAACCGCAAACCGAACTACATGTATGTAAGTATTAATTAAACCCAAAATCAAGCTTTGGAGTAGAAAAAACCATATGATGTCATGCATAGTGGTCACTCTTAACCCTTTTTGCAACTAAGCAGTTATTTTGCATACCCCTAATCTTGTTGAGACATTGGTTTATTTTTTGTGAATTTTTTAATTAATTTTTAAATCAAAGAAGAAAAAGAGTTTAGGGTAGAGCTGACGATATGGAGAAAAGGGGGTTCGGATCAACATTCAAATCGACCTGAAATTGACACAAATAGATCAAAGGAACATGTCAATTTTTGGTTGACCGACTATGCCATGAAATCAATAAAAAAAATTAAAATATATATTTTGTATCTCATATTTTAGAGTTTGTTATGAACTTGTGATCTCATAGTAGTTGCTTTATATGTTTTATTTGCATAATTTTGATGGGTACTATCATATTTTAGTAGATTATATCTTCTTAGTTCTTTATAATGATAATGATAATAATAATAATAATAATAATAATATTTTATTTTTATTATTATTAAAAGACTATTAAAAGTATAAAATCTTTTTGGGTTCATGTATCAAAATCATGTCAAGGGTCAATTTCGATCAAGTCGTGTCATGTTAACCCCAAAGTGGTATGTCATACTCGTATTGTGGTTTTTCAAAAAAAAAAAAAAACTCGTGTCATGCATTACGTTCAAGTTGAGCCAAAAAAATAAAAGAAACAACTAAAACACAATACATAACACGAATTGTCACATCTAGTTGAGGTCCTATTTTAGTCCAATAGACTCAAAATGAGCTCTTAATAGTAAAAAAAAATTACAACAAATAAAACATTTTAAAAATATTTTAAATTCATAGTTCAAACTGTTATAAAATTTTAAAAATACCTTTATCTTCTTCGTCTCCTAGATAACCTTCACACCCACTCTTTCCCCACTCTTCCTCGTCTCTCCCCTCTGCCCTCCTCCAACGATGGCCTACTTCTCAACGACGGCAACAATGCCATCAACAATGACTACCCGCGACAAAGTTCGACTTGCCAGGTTATCTTCAGCTCTGTTCATTTCCCTGGCATTGTCGAAGCCTCAAACTGCCATTAAAGCCTATTCTTGTCACCTTGAATCTGTCACCATCAATGCAGATCTTCTTTGGTTCCAGTTTCTCTGCACAACGGCGAATCTTGATGGGCAACGACGGATCTGACAACGAGCGTCATCCGATCCCAACCTTATGTTCACAGTTCAACCTCGCGCCTACCAGAGAAGACGATGGCAATGGCAGGTCTCTCTCGGACGACAGCGACTCTCTAACGCTACAATTGGAGGAGAGGGGAGAAGAAGGAAGAAAAAAAAGGAAAAAAAAATCAGAGGAGGAAAACTCCGCGAAAGGAAAGAGAAAGAAGAGAGAAAAAAAGGAAGGAAGAGATGAGAGAAAAAAAGGAGAAAAAACCCTAAATAAATAGGAGTATTTTTTAATTCATTTAGTTATAAAATCTACATCAATATTTTTTAGGCTATTTATTTTTATTATTATTAATTTTTACATTTTTATAAAAATTATAAAAAATGTTACTTTTTTAAAATTAAATAGTATAAATGTCAACTTTTGAAACTATTTGTAGTAAATATCAAATTTATAATGTAAATATTTTATCTAACTTTTTGTTTCTATATGCAAATAATGTATTTACATTTTTATTTTCAATGTAAATTTACAAATAAATAAGTTGTTTACATTATAAATCTAACATTTACATTTATTAAAAATATTTTCAAAACCTTATATTTATTTTAAGGAGATTCAAAAATCTAACTTTTTTTTCATTCTATTTAATTTTCATTCCTTTACAAATACGGTCTATTTTCCTCATTCTCCATATTCAAAGGCCTCACTGCCCAATTCACATGGCCGACCCTGTAACGGCGTCGTTTTAATAATATATAGCCTAAGACACAAAAAGAGGGAAGCAAGAAGCAAGCAAATGGCATGTTCCAAGTTGCGACATCGATGGAGTCCGATTCGCAAAATTCTCAGAACACCGATTCCTTGTTCGTTTGGGACGAATCCTCTCAGCTTTTCTTCCATGCCAGGTTCTCTCTCTCTCTCTCTCTCTCTATATATATATATATATATATATTATGGTATCTGTATATAAGGGTTTTGGATTGTATGTTTATTTCTTCATGGATTTAATTGAATTGCAGTAGTGGATTTTATCACGACCCAAACGCCGGTTGGTACTACAGCAGCAGAGATGGTCTCTACTACAAATTCGAGAACGGAAGTTACGTACTTCTTGATTCAGTTCAGGTTTTGATTTCTTTTCTCTCTTCAATTTTTCTTTTTCAGATTTTTCATTATTTTACATTGATTTTTTTTCTTATTTCTTTTCAGAGTGATAAATCTGAAATGTCTCAGAGCGAAGTAGGTGTGAATGGGAATTCAATTGGAAATGAATTGTGTGAAAAAAATGAAGACGACAGTGAGAATAATAGCTCGTTCTTACAACGGGATGAATCTGGTGCTGACCAATGCGAAGGAGTTGGTAGAGACGAACCAAATTCTGGTAAGAGCCTTTGCTATGTATAGAAGTGTTGTTCTATTTTTTTTTTTGGTTATAGTTTTGGGTGGAACTTTCAATTTTATTATGCTGATCTTTGATGTTTTTGTAATTAGTGTTACAATCTCAAGTAAATTTTTATTTTTTGAGTTATTGAATTTTGGGTCAAGTTCGTTGTTGGAATACCCAGGATTTATATCTGATTTTTTGCTGTTTGTTTGGTCTAATACTTGTTAGCGCGTAAGTGTTATTTTTTTAGAAGACAACATGTAATTCTGTTGTAGTCCTACTAAGAAATCCAAGAGAAGAAAATTACAAGAACGGGTAATTTGGCATTTTCGTGCCTGGAGATTTTGGTTCCTCGACATCGAAAGACATAACACCTTATTTTCTTATTTAGATAGATATATACATCACTCAGTCGGTCTGTTGGGCGTTTTGAAGCGTTAATTGGTCCTTTATTTGTTCAGGAACTACGGAATGCAAAAGCAGTCATTCACCTGAGAATCCCCCACCTCCTTCAGAATGGTATGCAGAATGTGTGGTTGATTATCCATGTTGTTATCACCATTGTTGTGAAATTGATTTGCTAACTTTAGTCATGTACTGTTCTTAAGGTTAGAAGATACGCTTATTGATCTTTATTTGTCTGGCTACTCAAGCCAAGTAGTCCGCGATGGTGCCGATGAGACAACTTCCTCAAAAGAGGATGAGAGGGATAACTTTGAGTTGCAGGCCGATGGTTTGTCCTTCTTTCTGGTACATTGTTGGTTGAGTGTCCATACGCAAGAACAGAATCTTAAATGGACTTGCTTGGTTGTCAGCAGGGGACAATGATGCATACGAGTTAGAAGAAGGCGAATGGATTCCAGAAGACCCTCAGGACATTACTCGGTTTAGTGAAAACATATCAGATGAAGGTATTGTTGTTTGACATGTTGAAGATTTACTTTAGGTAATCAATCTGTTTTAGTTTTTAGTCATGCATTAGCAATAACTGATGTGGCTTAACATGCAAGAATATCGTTGACATAGGTGTTTCATGGGAAGAAGAGAACTGGAGAGCTCAATATGGTCAAGTCATTCGATCTTCGGAAGAGCCAATGCCAGAGATACCTGCTGTGGATTTGTGGGATTGGTCTATGGTTAAGGGGCCTAGAAAAGATGGAAAAGGTGAGGCTACGAAGCTTGTTGGGAGACTGATGAGGAAGTCCGCTAAGCTTCATCCCTCAATGCCTTCTGGTGGCGGTCTTCTAAAAACTGCTCCAATATGTGAAGTGCATCACGATCTGGTACGAGTTAAATCAGGTTTGCAATTCCTCCTTTCATTTAACAAAGTATAAAGTCTGCTTGATTTGTGATGGCTTTTTGTTTATTTGGTTATATATTCTGTGCGGTTACTGTATGGCGGCAGAAATAGTCGAAATCTGTGAGATCTCGTACAAACTGCATGACTGCATCTGCATGTTTATATGTGGTTAAAACTTTTGTATTTGTATGGCTGATTTATTCTTTTGTGCTAGGGCAAATATATAGGTTGCGGAATCCTAGTGCAAGATTCTTAGCTTCCCTGTCAGCCTATGATTCTTCTAACCCAACCAAGGACTGGGGGTTTCCAGAATTATCATTGCACAAACAATCTCTTCCCTTCCCTAAATCCAGGGGAAAAGTTGACTCAAAAACTGCATGTGGAGACTTGGCTGGCAATGATCTGCCTCCGTCGGAATATCAGCCCCCTTCATTTGAACAGGTGAATTTGATCGTTAACTAACATAATTCGTGGCTTAACTTTACCCGTTTTTGTCATACTTTTCTGGCTTAACATTTCATGCATGTATCACAAAGTTAACAAGTACAAGTCAGAAGTAGTTGCCTTTGTAATTAAAGCAATATTCTATTTTGTGCTTGGAAATTCATCTATTAGTTTCTGTTCCTTTTTTGCTGAAATTCCTTTGTCCAAATGCCAGAGTAGAAGCCATTCATATAGGGACAGAGCTGCTGAGAGGAGAGCCCTGCATGGTGGTTTTGGTGTTGCTCCGGGACAAAAGAATTCTATGGTCGGCCATAGCGACATTCTGTCGTCACCTCCTTCAGCCTCCACAGAGGAAGCTGCAGCCGAGGCTTTGAACATTTCATTTGGAGCTGGTAGTTATGCCCAAAAAATCCTAAAACGCATGGGCTGGAAGGAGGTAAATCCCATTAACCTCTGATATTTCCAGAAATTTTGTTCATAAGATTACTGAAATCAGTCATCCATTGCATCCCTTAAAAGATTGTTAGGTTAGCTTGAACAGTTGAAAATAAAATACTTCTTAACTCGATTCAGTATGGCTTTTCTAAAGCAGTTTGGATACTTTTTACCTTTTTCTTTTTCTTTTTTTTTTTTGGCCTCTTTGTTTTGCTTATAGCCATCGAATCTCACCCAGTTTCTCTGCCTCCCCTTTATGATGCGGCCAGGGTGAAGCCCTGGGCAAGACTACAAAAGGCTTGATCGAGCCGATTCAAGCGGAAGGAAACATTGGCAATGCTGGATTGGGTTGGCCTAGGGGAAGATCAAAACACTGATGATATAACTGGCACTGGCCATCTACATGACTTTTTCTTCTTTCTCCCGAGCTTTTGTAATTGATTAAATGATGTGCTGCTCCTCAGAATGTATACAAGGGTAACCAGAACGTATCATCTATAAGAAAGAGCCTAAAGTTTTACCTTTTTCTCCCTTTTTTTCCCGAGCAATAGTATGACTTTCTCATTCGCCACAAAAAAACAAAAAAAAAACAAAAAACAAAAACAAAACATAACAACGCAAAAAACAAAAAAAAAACAGAAAAAAACAAACAAACACCTTACATTTGATGTTGTCGTAAGAATTATCCTTTATCTGTTTTTAGTTATTGGATTAATTTCTTAAAATTTGATATGTAAATGTTCTCGTTAAAAATTTATGAAAATAAAACATTTTCCAATTATAAATTATCAAAAAGGAAAAACGACAGCTCCCACCCTAAAAATTGTCCTTTTTAATAATGGTCCTTTCATTATATTTGTTAGACCTATTAATTGATAAGCCTTTGATGAAGTACTTGCATACATGATGCTAATACAAGGAGCCATCAAAGCACCTGCTAATGAGCCATCCTACCGTGTAGGACTGCCTCAATTTCAAATATTTGTTAAAAAGTACAACAAAAAATTTAACTAATGTTTAACGTACAAATAACAAGGAGACAAAGAATAATAATGTACAAAATTTTTTCTAAGTCTATTTATTTCAGTTATCAGTTTCGCAAGACGTCATTTCAGTTTTAATTTTTTTATCAGAAGATGGTGAATCACCTTTCTCCTCTATTGAACTTCTCTGCTGCAGCTCTTGCTTCAGCCTTTGGATCTCCTGGTCCTTCTCTTCTAGCTTCTCTTGCATCGTAAGTACCTGTGTAAAAGTTCTTTTAGTATCATGTCAAAGGCATAATTTTCATATTTGATACGCAAGTTTTGGAATCAAGGAATTATCCGTGTAAATAAAGCCAAATCGCATACCAAACCATGATCAAAGAAGAAACTAATTACGTCAAAACCACCCAAAATGATCCTCAACTAGACAACAACGACGTTGTTCCGAATACATGGTAGCTGAGCTAGTGGGACATAACCACAAATGTATAGGAGATGAAGTAAATTATTTGGGAAATTGTGTTGATGTTATATTTGAAAAGAGTTAAACGACTTGTCGATTGTTGCAGCTGATTTAGTTGACAGTCGTTTCTTTAGTAATGCTACTTATAATTTAATTTTTCATCTGTTATTTGCTGCTGTCGTTTTGGCTGTATAAGAGCATATGGACTCTGTTTTGTTATTCTTAGGTTTTCGACTCCATAAGTGTAATTTGGAGCTCGCAGAGCTTGTTAATGGAACTATACTGGATTGGTTCATAGTAAACGAATTTCCTTTCATTTTCTAGTCTATTCTCTATTTTACTGACTTCCAAGTGTATATTAAAAGAAAACTAATAAATGGACGAAAAAAAAAAGGGTAGAGAAATAATTACCATTTCATTTGATCTTTCCACATCATTTGTTAGCCCCTCCATCTGTTTGTGCAGTCCTGTAAGATAAAGCGAAAAAAGGGATTACTAAGTCATAAATCACACTACGTTTAAAAGACGCACAATATCAGTCAAAAGATGGAACGACTCCACGTTTATTTGAGCAACCATAATTACTAAGAATATTATACAATGGGATTCAACATGGAGGGAGTTTCAAATCTTCTACAAAGACTTGAGCACGACATATTACTCACCTTCAAATTGATTTCTGAGTTCTGCATTCTGGGATTTTTGCAAAGCAAGTTTCATAGCTAAATCATGCATCTGCAAAACAATGACACAACTCAAATTAATTTGATGATCCGTCTTAAGTAACACCAGATGATTAAGAGAGTGCCAAGCTGCTTCAAGAATAGAGAGAGAAGATTTTTTCACCATCATGGACTGGTTCATGCCCTTGCAAATTTTCATATTATTGTTCTCGATTTTGGAACCCCAAGCTCAGAAACAAACTCATTTATTTATGCAGGCATGCAAATACACAGAAAACTTTCCATCAACTTGAGGGTGGGGGCGGGGACAAAATTCAAAAATTGGGAAAATAGAGGCTTAAAGTTGATAAAGAACACCAATAATGTAAAAAGTATGGGCAGAAGCAGTGGTAGCACCTTTCCCTCAGCAGCTTGATTTCCAATCTCCTCATTTTCCTCTTGCAAGGTTCTACATTTAGCCATCAGCATCTTCCCCATCTTACTTTGGGGAGTAAATTGGACTGCAGCAATATTATCCTCCAACTCTTTCACTTTCTTATCCTTCTCCTCAACCAAATTCTGACATCCATGCACCACAAAAAGTGCAAATTCAGACTTACTTAAAAGCAGACTAAGAGCATATATAACATTTTAGGTATCACCAAGTAATCTTAAGAATATTGTAAGCGCCTAGCACACCTTTAAACGTGTAAACTCTTCATGGATTGCTGGATCTAGTAACAACCTCCTTGCCTATAAGAATTAATCAACAAAGAATATTTAAGTCACTAGCAAAGTAACAATATAGTTAATCGCAAAAGCCAAAATAGAAAGAATAAAAAAGGAACCAAAACGACATAAAGATCCACGGAACCAATAATGTGAGACCGGATGCACTGTCTTGAAAGCAAAAGAAGAAGGGACAAAATGTCCTGCCTGCTTTGGTAGCTAGGAACTTATGAAACTTTCATTATTAGGAGACCAAATATATCAATAACGAACCTTTTAAACAAGAAAGTAAAAGATATAAAAGCTAAAGAATAGTGTTTAAGCCAATGAATCCACTATTAAAGTATGCCTCGGTAAAATATCTATTTAGATGAAACTAAGGCATTAGGAATCACCTGCATTGACGGTGGCTTCAGTTGTACTCTCAACTCTCGAACTGAACTCTGTTGTTTAGTCAACAATGAACTTGTTGTCATACAAAAAATGATATAATTCAAGCAAGACTGCAAGAAAGAAGTAAAAAATCATCTGCTTAAAACCCTCCTAAATACTATTCCAGATTGTCAAGTAACGGAGTGAAGATAGCAAGTCTTTGGGTGAAAAAATTGAGTGGTAGAAGAGCGTCCTCATATTATAGCATGCATAGGTTCTCAGTATTATTTCCTCCTTCTCACTCTCAGTATTTACAGATATGTATGTGTGTGTGTTTACCATTTAAAAATAATAATAATAATAATAATAGTAATAGTAGTAGTAGTAGTAGTAATAACCATGTCCTTAAGGTGAAATTTTCCTCTCCAATATCATTTGTCCCAATGTTTCTGTAAATAAAAGTTTAAAACCATTGAATATGCATAATCGCACACACTCTAACACACTCTAACCAACACACTCTAAACAGATTCAATATTATCACATGCACACAGCATCATCTAAAAGGAAAAGACAAGCAAAGAGCTCTCACCTTCAGCTCTGCTATCTCCTGCTCTCGCTTTGCAAATGTCACTATGAAAGCAGCTTCCTTCTTTTTTGCTTTTTCTAACTAAAAACGAGGGAACAACATATTATAATCATACATTAAAATGTGAATTTGTATATGTATGTAAAAAAATAGAAGATAATAATAATAAACGCAAGGAATAATCAAGACTAAACCTGTTCTCGCAATGACTCCTCAGACCTCTTCAGGCTCTGAAGGTAATTGATCACTACTTTAGGTTCTGCAAAACAAAAACTCAAATCAACATTTCTGGATTTAACGGAGGCTAATTGTGATTGAGCACATATATGAAGCACACAATAGCATGGCATAAAGATACAAGAAAACTCCAAAAATCTAAGATGAAGCTGACCAGGGGTAGTCCCCATAGGTATGAAGGACTCATTCTGAAATGCAGAATGCCACTTTTGAATTTTAGATTTTGCAGCTTCAAGTTCCGTCTGAAGAAAATTTTATCATAAATTAATAAATCATAACTATACAGGCCAATGGAATTTGCAACCAAATAATATTACAGAATCGAACACGTACTTGATATGTTGCAAGGGTATCTTTACAGTTTTGAAGACTGCAAAAGAAGATCAAAGAACAGATATAAAAACAGTAGATCTAGTAAAGTTAAAAAGCAACTTGTCTAATCAGTATCACTGCAAATCGCTTAAACATTAGGCCTTTTAGAACTTACAATACCTTTCACGAAGAGACAATATCATTCCTGTTGCTACCCCAGGAGCAGTTTCTTCAACTTTTGAGTTAGACTGCAGGTAATAAACAGTAATTTTTCGTTTTCAACAAATGCTAACCAGAACCGTAAGATTAAAGGTAATAATAATAAAAATATATAGACATATATGTATATATCATAGAATGTCAGCACATGTAAACTGTCATAAGTCCTCATTCAAACTTTTCCACTTAAAAAAATAAAATAAAATTCCTCATCTAAACTTCCAACCATCTTCTACTCTCACTGAATTGGAATTTTACGACATCATTAACACAACAATCAAAGCTTCTTTCTTACACTTCTCAAATAAGACCAGACCAAAATCCATGAACGAATTTCCAATAAAATGATTCAATTTCATGCCTATTTATATCAGCATTGTTGTGAATAAAGAAAAAGAAAAAGACACTAGCTTTGATATTGTTTTCGACTTTCAAATCAATGCTAAAGAAGCGCAAGACAAATTTGACTTGGTATATAAAAATTCAAAAAAATTCTCGCAAATAACCATCTTCAATACCTTCTTTGAGCCAAAAAAGTCGTCTTCATCGTCCTCTAGGTACCCAAATCCTCTCTTATTCCCTAAATTCTCAAAGAAAAATCGACAAAAATCAAACAACAGTACCAAAAATCAGCCAAAAAAAGGTACATTAAGAACGGAAATTTGTATCCGATGAAAGAGAAAATAACCTGAGCGCCTAGCACTGTGACCTCCAGGAAAATCGCCTCCGAAATCATCGTCCTGGATTTTCAGAAGCACGAAAACCCTAGAGTTTTAGACTTCATTGTATAAAGAAAAGAACAGTAGAAGAGGGATTTGGGGAGACTTACGTCGTTGATATGGTTGTGGGAAGCCATGGAATAGCTTCTGAAAATCCTTCGGGGATTTGCTTCTACAGAAATCGGAAATGGACGGAGACCGGTTGGGGCTCAAAGGGGTTCAGACGAACGACAAAAAGAAGAAGAGAAAGGAGTGTGGGTATCAGGTGCATGCAGTTCCACGCTGTAGTTCTATTATTTTGGGCCTGAGATCTTAGCCCATTGATGAGGTTTCTACCCAAAAGTATTGAACCCATTTATGTTGACCCAGTTATGATGTTAGAGGCCCAGAATGAACCTGGGAAGGAAGCAAAATATCCTAAAAATATCTCTAATGATATTATATATTATACTATATAATTACATATAAATAATTATAATGATATCATTATAAGACATTTATAAAATTTTTACAAATTAAAGTCATATTTCAATTCAATAAATGTAGTTGGGCCAATTGTCTCGTTAACCCAATAACATAACCAAAGGTAATATTAGAAAATTAGAGAGGAGGATTTTCATAAATGTTATCTTTTAAGTCTTATTTTTATAAATGACATATATATTTATTTGTAGCATAACTTAACATATAATATAAATAATAGTATGGTATAATTTTTTTCTAAAGTTTGGCATGAATAGCACAACTTTTAAAAGGGTGGCATAGTTTGTAATTTCCCAATTAGAAGAGATTATGACCAATTTATTGTTGTAAACTCTTCAAAAACTAGAAATACTCTCAATTTTTTCTCCTCTGTATCATTGGAGACTTTTCATAAATGTTGTCATTTAATATTTATTTTTTATAAATACTACATATATTTGTTTGTGATACATCTTAACATGTAATAAGAATTATAGTGTAGAATAAATTTTTTTAAATATGACATAAATAAAGACAACTTTTAAAAATGTGTCATAGCTTGTAATTTTCTCCTTTTAAAAAATTATAGTAAATTGCACGACATCATGCAGTTCCACATCGTAGTTTGAGATATTTATACTCACGTCATTTTATTGAACAATGGATTAACTTTTGCCACTTGAAAAAAAAAATTGCGCTATATGTCGTTCACAAAAATCAATGCAAGAGTAAAATTATTAAAAAAAGTAGCTTGTGATATTTTTTCAAAGAGTTTTTTTTTTTCACGTATTGTATTTCAATCCACTATCTAAAAAAGGGGTGTATTTATATTCCCCTTTAGTTTTGTTATTGTGGGCGTGAGATCTTAACTCATTAAGAAGGTTTGAGACAGTCAAAGAGAGACAGTCAAAGATTTAAGCCACATTGAAAAAAGTATTAAAATTAATAGGCTAAATTTTTAAAAACTTTAATTAATAGATCATTTAAGTTTAAGCACAGATTTTCTGCTACGTAAAATACCAAAAACACAATTTGAATAAAAATTTAGAACGAATGCATCCTTTCTCTCTCGATCTCCCTAACTCTCGCTCTCATGCTCTCTCTCTCTCTCTCTCTCTCTCTGGTATGCATTGTCATCATTGTGACACTAAGATGGCGGCACAAACGACAAGCCAACAACAACAAGATCTCTCACCAATCTCTACACCATTTGGCTGGTGACATCAATGGCCTTGGTTTTGCTTTTGTCGGAGATCTTGATCTGAATAGCCGTAGTTAGGCAACATTGGAGAGAAAAATAGAGGTAACCCCACTTGGTTTTGTTTTGAGAGTTTTTGAAAATATTTTTACACGTTTTTTGAAGCAAAAATTTCAAAAACACTTTCAATATAATTCTTCAAAAATTCTCTTTTTTCAAAACAAAATCATTTCACCTATTTTAACAACACTACCAAATGGGCCCATCTTTGCTGATGATTTAGTGCTTTGATATTTGGAACTTCCCTAACATTATCATTCTTGTGGTTTTGAAATCTAACATCTAGGGGGGTGGTGGAAACGTGGAGTCAACAAAGAGAGAGAAAGGGAGAGGAGAAAGAGGGTGGTTTGAGAAGAGAGAGAAATATATCAGAATTAAACCTTAAGGGTAAAATTGAAAAATAAATTATTAAAAGATAAGAAAATGTCTATAATTTACTACACCTTGGTAAGTAGGATATTTACTTCCACAAGTTTGAATACGCTTATTCACTGCAATTTTCAAGGAGGTTTCTACCCAAACAGTCCAAGCCCATTTATGTTAGCCCAGTGAGAATGTGGTAGAGGCCTAGACTAAACTTTTGGGCCTTAACCCATTAAGGTTTTCAGTCCTCTTTCCAAGCTATGCTTTGTGTGCTTTTAGATGCAGGATCAAAGAGGTTGAATTACAAGTTTTTATCTCCAGATTGATGCATCCGTTTTAAAATCATGATATATGGCAAAATTTTTATACTAGAGTTGAAATTTAGTAAAATTTTCAGAATATTAAAATAGCTAAATTTACATGGTAATTTTTATAATGAATAATGATGTTGTATTTTGTACTATATTATTATATAATAAACATTCTAATGATATTAACGTTTTCTATTATTCTTAAAATTTTACTATTTTTCACCTTCATCACCGAAATTTTGCTATATGTTAAAAAGCCCTTCAATTATTGGATTGGAATCTTCAATCTTGCCTCTCTTTTTTTGTATGAAACATTAATATATTAAAAGCCGTTGACCTTATTTTACCCTTCTTTGTGTTTTGGACAAATTCAAAATAAGCAATTTCATCAACGTTTTCTATTGATTGTTGACAGTTTTTTTTTTTTTTTAAAAAAAAGAGCATTATGTGCGCTCATGAATTATAATAAGAAATGGTTATACTATTTAGTAATTATTATTCAACGACCACTACTAGTGGAAATATTCTTTAGAACTCTCTCATTTTCTCTCTTGTGCCTTTACAATCCAATATTGACTTTAATCTCTTATTGCTTTTCCCTATTAATAAAATAGACTCCTATCAAAATAAAATATATATATATATATAAAAAAGGGGAAATAATGATAACCAAATTCGCCATACCTATTTCCTAATTGAACATAAATTTGCATGTCTACAATTTTCTTATGTTGAATGTGATGCACACTCTATCCCTGAAATATCATTAGCCCCCCCCCCCCTTTTTTTTTTTGTTCTCCTAATAATTCGAAGGAAAATCCCTTGTGTTTGAAATTCATGATTTGTTGGAGAAAATAAAAGAAATTACAAAAAAAAAAAAAAACACATAAATGGATTAATCTTGAGTTTCTTAAGATGCATTTCAAACTAACCAACCAAAATAATCATCACCAAGCTATAATTTTTTTTTCTATTGTTTTGATGTCTTTGGCCTAGTATAATCCCCAATAGTTAATGGTATGATTCACTCGCTAGGAATGGCAAACACACATTATGTTGTCATTTGAATTTTTCATTCCATAAAATTGTGTTTTTTTTTATTAATTTCAATTATAAGTTCCAGAAATATGTAGTTGATAATTTCTTTTATTTGTAAGTTGGATACATTGGTGTGTGTCAACGCTTTAAAAAAGAAGAAAAAAAAGTCACAACTCGAGCATGTTTTTTAAATTCCCAAATGCATTAATTTATATCTTCTATGACTTATCCAAAAGTTTTTTTTTTTTTAAAATCATTTTGGTGCACATGATAACTAAAAACAAAAAGCATATTAAGTTTATTTATTTATTTTTCTAAAAGAGATATTTAGTTTTGTTTTATGTATAGTGCAATATAATAGTAATATTAAAATATTCTGTCCATGTAAGCATATAATTCTTTTGTCATGACTTTGGTATCCAGTAGTCCCTTTTTGTATTTATCTATCTAAGGTAACATCTCGAATATTTATCATCATTTCCTCTCGCTGTAAAAATTTGTAGTGAAGCTTTCATGTATTTTAAACATGTCGTTGAGTATTTGTCTAGTGTTAAGAAGTGAACTAACCATTTTTTTCCTAAGAATGGCAAACACATTAATTTGTCGCTGTGATTTGGTCACATTTTTTGGATTAATTTCCAAAACACACTAAGGAATAAATTATTACGAATATAGGATAGTTTTTTTTTTACTTTCTTACATGTCCTGTATTACTTTATCATCGTCCGATGATAACAATACAAATATGGCATAGTAATTACTAGTAAAGCAACTTCATTTTGTCTGATATATATAACATTAAAAAAAATTCCAAGAACATGTTGATGGAACCGATCTTGTAATTGACGGACCGAGCTGCTTGTTTGAGATGGTTGGTCTCTAATTTTATGATAAAATTTTGATTTACTAAGGATTTGGACTTTCATCTTAAATAGCCAACCTATTAAGTAGGATGATCCAATGTCCTTGTTAAATTAATGTTTATTTTTGCATTTATAGAATGTGAGACTCATGATTCTTTTATCCTTTACACATCGTAGGTAGATGTTGGTACATTTTTTGGATCGGACATTTTCAATTATTAGCTTCAACTTCAACGATTAATGTTGGAAATAATGTAAGGTGGGACTAGTTTTAAATAATAGCGTGTAATCCGTACCGACATATCCTAAAATTATACCACCATTTATAGCACTCTCAAATATTGAGAAAATTATGTTATACCACACTTTTAAATGTTGTGTTTATTCATGTTAGAAAAAGTTATGTCATACTATCATTCATATTCCATGTTAAGTTATGTCACAATTAAATATACACATATGATTTTATTAAACGTAAATCTTAAAAAATAACGTTTATGAAAATTTCTTAAATAATAATGACATTTGTTTGAAAAAAATTAAAAAAAAAAACGATTCTAGTTGTGAATGGTTAGTGGGTATAAATACAATTCCCGAAATGGCAACTTTTTGTTGATAGTAATCATCATTATGACCACTGGTAATATAGTTTGTCCAAAGCATAAGAACATATTTGAACTCAATTTTGGTTCATTCTACCAAATGAATAAATCTGTTCTTCATCCACTGAAACATCCTTTGTCTCTCGGCCAGCATTATGTTAGCAAATAGTATAAAAATTCAAGAAATGTAAGAAGACTAAGTTCTTATTTTTTTTTATGATCTTTAAAAATTTGATGATGCTACTTTGCATAATGGGATATGTACCTTTTTATATTTTGTGTTTTATGTTTATGCAAGAACCATACTTTGGTTTTGAACTCATCAAACATGTACATTTATATTAGATTTAATATATAAATATGTACCCTATCTAGGTCAATAATTGATTTTGACCTTTAAAATGATCAAATTATTCTTAAAAAATAAAAAAAATAACTTTCAAAAATTAGAAAAAAAAAGAAGCAAAAAACACATGAAAAACTCATTTTGAGGGTATTTTTGAGCATTTAATAGGTCAAAACCTTAAGTTTTAACTTTTCTTTTATTTTTCTATTTGAGAGTATTTCGGTTATTTTAAGATAAAAATCAAAGATTGAACATGATGAGGTATAAATTTATATACTAAATAATTTAAAAGTAAATATTTGATGATATTGAAAACCAAAAATATAGTTTTTAAATAAACATTAAACAAAGGACATAAAAAAGTAAATAACCTTTAATTTATATAAACTTTGTTATACCATGTTGGAAATAAAAGCTCAACAAGTGTGATAAGAAAAATTGCAGTGAAACTCCGATAAATCAATACACAATAAATTAATAATCGTGAAAAGTAATATTTTTTTTTTTTGTAAGTCCTGACTTAGGCAAATAGGATAAATTATTAAAATCGATCAAATTTATAAGATAATACATGTTAATAAAGCCCTTAAAGGTTTCTATATGTCTGACTAATAATATAAATCAATGACTTACTAATATTAAATACATATTACATGGACGAGGATACATTAGAATATGAGTTTTTTTTTTTTTTTTTTGAAGTATGTATATTCGATCTATGTTGATAATAAAGTATATTATGATTTTACTAGGTTAAATAAGTAAACTGAATCTTATAGGGTATTTGGAAGGGTAGTAGGAACCGATGGTTAGAACCACTTTTACTTGGCATGCAAGAGCTTTACATTGTAGCGATTTTTTTATTGTTATTGTAGCATGTGAGAGCTTTATACTGTTTATAACTGAAAAAAGTAATGGGAACCCCATCCAAATTAAATAAGCATATTTTTTTGTGGTGGTGATCCATACCCCTAGTTTCTGAAGCCCACCAAGGAATGCACGAACCATTTATATAAAAGGCCTCTCAACTCCTATAGGGTTTATCCGACTAATCCGGAGCTGACCCATGGAGAGACCCGAAGGCGACAAGAGTCTCCCAATATTGACAGCTGCGTTCACAAAGACTTGAGCTCGATTAATACATCACTTATTAATAGATTTATTTGGTCTCAAAGCTATTAATTTATAAGAGTTTTACTGTACCATAACCATAAAACACAATACAAGAGTGTACAAACTGAGAAATAAACACTTTAATATAATCTTGGTAAAGTTTTTGAGGGAAAAAAACTCAATTCAAAAGTACCAAATGTTTTAAAATAATCTAACGTGGTAGTGGTTTAGAAATGGAAAAAAATTGTAATTTGTTATAATTTTATTTAGTGTTATCTTAGAAATTTAACATTTATTTCCTTAACATCCACCTTAGAGGGTTTCTTTTTCCTTCATTTTCTTGTTTTATTCTCACCTTATTCTATTCCACCAAAGATGGAGTCTTTTCTAGAGGATTTGTCTCTCCTTAGTATTTTATTTTCTTTATTTTCATCCATTTTATTTTTATATGTATATCCATTTATATCTTCATCTATAGAGTGGTGATAGGTTTGATCCATACATATATCTATCCAGTTGTAGCATTGTATTTAGGTTTCTCATTTTCGCGTGTTTTTCTTCACTCTTTTGTTAGATCTGTAGTTTTCAAATGCTGGAAGATTTATCAATCAGAAGAACATACACTAGAGGTATAGGCATTTTGAAAGAGCCAAACATTTATTTATTTTTTTAGGGAGCTCAAACTTGTCTCCCTTACACCAATCAAAAAGAGCAAAAAAAAAAAAAAAACAGTGCTAGCACTCTCTTTTTCACTCTTTTTACACTTTTTGCATTCATTGTCTGACTTTTAAATGTTAATTTGTCATGTTAGTATATTCCATATATTAGACTCTGAATAGAGAGAGCGTAAAAGAAAGTGAGAAAAAGAGTACTGTCAACATTCTTCAAAAAAAAGAAAGAACAAGAAAGCATACTTAGGTTAAAACTTAATAAATAATGTTATATAGTTTCATAATGTATAGTAAATAGTATATCATGAGAAATTAAATAATATCTCGTGAGAAATTGAGAACAAAAACCCCAAAATACTCATACCTCTTTCTCCTCTATATCTCCTACTTTCCTCCCTCGTCGGATCGTCAACGGTCAAAACTTACAGTATTACTCTAGTAATACTGTAATATTGTGCAAATACAAAATTTCTTGACTTCGTCAAATCGCTGGCAGCTGGGAAATACAGTATTACTTTGGCTATACTGTATTACCATGTAAATACAAAAAATTCACTGACGACTTTGTTGGATTGTCGACTACTGGGAAATACAGTATTACTCTGGTTATATTGTATTACTGTGTACATACAAAAATTCACCGAAGACTTTAACGGACCACCAATGGCTAAAAAATACAGTATTACCAAAGTAATACTGCATTACCATGTAAATACTTACACCAGTGACATCTTAGACTGTTGTTGCTACCACCAAAGACGTATAAACATCACCAAAGAAAAAACCTGATCACAAAAAAAAACAAAAAAACAAAACAAAAAACAAAAAAAAAAGAAACAAAACAAAAGAAAAAGATCTACAAAACTATAACAAGACAACAAAAAATTAAAAAGCAAATTCTTTTCTCTTCTTTTTTTTTCCAATCAAAAACTAAAACAAAAACGTACATATACAAACAAAATTAATACTTAGATAATTTCTTAGATCAAGCACAAAAAATGAAAACCTCAAATATAATAACTCACGGCTGGCCTAGACGATCAACCAATCCAGACATGGTTGTAATCCTCTCTGGCGTATTCCTTCACGGCTGGCCAAGAACCCAGCCGTCGCTGGAGAAGCTCCACGTTGATCCTCTCTAGCGCGGTCCTCGGGACATTTTTGATGCAATAGATTAGCGATCTTCTTGTCACAATAGATTGGGAAAGCTAGGTATTGTGGTCGTGAGGAGGAAATGAGGGGCTCAATCTTCATCAACGGGACAGTGAGTGGCAAATGGCAATCTGCCTTTGCATCCAGGTGGTCGCGATCTGGCTTCACGGATGCTGACGGTCGCAATCTCCATGATGCTTTGAATTTTTATTGTTGTTGGAGACAACTCAAACACCGGAGAAAATCATAAGTCCATCTTCTCCGGTGAAGATCTCTGCCATCCTCAGATCGTGTCTGGCTCCATCGGTGCTCGAGGTTAGCATCTGACGAGATGCTGAGGACAATCATCTTGATCTGGAGACGCCGAAGCTCGAGATCGGTGAAATGACGGAGCTCGATGCTGTCCATCTACTTGGAGCAGAAGACTGATGAAGAGAGAGAGTAGTGAGAGATAGTGGAAAATGATAAAAGAGAGAGAGAAAAAAAAAGGAAAAAAGAGTGTTGATGCTTACAGTGGTCCAGCGTCTGATCAACACCACGTGTGGCTGCACATGGTCTCGCTCTTCCCGACTTGCCTCTGTACGATCAAGTGTACCTATAAGGAGGGACGCTTTAGAGGTGAGAGAAAGGTGTCAGTTAATGGACAAGGGCTCTCCGATGCTCAAGGTAGGGGTTGCTCGGCAGAGGACGGGAGCTTGTTAGATGGGAATGAGTCTCTCTTTAGAATGCAATAAATGCATCCTATTTATAGGCTACTACTTATACTGGGTGTCAGGTGGGTTCTGCCCATAACTCGAGTATCACATCAATGCGTGTCAGACAATAGGTGACAAGTGTCACATCCCCCGTCGATGGATTAGCTTCCATCAGATGGTGTGTTATTTGTCGTTTGTTAGCCTGTGGTGGAGAGTAGCGGCCTACTTTATGAATGAGAATGACCCGACCCGAGCTAATGCATAGCCCGAGGTGGCAACCTGCCAGTGGTGCGGCCCCGGGGGCCTTGAGAAGCACCTCGAATGAAGCGCATGTTGTCATCGGGGTCAGTAGTTTGCTCCCTGGAAGCTCTCTCGAGCTGTTTAGCCGACCATCGAAGTTTGTCTCCTCGGCGGTGGCACCGAACTCACCCTCAACAAAGAGTATAACCTGGGTTTTGAAAATAAGAGCATGCTTGTTTCGAGTATTATTTGGATTCAATAGACCCATATTTAGGTTCGAGTATCAAGAATCTTTTAGATACATATTTGTTTCCTTCAAAATCTGAATCTTTTAAATATCAATAATCCAAATTTTAAGAGTTCTTATTCCTCTTGAACTTTTAATACTCGGATATCTCTGCTACAGTAAAAGCTAAAAATTCAAAAAATATATAATAACTTCTTCATTTGTTATCCAATTAAGATGATTCTTTTTTAATTGTGAAGAGAAAAAATGAATTAAGATTCATATTGCATATTTTTAAGATCATTAACATTAAGATTTTATTAGAATTGTTAATAAATCAAAAACTATTTTCACTACCTTTTCAAATATAAATTCCAATTTTATTCCATACTCAGATTAAAACTTAAATACATATCCAAACATCAATTCGGATAACAATTCAAATCACTAATTCAAATCCTAATTCAATTCACAATAACTCAAATCAACTCACTAATTCGAATCCATTTACCAAACGGACCCTAAATCTAAAATCGAACAAATGTTTTAAAAACAGGGGTATTTAGAGATTTTTGCTGGCTCAAAAATCTAGTTCATTTCAAATTTGTTATGTTTTACACTTTTTTAAAGCATCTGACATTATTTACAAATGAGCTAATAAAACCTACCATTTCATGCAATTTCTCAAAAAAAGAATAAAGAAAAAAATCTCTCTTCTCTTCTTTGTCAAATTAATGATTTAAATGATTCGTTTTTTAATGAATTATTGTTAGACCCATCTTGCTATTTCAACATCTACAATTCTCTTAAGCTTATTTTAGTTGAATGACAAATTTACTTTATTAAAAAAAATAATCATCTTATCACAATTAAGCTCGACAAATATATATTTGATGATCTCTTTAAAGCCATGGTGGTTAGGATGATGTATGTGCACACGTTTATGTCGAATCTCCTGTTGCTCGAGCATATTTAGGGAGGCATATTTTCTGTAGTTCCATATACAAGCTTTTCTAGTGTCAGAGGCATAAATAACATAATAATATGACAAATTTACTTTATTAAAAAAAAATAATCATCTTATCACAATTAAGCTCGACAAATATATATTTGATGATCTCTTTAAAGCCATGGTGGTTAGGATGATGTATGTGCACACGTTTATGTCGAATCTCCTGTTGCTCGAGCATATTTAGGGAGGCATATTTTCTGTAGTTCCATATACAAGCTTTTCTAGTGTCAGAGGCATAAATATCATAATAATATGACGAATATACTTTATTATACTCATGTAGCTACCTCGGCCAAATCAGTAGGGATAATTGAAAACATCGTTATATTCTTGTTTGAAAGTATAAACATGATCGTATTCTTGTTTGTAAGGAAAATACTATTTACTTTCAAACAAGACTGTGATCATGTTTATAATTATCCCTATTGATTTGGCCGAGATATCTATGTAAATATAATAACTTAAAAATAGTAAATTGGGCATTTTATTATCCATAAATTTGTTGGACTTTTTGTACCTTTTTATTTTTATTTAGAAGAATTGGACCTTTGATACTTGAATATTATTATTATTCAGTATGTTCTTTTTTTTAATTATTTTGAAACAGCATCGTAGTTGTATGTACCTCCACGTTCTCATGCTACATGAGCGTATTCGCTATATTTTTGCATTATTTAGTTCCTTAAAAAGAATAAAAATAAAACTAAAAAAAAACTTTTTCCATGTTGGACTTTGATTGTGTAGATTTTCTGTATTCCTTTTGGATTAGAGCATGATGTATTAGAGATAAAGACAAACAACCTTTTCTCCAAATCTTGCGCTAAGAAGGGTTACAAGCAAACAACAAACATATTTGACCACTTTAGTAGTTTTTAATTGCTTTAGCTTAATCATATTGTTAATAATTTATTTGTTATTATAATCTACATTAGAGGTACAATGAAAGGGTCACACTTAGCCTCAATTTGTGTACCAGTCCTTCCCGTGATTGGCTCGTGTGTGCGTGCCCTTCTTCTATGGGGCCACTTGTCATCTTATGATTGGAAAAAGGCACGTGTGGGTAGCACTCATGAAAATCATACAATTGAAGAATAGCTCTTTTCTTATAAGTAATCCTTTTTCTTTTTCTTTTTTTTTTTCTCAGTATAAATTGTTTTTTTTTTAATGGATGAGAAAAAGGGGTCGGTTGATATGATTGATATGAGAGAATTAAATTAGGGTTGTCGGTTATGTTAATGACTTAGTGGTTTAGATTCTTTGAACACATCAATTCAGGTAAGGAAAAAAATTTGTGGTGGAGGGAGACATCTTATAGCACTAGGTCCCCTAAGGTCTTTCTAGGAGCCAGATTTATTTTCTTGGCCTCAAAGGAAAATTGAGAGCCTCATTTTTGTTTGTGTTTTTCTCTTTGATCACTCTTTATTTTCTTTTTTTTTTTTTGAAAAAATTATAATATGATCAAATTATTGCTACAAAATTGAAATTTAGCACAACGTTTAAAATATTTTAAAATCTTTTTAATGACATAGTAATTATTTTAATAATATCAAGTATTATATAATAATAATTATTTAATAATATTATTTTAAAATATTTAAAAAATATTTACAAATTAAAATTATATTTTAATTCAATAAATATAATCGAATTACTTGTGAAATCAACTGGGTTGTTGAAAAAATCGGTGACGACCCTATTTTCTTTGGTTAGGTGCAGCTAGCTGTAATTCTTTTAATTAATCTCTTAAACCATGGCTTTAGTCATTGATTTGATGGGGTTGTTTGGTTGTTTGATAGAGATAATGAAGACTATCTCATGACTAATCCCCTAATCTTTTCCCAATTGTCAAGTTTCAAAGACGACAAGACAGTATGGTGGGCTTCGAAATTAGTTGATTCCTTTCTTAAAATCCAAAATTTGACTATTTTCCACTTTATGTTCTTTCTTTCAATTCAAATCCTTACCCAAAAAAAAAAAAAGAAGAAGAGGAAGCTAAACATGAGTAAATAAATAAAAAATCAAAGTCTCTGTAATTCGTGTGACCCACGTCCAAGAATTTCTTTTTATTTTTTTTAAATAGTAAAGGGGAATAAATCTTTTTTTTATGAATCAATTAAAGAGAATTGATATAATTAATTTGGACTTTGCTCAAATTAGCATTTCTAATACCCACCATGTATAAAGGTTAGCTCTAACATTTTAATTTATTTATTTTGCTTTACGTTAAAACTATGTATGGACTTGTTTTTAATGGTTATCTCTCCGATGGTTATATATCTAAAAGATTATATTTTAATAACAATTGATAACATGGCGTCATAAAAATTTAACATCATTAATTATTATAATTTTTTATCAACTCTCCATATCTTTATAACCGTTAAATTTATATCAAACGGTTAATAGTAACAATACCTATTGAAAATATAACTTGAAACCGCACCATAATATTTGTGTGTGTATATATTCACTTGAAAACATACCCAGAATTAAGCTCACCTCAATTTACAGAGTGATCTAAGACGTTAAAAACAAGCAATTATTAACTTCATGGACTAAACTTACAATTTAAAATGCTTACCCTGGTTAGCTTAGTTAATTTCTTAAGGAAGCTATTCCACGTTCCCACCTTATAGCTTTTGTGTCTTACAAGCATGTACAAGTATGTCACTACCAAAAATGGGCTCGCAATCAATCTTATTAGCCTTCACACCTTTGTTTTTTTTTCCTTTCTTCCTTCTAGGGCATGTCATGATCAATGAAGCACAGTTAATTTGGCCAAGTTCACATGTGAAGCTTTTAGAGAGAGAGAGAGAGAGAGAGAGTGCGGTTGATGGGTTTTGTTTTGTGGGATGCATGGTGATAAGAGGATGTTGTCAAGTTGGGAAACACAATGGGACCCTTGTGCCATAGCCAGTTCACAACTCCATTGCTGAGGAGTCAACCTCAATGCTTCTCTTTTAGCCCTTCAAAGAGCCAGCAACTGGCCATCATTTCTCAAAGACTCAAAGTGAAAAGATATACTAGAAATTAAGGGAAAAAAACAATATTATATTAATAAAAAATTCCAAGTAAAAAAAAAAGATAAAAGAAGAGAAGAAAGAAAGAAAAAAGTAGGGCTCCATATCTAGACACAAAAGCAAATGCAAGTGGCAACGGTCGCACGCAGCTAAAGCAACTTTGTCTGCTACATATACATGTCTCTTATATGTACATTTGATTCTTTTTTTTCCTTGTGACAAGAAATTCAAATCATCATCTCCTCTTTGGGATTGCAGGCAATTATCATGCGTTTTCTAGATGTGCACGTGTTCGGACTCATCAACACTCATTTTTCCTACGGCTTCTATGTGCATGCTTGTGTCTCTAGGATAATAAGAATTTCTTTTTTCTTTTTTTTAATAATAAAAAGTTCGAGAATAAAACAACCGACGTTAGCATGCTTTTTAAGTGTCGTTAAAAGGGTTATTTCAGATATTAACTGAAATATTCGTTGAAAGTCCTAACGGCTAATTATATCCTTATAGAGAGTGTGTAAACTTAGTCCTGCTAGATATGCTAACGGTGGGAGTATGGATCCAGGCACTCTAAATCAAGCAATAGGCTAGAAAGAACAAACATTCACAGAGCCTTAAAAGGACGATGAATACTTCGTCACCACACTAAATGTCTCTATTAGAAGTTGGGACATTAGCTAAAACAAGAGCACCACCAATTACTATGTATGTACACAATATTCCTAAAATCAAAAGGTGAATATTAATGCAAACATTAAGAAGCAAGCTTCTTCTTTTTGAAGGGTTTCCTCGGGTCCATTTGTAAAGGGCTTAACATAGCATCTTTATATTCCTGAAAATCATGGATTCTAAATGCAAATCTGGCATAAAATGGAAGGAAATCTTACATATATATTTGGCGCACACATTTTTGTCGTAGTGCTATATATAATGGTAAGTCAAAAACTACATGTTGTCAATGCATTCTGAAGACAGTCAGCATAGTAGTGCATGATTGATTTTATTAGTCTATATTAAAAAATTATAAATGATACATGATTGGTCAAATTAATGGTACATACATATGAAAAGTTATGTTTTTTTATATTAAAGAATGCATGTGGAAGAAATTAACTGCATTTTCGTGATTCATGTGAAGACAGCATGGTGCTCCTTTCTTGATTTCTAACCATATGAAACAAATATTTCATTGAAACGTGTTGTTGCAATGTAAGTCCTATATGATAGGTCCATAATATATATATATATATATATATATATATATATATTGAAATGGCTTTGTTATGGAATATACGTGTGAAAGAGATTTTTGTTTAATAAAAATAGGGAAATAAGATGAGTAAAAAAAGTGAATGGTTGAAACGTCAAATTTGCATAGAGAGACAAAGACTTGTGATTAAACAAAATAATCTCACAATAGTACATTTTCTTCTTTAAATAGCAATCAAGCACCTAATAATCTCAAGAAACAAAATAAGCCATCTTTTGTCCTTGACATTAGAAGCATTAATTAGTTTCTTGGGAGATGTATGTACCCTAAATCTAATGCCATCTGATTATAGGCAAATTGTGGTCAAATCCAAGTAATTAACCAAATCCGACTGGGGAAGATAAAAGAGATGGGAAACACTAATCAATCGCCATTTAACTTACGTGTTAAGGATTAAAAAAATAAAAATAAAATTTTCCTGCTTCACTAATACTCTTTTGGTGATGAATGATGATGCTTATACATATAATTTTACTTTAAATGAGTAAAATTTGCACTTGTAAACATATAACAAATCACTTCAGGAAATGACAACCTCCACAGGCCACACAAAATACATGGAAGCCACACCCATTAAGGACAGACAGTAATAATGAGAAACAAAGACAAAAGAACAAATGGTTTTTTTTTCTTTTTTTTCTTTTTTTTTTTTGGCATATTTACATATAAGTAGGTTTACGCTAAGGCATACATAACTTACTCAACCGATCAAAGGACCACTCAATATAAGGTGGTCATAACCAATAATTTCACTCTATTTTGTCAAAAAGTAACAACAATATTGGCTTCATTGGCTGAGACCAGCTAGTTAATATGGTCCATATTGTACCCCAAAACTATATATGCAAAATCTTTTGCGTGTGTGCACTATATATATTGTCTCTTTTTTATTCCAAGAAATATTTCTCTACCTTGTTGTTCTAGGATTCCAAAGTCGGTAAAAATATATCTCCTTCCCCCCATGAAAGAAACACTTAGGTACTTGGCTGGAATTGCAGGCCCAAGCGGCTATGGCTCAAAAACAACCGCTGAGCAAGCCACTGCAAATTGTTGCTCATCACTCCCGGCTCAACTAACTGCAATTGTCACCGGTAAATATATATATATATATATATATATATATATATTATATACAAATATATATATTCTTGTTATTACAAGACATGATATTATGAGTTCTTTATATCATGATCTGTTTCTTTCACTGGTCAGTGCATGGTAGCACTGGAAACTAAGAAGATCTTGACATATGTGTGTGAAGTTGAAATTTTTGTTGTCCCATACATGTCTTCTTGTTTTGTACAGACCAAGTTTTATTTTTTTAGAGAATATTCTGATAAAACTATACTAAGAGAAATAATAACATAGAATTCATGAAGTACGTTGTTGGGTCTCTGATCTCTCCTTCTCTCTCTCTCTCTCTCTCTCTCTGTGTCTTTCTCTCTCTCTCTCCCCCTCCTCACGATAGTGGTTCTTAGTTCTTACCCTCATGATATTTCGCATATAAACTTTTTATTTTTTTATCTTTTTTTCATTTTCTTCATCTTATACCAGATACATATGATGGCTAATTTCCAAAAATTCCTCTTGGGCTTAATCTGGCAGAAGAAAACAGTTTTTGTGGTTTTAACATCTTCGGAATCCCTGGATGAAAAGTGCCTGTTTCATGAGGATACTCCTGAAAGACACACAGATTTCTATATATTCTTTTTTCCAGAAGTTTCTTGTGGGACTTTTTTTGAAAAAAAAAAAAAAAAGAATAATTCATTTAAATATTCCAAGGCTTTCCTTGGACATTTTTTTTGCTCTTCTTTATCGCTGCAATGGCCGTCCGTTTGTATTGTATTATAATTATTGGTGGTTCTTTTTGGATGTAGTAAGATATGGTTTTGTCTCTTTTAGTTGATATAAATATTCTTTTATTGGTTTCTGAGTGGATCTTTCTGCAATCTCTGTATATCCTCATGAACAAAACTCAAAGCCCTTTTCAACCCAAAAAAAAAATTTATTCCTTCATCTTGGAATAATATAAATAAATAAATAAATAAAAACAGTGTTTTAAATATATGTGTAGATATTAATTATAAGAGCTAAATAGTGATATACATATATATATATATAATAGATATAAATAAAACAAATTAAGATATACTGATAATTAATTATTATATTTTGTTTATGTTGGGATAAAGGAGGCACATCAGGGATTGGAGCTGAGACAGCAAGGGTGTTAGCAAAGAGAGGAGTGAGAGTAGTGATTCCTGCAAGGGACTTGATAAGGGCAGCTCAAGTGAAGGAAGGAATTCAAAGAGAAACTCCAAATGCTGAGGTTATTGTTTTGGAGATAGATCTTAGCTCATTAATCTCTGTTAGGAGATTCTGCTCTGAATTCCTTGCTCTAGGACTACCCCTTAATATTCTCATGTAAGTTTTTCTCTTTTTTTTATTATATTTTTTTGTGGGATTTTATTTTATTTTATTTATTTTATTTTTTGTGGAATGAAAAGATTGGATTCTGATGTTTGAAAAACAACAAAATTTCATTTTTTGTAGAAATAATGCTGGCATATTCTCACAGACGTTGGAGTACTCTGAGGACAAAATTGAGATGACATTTGCCACAAATTACTTGGGTATTTATTTATATTCCTTTTTCACATTTTTTTATTACTTTTTGTTTGTATTTGTTTCTAGCTTTATTCACACAATACGACATAATTTCCTACAAGCAAGAAATACCACTAATTTAGAGATACAAGGCACAATAAATTATAGAAGCATCTAAGTGCTCTTTACATGGAAAAAGTACCCCTGAGGTTTTGAAACCGTTAGATGTGATTAAATTTTTTAAAAATTTAACAACTGAAATATAAATATCGACCAATAAGTTTTTTTCAGCTTCCACCAAAAGAAATTACTTCATATATATATAAAAGAAAAAATTAATTCAAGTTTACGAGAAAAGTACCACTACATATTCCGTCCGTACTGTTCATGTGGTCCATAATAAACATGCATTTTCAATTTAACAAAGGTAAAGAGTCCAATAAGAATGATTGCAATAAGATAATAGCAATTTTTGGTTATCATATAACTTTAGGACTAAAAATTAAAATCACTAACTAAGTCGGATTTTTCTTTAGCTTGCACGATGCTGCTCACATGTGACTCAGCCTGAAAATCTCAGACGCGGATTTAGAAATGATGACTAGAGTTGGTAAAAAGGCAACTAAACTATTGAGGAAAATCACTTTTAAAAAAATCAAGTAACCTTAATTTAAGCACAAAAGTGGTACAGATGAATAACTAGATTTATTAGATTTTAAAAGTAGTATGGAGTTAATTTACGCGTTAATTATGAGTGTGTTTGGCAACACAGTTGAAAATAAAATTTGAAACAATTTTATAACAGAATGTGAGATTTTTATATTATAGTCTATTTTATTTTATATAGCATGTTAAAGCTTTGCTATAGCAATTTCAACTTTGTAATTGGAATGAAGTTATCAAATACACCTTGTAAAACGCATTTTAGATTCGGGCTCATTCTTGGGCTAAAATTTCCCAAAACTAGAAAGTGGTCTTGGTTTGTCACTTGTCTCCCATCAGACATTTGGTGGGGCCAGGATGAGATATTTATGCCCACCACTATGTCATTAAACAGTAGATTCATTTTTACCATTTGTAAAAAAGACTTTCGCACTATATCTTACTTATAAGAATTAATACAAAAATTAAATTAAAAAAAAAAAAAACAAGTGATTTATGGTATTTTTTCAAAAAGTTTTTTTCTAATGACATATTTCAATCCACACGGTTCAGACACATCCGGTCACGAGGAGACAGGGATAAGCATCCTTAGCCTCTAGAACCAAAGCCTGGGCCTAAGTGCTCTTCCCCATTAAGACCCTAGTGGGCCATTTTTGGGCCTCAATCAAACTAGGATGCTGCGGTCCAGCTATTGCCTTGTCATTTTCCTTTGTTTTTGTTTTTTTTTTTTTTTTTTTCTTATCTTTTCCCTGTCCCAAAGAGAAGAATTTGAATCAATCAAGAGTTTCAGAAAAAAAAAGTCAACTTCCATTTTATTTTGGCAGGACATTATCTTTTAACGGAAACGCTGTTGGAAAAGATGGTGGAAACGGCAGCCAAAACAGGCGTCCAAGGAAGAATAATCAATGTCTCATCTATGATACACAGCTGGGTTAAGAGAGATACCTTCTGCTTCAGTGAACTGCTTAATCCCAAAAAGTAAAAACCATTTATTTTCTATGAAATTTATGATAGAACAGACATTTTGATCCTATCAGTAAGTCCTATTTTATAGGTTGTTTTGAGCATTAGCTTCAACTCAAATAACAAGCTTTAATGTTTCAAACCAATTGATTCAAATCAATGCTCCTAAACACCTTATTAATTGTCGGATTAAATTTTTACCGGTTTGATTTATAATTAGAAATAATTTTGCATCGCGTATTGAACATTTTTAAGGTGGCAAAAATCAGATTATTGAAAAGTTAATCCAACAGTTAAAATAACAATGACCCATCGGTGGAACCAAAATACATGTTCTACCATAAGAGTACCTTCATTTTCTTATTAATTAAACATTGTCAGTATGGCTTGCGTCTAGAAAATAATACTAATAATAATAATAATAATGTTATTAACTTGTGCAGTTATAATGGCACCCGGGCATATGCACAGTCAAAGTTGGCTGGCATATTGCATGCCAAGGATATGTCACGGCAGCTTAAGGTAGCAATAATGATATACAAATATCATTTTATTTGTTTTTAATATCAATGGCAGTATATTTGGTTGAAAAATAACAATTAACTTGTGATTTTTGTAGGCAAGAAATGCTAGAGTAACCATAAATGCAGTACACCCCGGAATTGTGAAGACTGGAATAATCAGAGCTCACAAGAGCTTTATCACAGGCAAGTATTATTTTCCAAGTTCTAACAAGGAAACTAAAAGTGTGACATTCATATTGATCTAACTTGTATGATTTTTTTCCTGTGCAGATTCTGTGTTTTTCGTCGCTTCAAAGTTGTTAAAATCGGTATCTCAGGTATGTCATCCCAAAACACGATCATATCAGAGAAAATTATCACGAGTTTTTACCGAAATACCTCGAATGCCGCCGGTTCATGGGGTCGGATTTTTTTTCCCGTGCAGGGTGCATCGACCACATGCTACGTCGCTTTGAGCCCGCAAACGGAAGGTGTGAGTGGGAAATACTTTGCAGACTGCAATGAGAGTGAGTGTTCAGCTATTGCAAATGATGAATCAGAAGCACAAAAGTTGTGGAAGAAGACTCGTGCGCTTTTACACAGGCGACTATGCTATCCAGCAGCATAGTAGTAAACCTGCAGAGTTTCAGGATCATTATGTATATAAAGCTCATTCATGTCATATCTTGAATGGCATTACAGAAAAGCCTTTTTAAAAAGTACATGATAATAAAGGGACTCAAGATTTTTCCCCTTAATCATCCTCTAAAGATTGTATTACTTCTATGCTAATATAACTAAAGTAATAACTTTCTTTTTTTCTTTTTCATATCTGGGTCTTGGAATTAGGTCCACTATTCTATCAAAAATAAATAAATCCCTTTAGTTTTTGGTTTATAGTTTTTACCTTGTTTCTCCCATTTTCTGAGCTTGTAAGTTTGTGGATAAATGTTCAATTGTAATGTAAAATAAAGCAAGTGTCTGAAGTGCGAGATTCTAACTTTAGCTAAATGACCACATAACTTGGCGAGAATAAGGTTTAGGGGGAAAGAAGAAAAAATGGTTGATTCTCTCAACAAAAAATGATGGATATGATAAATATTTTTACATTTTAAATGGTTAGATGTGGATCTTGCAAGCTGCTTAAACATAACGAACACAATAATAATATAAAAAGCACAAAAAAGGGGGTTCTTGTCTTCTTTTTTTTTTTTTTTGGAAATAGGTAATTATCATTTTGATACATTACACATTTTAACAAAATATTAAATCGGTATCCTCCTATTTCTGTTTTTGAAAATATCATATCTTGAGTCTATTTTTTGGATGCAAAATGTCCATTTTTCCATTTTATTGATTTTGTTTAATTTTTAATTTGCTTCAATTTTTGCAAAAAAAAAAAAAGAGAGACCTTTTTGGAAGTTGTATTCCAATAAATTATATTTTCAAAAAAAAAAAGTTTGAGTAAAAGGTATTTAAAAAATTGATCAAAAATCATAAGCAAGGTAAAATGGACATTTCACATTCAAAATGAATCCATGATGTCAAAATCATTTTTTCAATTGCAATAACTACATTCTCATATTTTAAAATAACAGACCATCAATTTAAAGTTCTGTCAGAATACAGGTACCAAGGTACCAAAACAATAATAAACCAATATATATATATATATATAGAACGCAAAGCAAATGTTGTATTCCAGTCGATCTTGAAAGCCAACAAACGTGTCAGAATCAAAACAAAAATACATAGATTAATGTGAAAGAAATACAAGCATTTTGGTAACAAATAATTAACATAGAACTTTGGGATTGTCACCCATACATTCCATTAGCTGCTAATTTATTACAATACACAAATACAGAAGTAAAAGCACACCAAGCAACATGGTGATGCTGATATGTCGTTAACTTGCAAAGGTCCATGAAACCTGAAACTCTTTCAATCAGATTTAGCCATGAATCCTGACTTTTATGTCAGCTGTCAAACACCGGAGTCATAAATTATGACTAGCCAAGACGATTGTGAATACGCATGCATTTATCCAGTGGGAAAGCAGCCTCTACTTCGTTTTTTGACCTGGCAAAATTTGCAATTTCACATTCATAACGACACCGAAGAGTACAGCTTTCCTTGTCACTGGAAAATCTTACTTGGGCAGCTTTATTAAGAAACCCAAAAAGAAACAGCGAGGAAAAAACTAACAAAAGAACCAAGTTTCTAATCCTTTTCTTTTCTCTTTTTCTGGCCATTCTAAGTTGCCAATGCCAGAACTGTCGACCAATAGATTACAAGACTGCACCTGTGTCACTAGAAATCCCTAAGAGGGAGAATTGATTTAAATTAGACTTTTAGAATACTACGCATAGAACCATCAGATTATTGTTGTCATGTGTTATCTGTCCTATCACAATCTTGAATTTGAACGATACCACTCTTCCAAATCTGATGAAGTAAATACCGACAGAAAATTGACAGTAAAATATATTTAACATAAATCTCATTAAGTAATATGTAAGATACTATGCCCAATCTAATAATTTATATAAGCAAATAGAAAGCATATCTGAAGCAGTCAATGATACCAGAAAAACGAGGAGACCGGCGAACAAATTCTGGAGATAGAACTGAATCGATTGCCCCCTTTCCCCTGTTCTGTTTCTTAAATCTTCTATCAACTTCTCCCCCTTGAACTTGGTGCTCACTCTTCTTAGCTAAAGACTCGCTTCTGTCACTTGACATTGACAACACTGGGGCAGAGGCAGAAACCATAGCAGATTCCTGAAGAGGACTTGTTGGCTGGGGTAAAAATCCTAGTGAATGATAGAAAAGGACTTACAATCACAAAAGGCTAGCTTCTACCTATAAATAAAGAAGTCACACAATGTAATTTATTTGACGCGTCAGAATGCATGAATAAGATAGGAGTTAAATGGACATCCACAATTTATTTCTGCACGGAATAGCATAAATAACCAGTACACCAGACCAGCTTCGACCAGAAAACTGCTCACTTACTCCAGCAGTTGTCAACTTTCACAAATTCAGACTTTTGACTAGTGCATAAGAGGTAATGTTTATACCTTTGGCAGCAGCTTCTTGAAATTTCTGCCTCATAATTCTTACAAACTTGAATAAACCGTTTGTTCTATTCAACTCGAGGATCAACTCCTTAATCTCATCCAAGTGTGGATCGCAATCTAACACTGAAATTACAAACAATGGGCCGAGGAAGAAAAGGTCAAGATGCAAGAATGTTAGTTCGTATTCAACATTACTACACATACAAAAGATAACAGCATACCACTTACAGGTGTAAGCGTCGTCTGCATGGCAAATTGTGAACGAAAATTCCTTGTTCGGATTTTTTGAACTGATATTTTTAAAAATGAACCTTACACCTGGCAAATTAAAAACAGTTGTACATCATTCAACTAAAAAAAAATCATGCAGAACAAAAAACACCTCAAAGCTAATTACCATGCCCGCCTTCAACATGGAAACCAAGAACCCTGTTGTACCATGAGACAGCTTCTTGTATTTCATCTTTACCATTTTGGCTATTTGTTTCTTCAGATACTGCAAGATGCTCTCATATCAAGCACCAGCTAACAAATAAAAGAGGGAGTAAAAAAAGACAACAACAGCAACAAAAATATCTTTAGTATTTAAAATTGAGGGCCGGATAGGATTTTGGATAACCCTGTAGAACAGAGAGTAGAACTGAAAGGTTATAGCTTTAATGAATTAAATCAAATAAGTTCTATAACGCTAAAACAATGATTAGCAGCATTAGAGAGGCTGCAACTCTCCTAAAGGGTTTCCCCAGATTCCTACAAATCAGTCCTGATTCCTCTTTAGCTACTAATCGCTTGTTTATGCTGACAATTCCCCTTTGCAACCTTTAACCATTTGGTAACAAAAAAGTAACAAACAGCTGCAACAACTCCTCTAATTTGGCTACTAACTGGTGACCCATCACTACAACGTATGCTATCAGGACCGTGGAAATTATTTTTCACAACAGTTAATTCAAATTCTACAAATGTAGTCAGAAAACATAAAAAAAAGGAGCAAGTTCAAGGACAACAATATATAAAAACAAACTCGAAAGAAATACCTGATGATTGGTGAGAAATAAATGCAGCATACTCGTCCCTTTTAGCCCTCTGATCATGGACACTCCTTTTAAGTTCTTCAATCCTAGCTTTCCTAGCAGCGAGAGAGTCTAACATGGCTATACGTTTGGCCTCTTTACGGTTCTTCACTAAAGAACAACAGTTAACAAAATGACAAACACATACAAATAAAATAAAAAACAAAAAGAAAACATCAATATGAAATCTCCCAGATTCGAACACAATGTTCCCCAAAAATTCAAACACCAATTTCAAATTCGTAGCGTACCTGATAGGGCTTTTACCAAATCATCTTCCGCTTCCCTTAACCTAGCTTTCACCTCCACAAGCTTTCCTGTAAGATTTCATCGGAAACAAAATTCAAAATGAATATTACCGAATCGGCAACTTTCGAAACCCTAACAGTATCTCCATCGGTAGACCTCAAATCGCGATGCTAATTTCGCACAAAATCACTACAAAACACTCTCAGATTGCTCATGGAGAAGAAGAAGAAAAAGAAAGGGCTTAGAGTTGGGGAAAATTGACCTTGAGATTGGACGGTTTCTTGCGCTGTGGAGCGAATCGACGAAAGGGATTCCCGTAACGACGCCGTGAAGGCGTCGACCCTCTGTCGCTCAGAGAGAATCTCCCTGTCGCAGGCCAAACGGAGCGACTCCATCTTCGTCCTCGCAGGCTCCACCGCTTTGCTGCTCCCCATTTCTAGAGAGAGAGAGAGAGAGAGCGTTGTTGGGAGCGGAAAAGAAAGTGAGGGAGTGCTTTTTCCTATTTTGAATGCGATTCGTATATCGGCCCGCCATTTTTTTTTTTTTTCTTATTTTGGTTTTTTATTATGAATTTTCTCTTCTTTTTGGGTGGGAAATGGGACCGCTATGGTCTTATTGTACCATAGGTGGGCTTTGTTATTGGGCTGTCAGAATGAGCCTGACCTGGCCTGTGGCCAGCAAGTGGCCCATGTCCCAACAGAACGAACCCATCCTGGCCCAAGTCTAAGGGCCGGGCTAGGCTTAAAAAGGGCAAAAATTACGATTCGTCTTAAATTATTGTTATGAAATTAAAATCTAACATAATATTTAAAATATCTTAAAAATATCTTTAATGATATAGTAATTATCTTAATAATATTATATATTATACTATATAATTACATATAAATAATTTTAATGATATCATTATGAGACATTTGTAGAATTTTTACAAATTAGAGTCATATTTCAATTCAATAAATGTAATTAGGCCAATTGTCTTATTACTTTACAGATATGTTAATTTTTAGACTATGGGTTGAAATATGTTACATAGAAAAAAACCTTTTGAAAAAAGCCACAAGGTATTTGTTTTTTTGATAATTTTACTCTGATATTGATTCTTGTAGGTGATATATAGTGCAAAAGTTTTTTTACAAGTTACAAAAGTCAATCCACTATTCAACATTGCTCATAAATGTCCCTAGTTTTCCATACCCATTATGGTTCTTTGTTATATTTGAACATGATTAGTAAGGTTACATTATTTAGGGTATTTGCGAAAAGAGTTAGGAACCATAATTCTAATTTTGAACATGCAAAGTTCTTATATGCAACAATATATAAACAAAAATAGACTACAATGTAAAACTCTCATATGCTACAATAAGTGGCCGCCGCTCAAAGGAGATCAAGGGGTATCCATTGCAGAGGAGATCCATCTTCTCCAGATCTCTCGTCGTGGCCGCCGCTCAAAGGAGATCAAGGGATATCCATTGCGGCTGGCCTCCCAGTATTGAAAGTTATTGATAGGTATCGCGGCGGATACCATCTAATAGTTGATTGGTATCACGCCTAATATTGGGTGGTATCCATGACGCATACAACGTGTAACCAGTCACATAGGACACCGGTGGTTACTGCCCACCCATTAGCATTTAGCCTGTCGTGGATTAATATTACAGTGGTTACCGGCCAATATTACGATCTTAAGAATATATCTATGTGGTGACATGGAGTTTATATATATATGGTATAAGTTAATCTAATCACTAATTTTGTGGCAGCATTGTAAAGAGCTCATAAACTTTTAAAAGAATTTTTTTTTAGAAAATACTAACAATCAAAGAAAATAAAAATAAAGTTTGAGAAGGAGAGAAGGGTTAAAATGGTACATACCGGCTAGTCTTAAAAGGGAAAAAAATATAATCGGAATATTAAGCGAAGGCACAATGAAGAGAAAAATATTGGAGTGGTTAATTTTTTATTTATATTAATGATTTTTCACCAATAGACCAAATTATTACTTATTTTCCAATGATTTATAGTTAAATAAAACAGTAAATTATTGATTAACATCGGTGAATCATCGACTGATATTGGTTTATGAGTGATGAAACAATAATGCAATCAGTGATGACACCTATCAAATTAATCCGTGATAAATCATAAATCAATGTGCCACTAATTAGCCATTATAAAACAACTATTATCCTAATTTATTAAAACTTAAATCATTTACTAAAATGACTTAAAAACCACGCAATTTCTTTAAAATGCCAAAAATATTTGAGTCTGTGCAAACTAACAAAAATAAAATAATATATTAAATAAATTGAAAAAGTAAAATTGAAATAAAAAAATGAATGAGGGATCCGACGCTCTCATGCTACGTGGCATAGATTTATAACTTCTTTCCTTTTGAATTTTCTAGCCATCAAACAACCAGATGTTCCTTTTACATTATCAAAATTCATCCTCCAACTATTTTCTTCTTCCTTTTCTACCAAACATAGGCAGATGCATGTAATATACATCCAACGATATATACAAAAGCTCAATCATGAGCTACTATACACTTTCGACCAAAACGATTCGTTTTGGTCGAAAGTTGTTTTTTTTTTTACGTTTTAGTCCCTTATTTTTTTTCTTTTTAGTTTTCAATCCTCCCTCACCTATTTTTTTCCTTTTTAAATCTTTCTTTCTTTTTTTTTCTTTTATTCCTTCCCCGGCTTGTCCTTTTTTCTCTTTAAGTCCTTCAGGCTTAATTTTTTCATCTCTATATAGCCTTTCATCACTATTTTTTTTTACTGTTGCAGATAGGGAGCCAAATCAAATCAACCTAGCAAAAGAGAAAAAAAAAACGTTGCGCTGGGGGGCAGAGACACAGCGCCGCGGCGTCCAAAAACGAGCACTGTGGCGCCCAAAAAAAGGGCTACGGCGCCCGTTTGAGAACAACCTAGCGCCGCTACGTCCGAAGTCTGATTTGTTGCAAAATTTTGAGTTAAAGTCGAACTCAAATGCCCCAAAAAGGAGAAACTACTAGGGTTTCTCATTAGTTGTTATTTTTCTCTTTCTTTGGGTATAAATGGACATAAGGTGGCTAGGGTTGAGTGTGTGTGAAAATTGTGAGTGGCATAATTTTGTGTGAGGCATAATTCTTGAGAGAGAAAAATTCCCATAGGATGCTAGATAGAAGAGAGTTTTGGTAAGCACAATTTGAGAGTGTGTGAGAAACTTCTCTTGTAATCTGTAATCTCCTTCATCATAGTGGAATCTGCAAGCGGCAGAAACAGGACGTAGTCTCAATTTTGGACGAACCTGTATAAAAATTTGATGTCTCTCTTTTCTTCTTTTCTTCTATTTATTTATTCCAATTATTCATTCTTGCGATCTTTGAAATTAGGAGTCGCCTAATTTTCCATCAAGTGGTATCAGAGCGGAGGTTTTGATCAAGAACGATGACGAAAGAAGAAGGTTCGGCAACTGACATCACCAAATTTGATGGTTCTGATTTTTCCTATTAGAGGATGCAAGTTGAAGACTACCTCTATAGCAGGAAACAACACTTGCTCTTGGGTAATAAGGCTGAAAGCATGAAGGATGAGGAGTGAAATCTCCTTGATAGATAGGTGCTGGGTGTGATCCGTTTGAACCTGTCAAAGAACGTTGCCCACAACGTTGCAAAGGAGACTACTACAGCAGAGATGATGAAGGCTCTGTCAGAGATGTATGAGAAGCCCTAAGCCAACAACAAGGTAGATCTCATAAAGAAGCTTTTTAATTTAAAGATGCCTAAAGTTGCCTTGGTGGTAGAGCATCTGAACAGTTTCAACACTGTCCTGAACCAATTGGTCTCGGTAGAGATTAAATTCGATGATGAGATCAATGCTCTAATCCTCTTGGCCTCGTTACCGAATAGTTGGGAACCCATGAGGGTGGCCATTACAAATTCGCTTGGGAATGCCAAACTGAAGTTTGTTGATGTCAGAAACTCTATTCTGGCGAAAGAAGTTCGCAGGAAGGACTCAGGTGAAGCCTCAACGTCGAACTCGGCCCTTAATGTTGATAATAGGGGCAGGAAACTTGACAGGCAATCCAACAGGGATAATGGCAGGAGAGGCAAGTCGAGGAATGGGAGAAGCAAGTCAAGGAACGGTAGGACCATGGAGTGTTGGAATTGTGAGAAAACTGGTCACTTGAAAAAAAAACTGTAGGGCTCCAAGGAAGAACGAAGACAAGACTAATGACGCAGCTAACGCCGCCACTGAAGAGCAACAGGATGCCTTAATCTTGTCAGTTGACAGTTCTTTTGATTCGTGGGTGATAGACTCAGGAGCATCATTCTACACCACTGCACACCGTCATGTCCTGGAGAATTATGTTGCCGAAAATCATGGTAAGGTTTATCTCGCTGATGGAGAACCTTTGGATATTGTTGGCATTGGAGATGTCAGTTTAAAAATGCCTAATGGGTCTGTGTGGAAGATTCATAAGGTAAGACATGTTCCTAAACTAATGCGCAACTTGATTTCGGTGGGGCAACTGGATGACGAAGGACATAAAGTGACCTTCAATTGTGGAGGTTGGAAAGTCACAAAAGGAGCAATGGTTGTTGCTTGGGGACGCAAGGCTGGAACTCTCTACATGAACTCTAGTTGCAGAGATACCATAGCAGTTGCTGATTCTGCTGCCAATACCGAGCTATGGCATTATAGGCTCGGTCACATGAGTGAGAAGGGTATGAAAGTGCTTCACTGCAAAGGAAAACTGCCAGATTTGAAAACTGTTGATCACAGTTTGTGTGAAGCCTGTATCTTTGGTAAACAGAAGAGAGTTAGTTTCTCAAAGATGGGTAGAGAGCCTAAGTCTAGGAAATTAGAGCTAGTTCACACTGATGTGTGGGGGCCTACGCCGGTGACTTCCCTTGGTGGCGCAAATTACTATGTGACATTCATAGATGACTCAAGCAGGAAGGTATGGGTTTACTTTCTGAAAAACAAATCTGATGTCTTTGATGCTTTCAAGAGATGGAAAGCCATGGTGGAGAACGAGACAGATTTGAAGGTGAAGTGCTTGCAGTCTGACAATGGGGGAGAGTATTTAGATGAAGATTTCAGGCGGTACTGTGCTGAGAATGGAATAAAGATGAGGAAGACCATTCTAGGAAAACCACAATAGAATGGGGTAGCTGAGAGGATGAACGTGACTTTAAACGAGTGTGCCAGAAGCATGAGGTTGCATGCGGGGTTGCCAAAGATGTTTTGGGCTAAGGCGATTAATACAGCCACTCATCTGATCAACAGAAGTCCATCCACACCGCTGAAGTTTGAGCTACCGGAAGAAGTTTGGAGCCACAAAAAGGTTCATCTCTCTTACTTTAGTGTGTTTAAGTGTGTTTCCTATGTTCATATTGATCTTGCTGCTAGAAGTAAACTTGATGCCAAGTCAAAGAAGTATTTTCTAGTTGGCTATAGTGGACTTGAGTTTGGTTATTGTCTCTGGGATGACCAAAGTCAGAAGATTATCAGGAGCAAGGATGTGATCTTCAATGAAAGTGTTCTATACAAGGACAGAGACATCACTGACTCCAGGGGTTCAAGTTTTGAAGACAAGAAGCCTGAGGTGATTCCATTGAAGGATCTTCCTGAAGTGGAGGTGCAAAATCCAGAAATTGAAGACCAGGAAAACATAGCTCCAGAAGGAAACCAGAGGACTCCTGCCACACCAATCAGGAGGTCTAGCAGGACCATCAGACCGCCGCAAAGATATCTCCAACTCTGCATTACATCTTGTTGACCGACAGAGGTAAGCCAGAGAGCTATGATGAAGCCATGGAGGCTGGAGATTCGGTCAAGTGGGAGTTAGCCATGAGGGATGAGATGGATTCCTTGATGTCCAATCAGACATGGCAATTGGCAAAGTTACCACAGGGCAAAAAGGCCTTGCATAACAAGTGGGTATACCGAATAAAAGATAAAAATGATGGCAGCAAGCGGTATAAGGCAAGGTGAGTGGTAAAAGAATCCAAAGATATGCTCACCAAGACGGTTTCGACCGAGAAATTGAAGTTGTGCGCAACTTCAGTTGGACTTCTCCGTGAGGCGTGAGAAGTTGTTGCCTCTGCAGTGAGAGGCATGGTGATTGATTAGTCTCCAAGTGGGAGATTGTTGTAGATGTGGAGCAAAATCAAACCAACCTAGCAAAAGAGAAAAAAAAATGCTGCGCTAGGGGGCAGAGACACAGCACTGCGGTGCCCAAAACAAGGGCCGCGGCGCCCATCTGAGAACAAACCAGGGCCGCGGCGCCCAAAATGAGGGCTACGGCGCCCGAAGTCTGGTTTGTTGCAAAATTTTGAGTTAGAGTCGAACTCAAATGCCCCAAAAATAGGAAACTACCAGGGTTTCTCATTAGTTGTTATTTTTCTTTCCTTTGGGTATAAATAGACATAAAGTGGTTAGGGTTGAGTGTGTATGAAAATTATGAGTGGCATAATTTTGTGTAAGGCATAATTCTTGAGAGCTCCATCTTTGAGAGAGAAAAATTCCCATAGGGTGCTAGATAGAAGAGAGTTTTGGTAATCACAATTTGAGAGTGTGTGAGAAACTTCTTTTGTAATCTGTAATCTCCTTCATCATAGTGGAATCTGCAAGCGGCAGAAACAGGACGTAGTCTCAATTTTGGACGAACCTGTATAAAAATTTGGTGTCTCTCTTTTCTTCTTTTCTCCTATTTATTTACTGCAATTGTTCATTCTTGCGATCATTGGAATTAGAAGTCGCCTAATTCCCCAACACTTACTTCTTTAATTTTTTTATGTGATTCCTTCCAAATTTATTTTCCTTAAATATGCACTACTTGCTAAAATGTATACAATGCTCAACCAAAACACACGTTTGATTGAAATGTCCATTTCATCACATATGCTTTTGTTTATATTCTATATTTTTGAGTGTGTGTATAGTTCTCTTTTCTATTTCTTTCTGTTGAAACAACGTTTCTCACACGTACCCCTACTTAAGTATCATTTTCTCTTGTACTCTTTTTAAATTTATTATTATTTTACAAATGTGGCCCCTGTGAATACCTTTTTCTTCCTGAATTGCTTTTTTGAAATATTTTTTTTCCAATATGTGTCTTTGTATTTCTGAAATAATACATTAGCATCTAATGTATTTCTGATTTCTTTCCTCTTCCCCTTTTCAAATACTTTTTTATTCTCAAAATGTATTTCTGAAATACCTTAGCGTCTAATTTTGTCTCAGAGTTTTTTTTTTTTCCTTCAAATCCACTATGTTCAAATACAATTTTTTACAATACCCTAGACCCTCAATAAAACAATAAATTGAAATAAGTAAATAATTTATTAAAAATCATTCACATGTTAAAAAAACAACGAACTAAATACACACATGCAACACGTGCTTTCCGCTAGTACTATTAATATGAGGAGACCAGTAATTTCTCTTAAGACTGTTTGGCAGTTGTGGTCTAAATTACTTTTTCAGTTATGAACAGTGTAAAGCTCTCACATGTTACAGCAGCCAAAAAAAAATTTGCTACAATGTAAAGCTCTTACATGCTATAGTAAAAACAGTTCTAACCAATAGTTCTAACCATCCTACAATTTAATTTGTTGGCATATAGTATTTTTCAAGCTCGACTACTTATATTTGATGTTATCCCAAACCAAACAGCTAGGCAGCTAGCCTATGACGGAAATACATTACTTTAGAAAGATCAAATCATACTATATAGAAGATAAGAAAAATGACCTTGCAAATTTGTTAGATATCAAGTATTTTATCTAATCAATCGCCACTAAAATTCCTTAATTAAGGAGGTTTGCATTATTCTCAAAGCCGTCTTGATTAGTGTCACCTTCAAATCGGTTGATATTTGATAAAGAAGCAACACCACCTGATAACATATATTTGTGTATATATATGTGTGTGTATGTATGTTGATGTTGGTTCAATCTCCATCACTAAATTAAAGAATGTCAAATAGCATAATTTATCCAACAATGTAGGCATACTAGGGGCAGAGCCACTCACAGGCCAGTGCAGGCAGCTGTCCCCTTTGAACTTTTGGTTTTCTTTTAGATTTGTATATAAAGTTTAATAAAACTAGTATTTCAACCCTTTTAAAATTGTGTTTAACCCCTTAAAATTTTATTCCGCCTCCCCTATATTTTTCATCTCTTTATTTGCTCCACCTTCGCCCTCCTAACTAATTTTTCTGCCTCCATCCCTAGGTATACTAGTTCTTCCACAAAACCGATAATATCCTAGCTAGGCACATTGCATGTCACTAAGATAATGTGTTTGCTTGGGCATTGTACCCTTCAACGGTAAATATTCTCTTATTCGATGGGGATATATAATAGTTGATTTTGAACCTTGAAATTTGAACAATCATACAAAAAGAAGATTAACGCTAAGTTAAAGAAAGAGGATAATTCAGTTTTAAAGAAGGAAGATTAAAAGCAATGTGTGTAGTTATTAAATATAGTATGAAGGGCTACTTTTCTTTATATCTTAACTTGATTAATTTGTGACCTTTCTTTAGAGCCGAAAGAAGAAAAGCTAGCTAAGTTGGCAATTAACCTTGAAAGAAGGGAAGATTATTCAAATGATTTAGCAAGAAAGATTGCTAGTGAAAGACCAATATTAGTTTGATATGCTAAGTGAAAGCAAAAGAACAAAACCCACCAACAGAAAAGAGAGGGGGAAAAACAATGTGTGTTTAAAAAACAAAAGAAACACATAAAAAAAAAAAAACAACAAAGAGATGTATGGGAAACCCCTTAAGGAAAGAATATATATATATATATATATATATATATATATATATATATGCCCTCCATTAAGAGATAATAAAATATGATTCTAATTACCATAATTATCCAATTATTAATTAGTGGCTTATAATAAAAAAAATAGGTAAGAAATTTTTTTATAATTAACAAATAATTTATTTAATTTGATGTGTATTTTTGACAAATTAAATTTTACTATGTGATGCATGCATGAACCAGCCATTAATTGTGTGGTTTGCAGCCGTGTTGTGGAGCCATAGGGGCCATGCTTTTTAAAAAAGTTTTTTCCTAGTCAAAATAATCGCATGGTTGACAAACCATGGAATTAATGGACGACCTTTTTCATTGGGATTGATATCGTACTCATACGTCACTCAATAATTGCACAAAAGCAGCAAAACGAGCCAATAATTTGCATTGTCCATATTAAAAAATCGTTACAATTGTTTTGGCTTTTTAGTATTTGTTATGAAATTAATTTGTACCAAAAGAAGTTGTTGAATAATATGAATATAATATAGTGCATAATATAATATAACTGGTACGTACCTTTTATATAATATGCATGGTGGCTAGAAATATGAATATATAATTTAGGAAAAAAAAGATAAATACTTTCTACGCTGCCAATTCAATTTTTCTTTTTTTTTTTGACAAAATAAATTAATATTTTGTTCACCCATTAGAACTTGAAAAATTCTAATTTAACAAATTTTGTAACAATATTTTCTCTGGTATAATTTAAATTATCATAATATTATCAGCTCGAACTGTCAATTCAAAACAACTATCCAAACATCACATGAAAGAACTCAAAATGGAAACAAAACAAGTAATGGTTCCATGTGAAGCCAAGGGGCTCAACAAAAGGTCAAACAGACACTCTCACTATACCAAAACCACATATAAAGCCTCATTAAAACCCTCCAAGTATCTATTTGAAACCCAAGAGCATAATGTTTTATCTTTTAATTTTTTGGTATAATTGTTTCATCACACAAAGGATAACACAGATTTTTGGACAGATCCTACATATCTAACAACCTCTCTCAAACTTGAAACATTATAATTAATTTCGATTAATGCCACAATTTTTTTAATTAAAATAACAGATGATTTTGGAATCATCACAACTAGATAGAATATTTCACACTTGCCCTATGTACTAAGCATAACTTTCTGAAGTCATCAATAGCAAAAGTTTATAAGATTTAGAGCATTTGCAATCTCTTTAAAACAAAAAAAAAAAAAAAAAACCGCTTTTTATTTTTTTTAAGGGAAAAGTTATTGCAAAATTAATAAAAATATTTCAAAGACGTTTGACTGGTAAAGATCTGGGGTTATACCTAATAATGATAAATATTACATTAAACTACTTCAAACTAGTGGATCGTATTGACACCAATTAATTATAAAATGCCACTGGTCAGAAAATGCATCTTAGACCAGCAATAAGTATATATAAGTATATAATCTTATGGACCTACGTACTTAATTGATTAATTAGAGCCTTATCCATGATATATATTAATTATGAATGGTTTTATCATTATTTGAGCATAAAGTTCCCAACAGAAACTATAGCATTGCAACACATCGGATCCCTGCTCCCTCTTTTTTTTTTCCTTATGATCTGCTAATGGAAAAAGCATATTATATAATCCATATATATATATATATACACCAGGTGTCATGTACGTATGATGCATTTATGTGTATTGAATATTAACGTAGACAGCAAAGCTCCACGGTATTTACGATATGTTCGGCAAAGGAGTTCAAATTTATGTTTGGTAAAGTGAGTTAAAATCATTGTTAAAATCAATTTTAGTTTAAAACACTGTAGCATGTAAGAGCTTTATATTACAACAACTTTTTAGTTTTTTACCGTAGTATATAAGAGTTTTTCACTGTTTGAATTATAACTTATGACTTTGTCAAACACCTTATAAGTTTGAACCGTAAACAGTGTAAAGCTCTGACATACTATAATATAAAGTAAAAATATATTTTAGTGTAGAGCTCTCGTGATTACTATTTAAATTCAAACTTATAAGCTTGAACTCCGTTATCAAACATCTTATGCCATTGAGCCAGGAAAGGAAACCGTCCATTTTAATTATTAAATCGAGAGAAAGAAAAAACAAAATAAGGGATCATCAACTAACCAATATTTAATATCAAAAACTAGGGCTGCAAACAAATAAAGTATTTTCCATTTTCCTCACTGTTTGAGATTAATTTTTTAAAAATAAAAGTCATATCTTCTTTTCATTTTTTAAGGAGTTTTTTATGTTAGTATTTTGTCTATACCAATAAGTCCTATTATTTTAACTATTAAATTAACTTTTTAACGGTCTGATTTTACAACTATATCTACATAAATTTTTGTAGCTCATAAAATAAAACTATTTTAAGTTACAGATCAAATCTTTAAAAAATTAATCCAACGTTTAAAATAACGTTTTACCACAACTTTTGCCTCTTTCTCAACATAAAAAATTAGTTTTATTGTGTATATCACGATCCGCCTCTGTTGCTTTAGCCGGTGAATAGGCAATAAGACTCATTTTTCACTCTCTCTCTCTCTCTCTCTCTATATATATATATATTGCATGGTTAAAAATGGATGGCAATTATTTGAACAATGATTAACTAGAATCTAAGGATGCCAATTGCACAGTGAGGATATGTTTATCAACACAATTACTTAAGGGCATAAAAAGGGTATCCAGATTTTGATGCATGATCATTACTAGGAAACTAATTTTGGAATCTTCCAACATCTTTGGTGATATTAAGATCAAATCAGGACCCATCCGGGATACATAGTGGGACAACTTTGGTACCATACGTCCCCCATTATTGCACTACCCTCCAACAAAATTAAAAACTAATTAATCATTTGGAGCCTGATTATCACATGTTTTCATACTAAAAGTGAAAGAGAAAAAGAATATTAACCCTCTTGCAGTAATGTTAAAAAAGGGCTGGATCAAAACAGAAAAGTATGAATTGTTAGATATGTTTCACTTTAGCCGCCACGTAAATATATATGAAAAGACAGATTAGGTTGGAAAAGGGGGTTTCTTGAGCGACATTTTTTCATGCCAAAAATTAAAAGTTTGAAGTAATAATTTGAAATACACGTTGTAGCATGTGAAAGCTTTTATACAATAATATATATACTTTTATTTGATAATATAACATGTGAAAGTTTTCTATTATTTACGAGTTCAAACCACTTTTTCAAACATTTTAGTTCTAGTTGTGAGCAGGGTAAAGCTCTGAGGGCATGATATAATATAAAGTAAAAATAAACTACAGTGTAAAGCTTTCACATATATGCTACAGTATTTGAGTTTCAATTTTTGGTTTGGACCCTTCTCCCAAATACCCTAAATGTATAATAAATCTAAAGATAGCATTATTTTTTTAAAAGATAAATAGTATTGTTGTGTTGGTATTATTACAAATAATTATTTTTTCCTATAAAATAATAATTTCTACCAGTAATATTGTAAGATGTACTAATATAATTTTCTTATAAATTACTAGAAGAATCTAAAATCTAAATTAGTGGCAGTGTATATTAAAAAAAAAAAATCAAACTGATCGTATTTTTTATTTTTTTATTTATTTTTTTACTAGCGTTTATAGAAGATATGAAAGCAAAACTAAGATATACTAATTTGATCTTTATTTTTTCTCTTGTTTGCATGCACCTACGAACTGCTTAATTAAGGTCGCTCCAAATTGATTCGTTTCATAATTAGAAGGAAGCATGTCTTATTAAAACACAGGTTGTGTTTGATATACCATGTTGTATTATATTGTATAAGGTATATTAGTGTGACACCCGTTATTCTCCTAACGGGTGTTAAGGTAATTAAATTAATTTTTAGTGTATAAAAAAAATTGCTTCATTTAAATTTATTTTACAATATTTATTTTTATCTATTTTTAAATTTTCTAAAATTCTCCTATATTTATTTAGTATGTTTACTAAAAAGCCTTAGAGCTTCTAATAAATCTCAAAAATGTCATATTGGTATTATGTGTGTTAAAGTCTCTAGATGAGACATAAGGATATCTTTTCCAACTACTCTTGACCCTCATTTTCTTTATTTCCTCCGTGACATGCTTCAACATGTCTCCTCCATAATTGTTTCTATCACTTCTCTTCAAAGACTTCATCTTTTCTTCCTTTCTCTTCCACGGTTCCCACACTCTTCTTCTCATTTCTTTGCTGAAGCAAAATACTTAGAGAACTTCTTCAAGGCAGCCATAAAAATCAGCCACCATCACCTCCATTTGAGTAAGAATTTCAGTCATACCGAAGTAAAGGAACCTGTTTTGAAGCCATTTCAAGCTTCCAACTAACCATAATCCGAGGTTAGAATCTTATGAACAAATTTAGTTTTTCATTTATAAATTTTCTTTTATACTAAAGGATTATTCAAATTTGCGTTCTTAAACCTAAGTATATGTTTGTTGCTATTTTGGAGCATATTTATAAAGTCTAAGTGTATATACCCTAGACAGAAAATTTATATTGTTAAACTTTGTAATACCTCTATGGGCAGTGGCTATTTCTTGAAATTCTGGGATTAAATTAAAATGAGTTTTATGAATTGGTTTGCATATTTAAAAAGTAGCATCCTAAGCTTTCTAACGAGCTATCATAAACCTAAATCGGAGTTGTATTTTATTTTCTAAGAATTATTCAATTTTTGGATTGGAAACTAGTAAACCTGCCAGTTTGTTATGGTATACCAGCTGCTAACCTGAACCAAGAACCCATCTTTGCTCACCACCTAATTCTTTAATGTCTTGCAACCTTTCCAATATTATCCTAAGTGATTGATGAGTCTTATCAGGGACTAAAACATATAGATTACTTGTTCACATTTTATATTGTGTTAAGACAAAAATTGTTTACTGTGGTATTCAAAAGAGATTTACATAAAAGCTTTAATGGCATACTAGTAAGATAGGTTTACACATGATTTATTTATGAATGTAGGTGTATGTTGTGCTTTAGTTTTAATTGTCCTTATGCACGCCTTAGGATCAAGGGAGTATGGAGCTAACGTTAATTGATTCCAAGATTAAAAGATTGTTGATAAGCTTGAAAGGTAGGGATTCTATTACTCATCTTTTGTGAGGTTTTTATAGAATTAAAATTGATTGTTTTGCCGCAATATATATATATATTTATGTTGAACTGATATTATATGAGTATCACATATAAAACTATGACATGGACTCGTCTTGTATTGTACGGCGAGGAACAGAATGAATTGACACATGTTATAAATTGAGAAGCATGGTTAGGAAAACTGACTCTATTAATAATGATTTAATATAGAGAAATGGTGAGACATGAAGAGGGCGGTGGTTACGTCCTTGGGCATGAATACCCTAAAAGGTAAAATAGGGGGAAGGTAATGACGCTTCCTTGGGTTGAAAGTCCCAGAACACACTGTACAGGAATCGACTTGGTGAGGACTCGGGGCTTGATGTCCCCTCACCAGAACACCCTTGGAATTTTTAAAGGGTGATCAAGCACGCCATTTTGGGTTTCGATGAGTTGAGTGATACTCTATTGAACGTGGGTACCTAGGAATAATGATGACCTATAATATTTGTATATATGTATATGTATGAAACTTGGTAATGATTAACTATGGTATCCACAGAATATGATTATAATAAATCTCATAATCTGGATAATGATAATTATTAACTAACCATGCAGGTTTTAATGTGGTAATGATAAAAACCTAAAGGTGAGTAATGGTTTTCTCTACTGAGCATAGTGTTGCTCATTCCCTTATATTTTTATCTTTTCAGGACTCACGAAGTGTGAGGTGGCTACAAGAAAAATAGTTGAGGAAGCGATGTAGCTATATTACATTGGGACTGCTTCAATTGTTGAGAATGTTCTTCATGATAATATAAGCATCAATTGTTACTTTCTGTGACTGTATTACAATGCGTTGAGGGTTAAAATGATGATGAAGACCGTTTATAATATTAAATTTAAGGTGCTACATTAAACTGTGGATTATTTATCGATTATATTTTTATTTTGATATTGAGAGTTTTTATTTAAGCCCCGAGCAACTTTATTTTTAAGGTTTTACTTTTATTTTTGATTTTTATTTTAATTCATTAAAAACTGTTAACCCCCATATAGGGACGTTACAATTAGATTGTATTGTATTGTATCATCATAATACAATCCAATGTTTGGTGCATAACACAATGTATAAGGGGTCATAATATATATATTTTAAAGTTTGGAGTCAAAAATGTAATTTTTCAAAAAGTTTAGGGTCAAAATATAATTTTATCAAAATCAAGGGGCTTAAGATATGAATTCTAAGAAAATATGGGTCCTAAATATAATTTTTAGCGCTTAAATATAATTTTTAAAAAATCGATGGAGTAAAATGAAATTTTAGAAAATATAAATGTACCTTCAAATTTTTAGAAAATATGGGACGTTTGGTATTGTTTTCAAAATACATGAAAATGTTTTTATTTTACAAAATGAGAATTTTTTGATAATTATGCCGAGAGTGTTTTTAAAATTTTTATCTCAAAAAATGTGTAAAAATATTTTCAAAAATTCTGAAAACAAAACCAAACGGGGTTTCTAGCCTAATTTTGTGTTGGCCTAACCCCAACCCGTATTGGATTCAACTCTGGCAAAAATCATAGACCCATTATAAACTAATACGGTATAATACACCGAAAATAGACTGTATTCTATAATACGACATAGAGCCTATTAGTTTACCTTATGTATTAACTTTGACAATACGATAATCATACCAAAAATTGTATTAATGTATTATTATACAATACGGTGCTTTAATAAGATGTGTCAAACATAGCCTGGAAAATTGTACATGTATTTGTTATGAGATGACCTATAAATATGCTTTTATTATCAATTTGGTATTTGCTCTTAGAATGTTTGGAAAATGTGGTTAGAACTGAAACTTTTAAATTGAAAATTATAGAATGCGATAGCTTTACATTGTAGCTCATTTTTTCTAATTACTATAATTTATGAGAGCTTTATTTTATAATAACAAAAAATTTTAGTTTGAACTAATTTTGTCAAATACTATTTAAATTAAAACATGTATATGTTGTAAGACGTTTGGCAAAAAAAAAAAAAAGTATATGTTGTAAGACCATTATATATTTTAATAATGTATAGATAAATTATGATCATGTGGTTCGACAAAGCTATGATTTCTTTCGGTAGTACTAGATATAATGATCGACATTGTGAATGGAAAAAAAAAAAAAAAAAACAAATCTAAATGTCGGGGGGGAAAATGAATCATAAAGATAACATGCAAAGCGACCCCATATATAATGGCCCCAATTTAAAGTAGTCGATAGATACATACAAAATACAAGAAATTGGTGAAAGCTATAAAACAGTAGGATTCGTACATCTCAATATGCCTACTCTTTTATCAGCTCATAGAGGACGTTTACCAAAAAAAAAAAAAGGCTAGTTATTCTTACAATTTCCTAGTTTAAAGTTTTTTCTTAAGCTAAATTAGTTTCCGTTTCTATCTTAATTGTCCCATTTTGCTACAAAAAAGTGATTTTTTTCCTCACAGATCAAAGGGATAGTCCATAAACTTACGTCCGAAATTATGATTTACAATGAGATTATGCATCTATAAGAAAGAAGAACGACTCTAATTAATACATGGATCAAGGGCGGAGCCATCTACTGATAATAAGAGACAGCTGCCTCCTGAACTTTTTTATCTTATTCAATTTTTGTATATAAAATTTTATATAAACCATGTTTTGTTCTCTCAAAAATTGTATTTCACTTTTATAAAATTCTATATGTTTTTATTTACCTCATTTCATTAATTTAGTTACGCTCCCGTTCCCAACTGCCCTAGATCTTAATTAATATTAAATTGTGCTTAAGATTACTCCATGCTAACTTTTGTTAACTTGAAGAAAAAGTTATCATGTATAAAGACATGATTGCGTATACAATACAATACATCCGAATTGTGGCAACAAGTTGGTTTCAATGTATTTTATATTCACGAGGAAGAACGTCTAAATGGCATAGCTACGTATATATTCTTATCTCTTTAAACTTTAAAACTTCAAACTCTAGCATAATTGCAAATAGCTTCTTGATCAGCTAATTATAGTCGCTATAAGACTTAATAACTTTATGTGTAAAATGACCTCGCACCAAAAAATATCTTTTCATCAAGAAAATTAGTTTTGTTTGCTTAACAATAAGCATTCAGTTGAGTCGACACGGGCTTTGCTTCAAGTGAAGTAATCATATAAAAGAGCATAGAAAATGAGAGAATTTTGAGATGACATTTTATCCCTTTCTTGCCAAATTTTTTAGTGGAAACTGAAAAAGACAATCATAGATAGATATTTATATTTTAACTTTTAGATTTGTGAAAAAAATAATTTTGATCTGATTTAACATAAATTACACTATTACACCTTAAATTATTTGCTTTTTGCATGATATATTCTGAATATTTAATTTTGGCAAAACACATCTAAATTTTGAAATCATTAATAGTTGAAGTTCATTAGTAACTCTTAATTTTCTTTCAATACTCTTCTCTATATATTGTGCTTCAACTTTTTTCCCTTAAAAGAACAAGCTCCATCCTTTAAAAAAAAAAAACTCATTGCAAATCTCATGACTAAATCGTCCATTTTTGTTAACGTTCATTAACTATTAGACTTTAATTATCAATATTTTTAAAATTTAAGTTGTACTTTATTAAGATTGAAAGTTAATAATATATTATGCAAAAAGTAAATAGTTTAAAGTGTAACGATGTAATTTATTTTTAGATTTAATAGTTTTAAAGTATGCATAATGCCCATTGAAGAAATCCCCTTTAATTTTTCTCTGGATATTTCTCTGGTACGAGCTCAAAAAGTGATTTATTAGTAAAAATTATCTTTTAACCATCGAATATCCATAAAAAATAAATAAATTTAACCGTATTTAACAGTTAAAAAAAAATGTAAGTTATACACTACCGATAGGAGGTCCTCCTCCTATGGGCTTAAACAAAATAAATATTGGGGACTAGTCTACTTTTTTGATGGGGTGTGCTTCTCTTTTCCTCATTTGCCAACGAATAAAAAGACCGATACACAAAAAGCTGTCCTACACCTTGGCCGGTTTGGTCCATTAAACAACTCAAAATCCTTCCCCCTCTCTCTCTCTCTCATGTGCAGCTCTTTACATCTCATGCCTAGATTCCTAATTAGACATACTTGTAAGATAATTTGAGTAAAATAATATCAACCCCACAGCATGGTCACGAGGCAAGCATTATATGTGACCATACATCTTATACTTATATATTTATATATAAAAAAAGGAAAATAATGAACCTAAAATACCAAATGGTTCATAATTATCAGAGAAAAGCATGGCGCCGTTGTGACCACAGACATCACGTGATCAACTTTTATTTTTATCATTGTCCAAACCTTAAAATGGGATTTAATTGAAAAAGGGTGCCAGATTTTGTGGCCTGAAGAGGCACCAAGTCAAATAGTTGGATCTAAGTCTTAATATAAATATATGCTGAATTAATGTAATGCAGAACCTTATAAATTGGGTCATAGCTGGCTATTAATTTTGGACTTGTACATGATATCTATATATATATATATATATATATGTAATACAATGTTCAACAAATCGGAATTTAGAGGACAAAAGGATCGTACCATATCTCATCTTGCCATCTGATCCCATGTCCATTTCCATATTTTTTAAGATATGAAATCAGAGATCTAAATCTAAGCTACTCTTTCATTAGGGGGAAAAAAAACCCTGAAAAACTCGGTTTTAAAGGTAGGATAAAAGGTCTGCATCTGATTTGAATGTCTTAACCTAAATGAGAAAATGGACATAGACTTGATAAATCATGGCAGCATCCTCTTGCAGCTTTGTTTTTACTAATAGTCATCTTTTTGCAGCTTTTAAATTACTTTTAAAGTGTGATTTTGGACATAAACCATAGTTAATCCATAATTCCAACTTCACAACCCACAGAAAGTATCCTGTGAGTACAACTTGTTAGATCCAAATTGTACCATATCATAAAAATTCCAAAATGACACTTTCAATTAATTTTTCAGACCCTAATGATAAAACAAAGGCAAATATTGGATCTAATCCCATCCAAGCTTAAAGGTTCAAATATCATTCTCACTTCAAAAGTTAATTTTTCCCATTTTCCAATTTCTTGGTGAAGTTAAGGCCATAGGTTAGCTTTTGAAAAATTCTTTTCATCGCTACAAGGTCAAAACCTTGTTGCTCACAAAACTGTTAACCACAATTTATAATGGGTTTATAACCATACAAGATTGCTTGTAGTTTTTATCCTTACTAATAAATCCACCTAAAAACCGAGGATGAGTCAGACCCCTCAAGTTGCTAATTGTCCAAATATGATGCAGCTGAGTGACAAGAACCAATACTATACAAATGGGATAGTTTTCACTTTCCAACTATTTTTTCCTATTTCTTATGCAAAAATCCAAGAGAAAATGAAAGATTATTGGCCCTGTACAAAAGATAAGCAAGTTCCCACAAGAGAATTGTAGACAAACGTCACTAGCTCACTCACTCACTCACTCTTTTTCCTCTCTCTCTCTCTGAATTAAAAAAACAGTAATCCCCACTTCCCCACACCTCACCACCACCATAAACAAATGCCCAAAAAACAGCCCTCCAAAATTCCATTTCTTCTCTGCACAAACATCACTTGGATCCGGAGATTCTGGGTCTTTCACAATTTCTTATTATACACACACTAATAATATAACACCACCCCCCCCCCCCCCAAAAAAAAAAAAAAAAAAAAAAAGAGAAAAAGAAAAACATATACAAATACATAGACACAACATTGTAGCCCACCAGACATGATGATCATTTTGGTTTCTCCCTAGGCTTAGCTTAAGCTCAAACTTAAAACACTCCTTTTTTTCTATTCCTCATCTTGTTGGAGTTTGTAGCCTTTAGATAGAAAAATTGTAATGCCTCCAAACCCAACAATATGGACCTTCTTCTTGGTCCTAATCATCCTTTTCCCCTGCATGGCTTTAGCCCTCAACCAACAAGGACAAGCTCTTCTCTCATGGAAGCAAACCCTCAATGGCTCCTCCCTCCAATCTCTCTCCAGTTGGGACCCCAACGACGAAACCCCCTGTTCTTGGTTCGCCCTCACTTGCAACTTCAACAACGAGGTCATCGAACTCAACCTTAAATACGTCGATTTGCTCGGCCAACTCCCGTCCAACTTGTCTTCTTTGTTGTCGTTAAATACTCTTGTTCTGTCGGGAACCAATCTAACCGGTTTAATCCCGAGAGAGATCGGTTCGTTGTCGAATTTGATCGAATTAGACCTCAGCGAAAACGCGTTAACCGGAGAGATACCGGTCGAAATATGTGGATTGGTTCAGTTGGAAAGGCTGATACTGAACTCAAACGGATTGGAAGGGTCTATTCCTGATCAGATTGGCAATTTGACAAGCTTGACATGGCTGACTCTTTATGATAATCAGCTCAGTGGAGGAATTCCTAGCAGCATTGGGAGATTGAACCGGCTCGAAGCGATTCGAGCTGGCGGAAACAAGAACTTGGAAGGTCCTTTACCGGAGGAGATTGGAAACTGTACTAGTTTAGCCGTGTTGGGGTTTGCCGAGACTAGTATCTCTGGCTTTCTTCCTTCCACCATTGGGAGGCTGAAGAAGCTTCAGACCTTGGCTATTTACACTGCTCTTCTCTCAGGTCCGATCCCGACGGAGCTCGGAGACTGCGACCAGCTTCAGAACATCTACTTGTACGAGAATTCTCTATCCGGATCGATTCCCAGCGGGCTGGGGAAGCTGAGGAAGCTTCAGAATCTTCTGCTGTGGCAGAACAACTTGGTCGGGACTATTCCGCCGGAGATTGGGGACTGCGTCGAGCTTGCGGTGATCGACGTGTCGATAAACTCGCTGACGGGAAGCATTCCGACGTCGTTCGGGAACCTGACGTCGCTGCAGGAGCTCCAGCTCAGCATGAACCAGATTTCCGGCGAAATTCCGGTGGAGATCGGGAATTGTGAGAAGATCACGCACATTGAGTTAGACAACAATCAGATCGCCGGGACGATTCCTTCCGAGATCGGAAACCTCTCGAATCTCACGTTGATGTACCTATGGCAGAACAAGCTAGAAGGAATCATTCCACCGTCGATTTCCAAGTGTAAGAATCTGGAAGCGATTGATTTGTCGCAGAATTCTCTCACCGGATCGATCCCGAGCGGAATCTTCGAGCTCGAGAAGCTCAGTAAGTTGCTTCTCTTGTCGAACAATCTCTCCGGCGAAATTCCTCCTGAGATCGGGAACTGCTCGTCGCTGATTCGGTTTCGGGCTAGCGAAAACAAGCTGACGGGAGCGATTCCACCGCAGATTGGGAATTTGAGGTTTTTGAATTTCTTCGATCTCGGATCGAACCGGATCACGGGTGTCACACCGGAGGAGATCTCTGGTTGCCGGAATCTGACTTTCCTCGATCTTCATTCGAATTCCATCACCGGAAACCTTCCTCGAGGTCTTCAACGTCTCGTCACTTTGCAATACGTCGACTTCTCCGATAATTTGATCGAAGGAAACATAAGTCCCGGCATCGGATCGCTGAGTTCACTCACCAAGCTTATCTTAGGGAAGAACCGATTCTCCGGAACGATTCCGAGCGAGCTTGAATCTTGCTCGAAGCTGCAATTGCTCGACCTGAGTGCGAACCAGCTCGCCGGACAGATTCCGGGGACCCTGGGGAAGATTCCGGCGCTGGAAATAGCTCTGAATCTAAGCCGAAACAAGCTCTCCGGCGTTGTACCGGAGGAACTAACGACCTTGGACAAGCTCGGGATTCTGGATCTCTCCTACAACCACCTCTCCGGCGACCTCCACGTCATCGCCGACATGCAGAACCTCGTCGTCCTCAACGTTTCCAACAACGCCTTCTCAGGGCGCGTGCCGGACACGCCTTTCTTCTCGAAGCTCCCACTCAGCGTCCTCTCCGGCAACCCCTCCCTCTGCTTCGCCGGCGCCAGCTGCACCTCCACCGGCACCCGCCGCAGCACAGTCAGGCACACTGCTGCGGCGCGCGTGGCGATGATCGTCCTCCTCTGCACCGCCGGAGTCCTCCTCCTGGCCGCGCTCTACATCGTCGTCGGCGCCAAAAGGCCTGGAGCCGGTGGCCCCCACGACAGCGACGTAGAAGCAGATGGTGACGTGGAGATGGGCCCACCATGGGAAGTCACCCTGTTCCAAAAACTCGAACTATCCATATCCGACGTGGCAAAGTCGCTGACACCCGCCAGCGTAGTAGGCCGGGGACGAAGTGGCGTCGTTTACAAGGTCGACATCCCTTCAGGCACGACCCTCGCCGTGAAAAAATTCCGGTGGTCGGAAAAGTGTTCGGCGGCGTCATTTTCGTCGGAGATCGCCACGCTGGCCAGAATCCGGCACCGGAACATCATCCGGTTGCTTGGCTGGGGAGCGAATAGGAAGACGAAGCTTCTCTTCTATACTTACATGACCAACGGAAACCTCGCTTCTCTTCTTCACGAGGGGAGCGCAGGATTAGCGGAGTGGGACACCCGGCTCAAGATAGCGCTCGGCGTGGCCGAGGGATTGGCTTATTTGCACCACGACTGCGTCCCTCCTATCGTACACCGAGACGTCAAGGCGCACAATATCCTGCTCGGCGAACGGTACGAGGCTTGCTTGGCCGACTTTGGGCTCGCCCGGTTGCTAGACGACGATCAAAACGGTTCCTTTTCGGCCAACCCACAGTTCGCCGGTTCTTACGGCTATATTGCGCCGGGTACGTTGTTAAATCTCAAGGTTCTACTGTTCCATTATTATTGAATTATTTTACTTTTTGTTATTTTACCTACCAGAAAAATTCCCAATTATTTAACTCAATTATGAATTATTGTTCTGGAAACATGTGTTTTAAGTAGAGGGTTCTGTTATTGTTATCATTGTTGTTATTAAGGCCCATTTGTTTTTGTTATTAAAATTTTTAGGAATATTTTTATATATTTTTTGAGACAAAAATTTAAAAAACATTTTTAACATAATTTTTAAAAATTTTTATTTTTTAAAACAAAAATATTTTTATATATTTTAAAAAAACACCAAACGTCCCTTAATTATTTTTTGGTTCAGTCGTTTTGGTGTTCATGATATACAAATTTCACTTCATGGATTTTGGCAGCGCTAGGCGCATTGTTGTCTTTGCCATGGACGTACACAGTAATTTCTACACCTTTTGTCTGTTGTCATGATCCATGAACAAGTCTTTCTTTCTTTGTCTGTTAATAATGACCCAATTGTTAAATGAAGGCTCACATCACACCAGCTGTGTATAACCAAGTCTTTTTCCCAAAAGATTGTAACGAATGAAGTTTTGTTAAGAGAAAATAGTTTTAAGTGTTTTGAAAAAAAAAAGAAAAAGTTCAAATTATTGTTTGAACTCTTTTTTCAAACATTAATACACTGTAGAAAAACCAGTTCAAAGTAACTTTATTCTAGCTCAAACTAAATTCCCAAACAAACAAATGGCCCGAACAATTATTTTCCTGTGTAATAAGCAGATAAAAACTGTTCCTTTTTCCTATCATTTGAAAAGTCTAACATTTTATTCCCTTTAACATGAACAAACTCTGCAGAATATGCTTCGATGCTAAAGATCACAGAAAAGAGCGATGTGTATAGCTTTGGAGTGGTCCTATTGGAGATAATAACAGGGAAAAAGCCGGTGGATCCCTCATTTCCTGATGGCCAACATCTCATACAATGGGTCCGAGACCACTTGAAGGGCAAAAAGGACCCAGTTGAGATACTTGATCCTAAACTTCAAGGACATCCTGACATTCAGATACAAGAGATGCTCCAAGCCCTTGGGATCTCGTTCCTCTGCACTAGCACCCGCGCCGACGACCGCCCTAGCATGAAGGACGTCGCGGTCTTGTTGAAGGAAATCCGACAAGACCCCGCCATAGGAAACGACTCACAGAAGCTCAGCAACAAGATCAAGTCCGATAATAGTGGTAGTCATACTACTAGTACTACAAATAAAACCTACTCTTCTTCTTCCATGGCAGTAAACCCGGCTGAATTGCTGCTTCTACAAGGCTCTTCTCGTTGCTCACTTGATAATTACTCGTCTTCTTCAGCTGGCTATGTCTCCGAATCAAACAACAACAACAATAATCAATAACGTATTAAATTTCTGATTATAATGTGGTAGCGATGAGAAAACACATACACTTTTAATTAGGAGATGATTATAACTTTTTGTCCATGATTAGTCCGGAGTAGAGAGCAAAATATGAGGCTGTGTAAAGAGTAATTAAATTTTAGGAAAAAAGGGTAGTATTACTAGTTTTGGGGGAAAAATTTTGACAAGGGAGATGAGCAAATTAATTGAGTGTACAGCAGGCTATTTTGATTGATCATGTTGGCACTTTTAAATTAATGGAATTTGACATACAGTAGATGAGTCTAGCCCTGTGAGGTTAACACATTTTGCAAAGCTTGAATGTGAAGTCACTTTCAGAATCATGATTGCAACGTATTAAAAAAAAGCGAGAGAGGAGGTGTTTGATGGAGGTTTGTGCATGTGGTGTTGCTTATGCAAATTTTTAAAGGAAAATATTGTTCTGTTTAATATATGGCAGAAATAGCTTAATGGTAAAGCATAGCCTTGCCAAGGTTGTGGTTGAGGGTTCAAGTCCCTCCTCTCACTCTTGGCTTCGTCGTTTAGTGGTAACGATTGAGGTGCATAAGCCCCTTTAGAGGTAGGAGCGAGCAAAAAGCAGCCCCTTGTATAGGGTTCCAAACCTATCTGACCATATATATATATATATATGCATAAGCCCCTTTAAAGATAGGAGCGAGCAGCAAACAGCCCTCCTGGCTTCGTCGTTTGGTGGTAACGATTGGGGTGCATAAGCCCCTTTAGAGACAGAAGTGAGCAGCAAGCAGCCCCTTGTATAGGGTTCCAAACCTATATTACCATATATATATATATATGTATGTATAGTAATCAGAATAATAATTTCCTTTGAAAATTTGCATAAGCAACACCACATGCACAAATATATTTCAGTTACTTATTTGAGCAAATATGTTTCAGCTATTTGGTACCTCAATATTAGTATAATCCCATTGAGGCACTATATATTGTTCTAAAAAGCAAATATCACCTAATGCTCTGACGTGATTTTTTGAGACAAATGAGGAAACCTGCTCTAATGAATTATTTTACTAAAAGCTATACATTTTTTTTTTGTTTGTGATGAGAGGTAGATCTAACACTGTTTTTGGTTATGGTTTCTTGGTTCTCTATTTTTTTTAGTCTTTTAGTCTTTATAATTTATTGTTTTTCCCTTATTTAATTAAGTTTTTGGATTAAGAGGGGTAGAATGGTCTTCTTATGTTAAAAAAGGCGACCCAAGACAATTAAAATGATATATATACATTTATATAATTTTTAAAATAATAGAATCCTTCAATGAGAATTTTCAAACACGATGATGGAAAATTTAAAAAAAGTGTCCATTAGCAAAATATATTTTTCTATTTTTTAATTAAGTTTCATTATTATCTGGGGAATGATACGGACAACCCTTCTTTGGGATATGAATTATTGATTAAAAAAGGAAAGGTTGAAATGTGTGGTTGTGGGGGAATGTGGGCAATGTTTGTTCGTATAAAGCCGTCCATTTCTCTCTTCTCTGTCTATGATCTAAATAATTGCTATGTTAAGGATAAGGAAGCTTTCTGGGTCTCATCAAACTAGCGACACAGTATTTGACATAATGGTTAAAATTATTGATTGGAGCTATAAATATTGTAACATGTGAGAGTTTTACATTGCAGTAACTTTTTTACTTTTATTGTAATATGTAAGAGTTTACATTATTCTTAACTGAAAAATTAGTTAAAACCAATTAATGTCAAACAGACACATGACTACTAGGCCCCTCCACCATGTGACGAGAGAGAGACACAAGGGGTTTAAATAATGGGCAAAGCTATAGTTTCATTGATTACCTTTAGAAGCAAAGCAAAATCTCCCTCTCATTGACAAACAAAACATATATATCACAAACATGTAATTGTTGTGTCGTTGTCTGTCTACCACAACTTAGGTAAGGAATAGAGACCCTTTAACGAGAAGCACAAATTAACAAAAGCCAACCCACGTTAGGATTATTATTAAAAAATCTGAATCTTTGTAAAAGAACAAAACATAAAACGGAAATGTGGGCAGGAACGGAGCCACCTACAAATAAGCGTAGACACCGATTCATCATCTTAAACTTTTGTTTTCTTTTAATTTTGTATATAAAATTTTATAAATCTTTTATTTTACCCTCTAAAACTATATTTCACTACCTAAAATTTTACATATCTTTTTTTGTTATATTTTGTTAGTTCAGTTACGCTACCTTCTTCGGACTAAATTTTCTAGCTCCGATCCTGAATATGGGGAAAGAGCAAAACAGTGATATGAGTAGCTAACAAATTTTTTTGGTAACTAACATATTTCATACTTGTTAGAAAAATGCCTAAATACTGAGCCAAAAAAAAATCATAGTTTTGCCTGGGCAACATTTGCTGTGTCGTTTAAAAAAAGGCAAAAGATAATACAACACAACAAAGAAAAAGATGAGAGGCCTCTGGGCTCGCTGGCAGTGGCTTTTCGCTTGAGCTCACGTGACAGGCAGAGACCATTTCAGTAGGGGTGGCCCCCACATGTAGGATCTGAGTTCAATCTGCTGTGTTTTTTCTGTGTCCTGGCTCCTAAAAGCATCGCATACAGATCTGAGAATTTGGAAAAGAAAAAGAAAAAAAAAAAAAAGGAAAGAAAAAAGATTTAAAAGTACGTCCAAAGATTCCCGGCGTAAATCCTAAGCAGTGCTTTCCAATTTTAACTTGTTTGTGGGGTCCACACACATGCATGCAAAACATAAGGAGATCGTGACGGAATGCCGCGAAAAGGACGGACTGGCTTACGGACTGTAAATTCGAACTGTAACAATGTAATTCACTTGACATACGGCGTTTACTTTTTGAGTCAAAAAGTTCGAGGTTGAACTAGTTTTAGATCATTTTCTTCTGCATCTTACCGAATTTGAATTGGTTTATTATTCTAGGTTCGAGTTGTCCATTTGCATCCTTATTTCCAAACGAGCTCTTTATTTTCTTTTTGATACTAGAATTATGGCCCCAGATGAATAATTAAATGCCCTATAAAATACCAAATTTATAATTTATCAGTTTGGTTTAATAATTATTAAAATGTTAAAATTTTATGGTTATAAAAGGTTACAACTCTTATAAAATGATGTGTCTACATGTGAAAGGATATATGTTTTGATAGAAGGCACCTATTGAAGGTCTATAAATAAGAGTATTCATCTCTCTACCTAATTAATTATATTCATTCTCTCCATCAGAAAAATATATTAAAAATAACTAAAGGACCTAAAGAAAGAAACTAGGTTCTTCTTCTCTGATAAATTTTCTGAACAATGGTTCTCTACAAATTAAATTCATGAATTAATGTACGCTCTAAATCTTCTTCTGTATAAATTATTGAGTTCTAAGATTACTAGGTATTACATGAATCAAAGTTTGACAATATAAGTCGTTTACTAAATAGACTAGTTTGGCATTGTTGTGTTGTGTTGTTGTTTTTGATGTGTTATGTTTTTTGCTGTGTTGTGGACCAAAACAGGTAGGCATTTGATAAATTTTTTTTAAAGCTGTTGTGAACACCAAAAGCAAAATTGTAGGTGGTTAATAAGCTATGTATAAAATTGTTATAGAGATGTATAATGACAAAAATAGACATATTTTACTAAGCATGTTTATTGTTTTAGTTTTAATTTTAATTTATATACGTAATACGTATACATTAAAATGATAAAAAATATAATTTTATTTTTATTATTTAATATATATTTAAAATAAATTACTTTTATTGAATGAATGTCCACTTGACGTAAAAAAAATCACTATAAAAAAACACAACGACATTAGAAAGTTATCTTATAATTTAATTTTAAACTTTTTGTATTGATGTTATTTTAATCTGTTATAAAAAAATTACATATTTTAGAAATTATGTATTATTATTATTATTGTTGTTGTTAGTTTAGTAATTTTAAATTACAACAGCAGAAATTGCTGTAAAAAAGCAACCATTGACCTGTTTAGCAACTTTTTTTGTTGGGCAATAGTTTTTAAACGCAATTTTATAATAAGATGTTTTACCAAATACCCTAAATTGTTGTAAGGGATTACATAAACTAAAAGTAGCCTCTCAAAGTCTCATTTTATTTAGTCAAAAAATTTATGTTTGCTACATGAAAAATGTGTAGACAAAAGGCATTAGCCACACTGATCCCAGTGCAACCAAATGTGGGTGACAGGAAAATTTCTCGAGTCTACGAAAGCTGATGTGGCATTATGTGACATGACGTGGCAACAAGTTGGCATACAGCAAGATCAAAGAAACCTGGTTTTGGATTTTTTTTTTTTTTTTTACAAGTGGACGTATATGGACTGATCATAATATTTATAATAATTTTTTTGACAACATTTTCAACATGTGGCAATGACGTGTTAAGTTTGACTCTTTTTTCTCACTGTCACTGATTACATGGAAAAATCAGTTTTTAATTTTTTTTTTAAAAAAAAACCTCATCCGTTGAATGAAGTAGTTTTGATTTTTTTATTTTCAGTTTTCTTCCCACGATGTCTCATTTTCTTTTCTAAACCACAAACCCCTAATCCCCTTCACTCTTGCCTCAATCGATTCAATCCCTCCGTCTCTGACATTCTATTCTTTCTCTCCCTCCGCCATTCATGGGAAACATCCCTACTTTGTAACACACTTCTTTCCATCGATAAGCCATATTTTGTATCCTTTTTAACTCCTATGGGATAATCCTATTATGATGCTTAAGAGAGAATTAGAAACAGATATTCGCCTTTGATGGGGTTGTAAACCAAGGGAAAATCCAAAAATACCCTTTAAATTTTATCTAAATTTCACATTTGCCCCAGTGTTTTTTTGATAATCTAAAAAATATCCCCTAATGTCTTCAAAAGAAGCAAAATATAACCTTTTAATTGGTTAATTGATGATAATAACATAAATGTCCATAACAATCAGTAGTTAAACATCATTTTGAATATTCATAACTAAATCCCTAAATTTAGAGAGGAAAAATAAAACAAATTCAATAATATAAACTATTTTCTTCAAAAAAAAAAAATCTAAAACCTAAGACCATCTCCAATACATATGTCAATGTCAATATTATATTTACCACCAAAAAGTAAAAAAATAGCATATTTGCTGCGTGTTTTTAATTTATGGTCCAATGCATAATGCTAGTTAAAATGTCATATTTATCTTTTGTCATAATCATCTAACTTTGAAACTTGTAAAAGTAAATTTTTCATATTAAAATAATTAAAAAGTAAGAATATTGTATTTATTAAAGCAAAAAAGGTCAATCTACTAACCAATAGAAATCAAATGTTAAATTTGCCACAAAGTTTGCATATAGTAAATTTGGTATTAAAAATAGCATTGCACTGGAGATTATTTACACCCAAATGCTAAATTTGTAATTGGCACATTAATTTAACATTATATAGAAGATGCTCTAACAAGTCAAATTGGTCTAGCCCTAAAAAATCTGAACCTTTGAAGCATCTATGTATGGGTGGTCGAATTTAGACTCGTTGGACTAGCTAAACCATATATTAGATCCTTCTCTGTAGGTTTCGAATATACTAGCTCTTTTTTTCTTATTTAATTTAATTTAATTTTTTTTCAAATAATTAATGTTTAAAATAAAAAATAAATAGTAATTATTGAGGTTGTTTTGGTTTAAGGTTTTTTTTTAAACTTTTTTAAGAAACATAAGGGATAATTTATTAGATAATTGGAAAACATAGAGGATCCTTTTTAAATTATCAAAAGTACATAGGTAATGTTAGATTTAATAAAACTCAAGAGGTATTGTTGGATTTTCTCTAGATATAATTACAAAAATTTTATTGAAATCAAATAATAATTTGAGAGTTATACATGTGTACTGTGAAGCCAATGGATACGCTGACAAGCCTCCTAACCTTGGATCATGACTTCGAACATAGGGCCTAAGTTGGTTTAGCCTTTTAAAGGATTCACTTGATTTGAGAGTTTGGCCGTATTTGGTTTTTGTTTCGTTAATAATATGAGCCTTTTTTGAGACTATATTCATCAAAGAGAGAGAGAGAGAAGATAATTACAAAGATTTTGTTAAAAGTAAATAATTATTCTTGTCCAGGGATTTCCATAAACACAGGGGAAACTCAAATACTTGAAACAAGATTTATATTGCCATATATAAAGGACGTATAAATAAGACCGCTGACAAAAGCATTAAGCTAAAACTCATAATTTATATTCGTTATCGTTATCATAAAACATCAGGGATTTCCGTAAACATAGAGAGGAAACTAAATAACTTTGAAACAAGCACTAGTTAAACTGACGTGCAGGTCCAGTGCCTAAAACGTGCAATACTTTATTCCCTTCAGCTGTACAGGTCATCGTCGTCCCCAGCAGCCGTGGTAGAAGAGAACGGGTCGGTAGCTCCTCCGGCGGCGTTCCCGGCTCGATCGGGAAAGCGGAACTCGGATCCGAACCCACGAGATTGCTGTAAAGTCTGAGCGAAGGACTGGTACTTCCTAATGTCTGCATCACTGACACTTCGGCGGGCGTATTTCATAGACTCCTCGAAGTGAGCTGGCTTAATCTCGGGTACCTCGTCGACTTCATCCTCTTCCATGGCTTCTGGGTTCTCCCTCTTCTTTCTCTCCCTCTCGATATCCTGAAACCCCACGAGATCACGGAGATAGATAGTAAGGTATTTGACTTTGTTTAAATGACGTCAATGTACATTGATAAAAAGGGTTCGTACCTTCTCGATGTTTTCTCTAATAGCGTACTTGCAGGCACGCTGGCATATTTCGGTGATATCAGCGCCACTGAAACCATGAGTATACCGTGCAAGAGCTGCAAGGTCGACATCCTTGGAGATAGGCGACTTCCTCAAGCATGCTTTGAAAATCTGAAGACGAGAAGCCTCATCCGGAAGCGGGATGTAGATCAGTTGGTCTAGACGTCCAGGCCTGAGCAATGCTGGGTCAATAATGTCAGGCCTGTTTGTTGCCCCAATGATGAAAACTGTTTTCTTCGCTGTCATTCCATCCATTTCAGTTAGAAGTTGGTTCAAGACTCTATCTGCTGCACCACCGGCATCTCCTACAGAACTTCCACGCTGAAAGAGAAAATTCACAAGTCAAAACTAGTAACTAAAATCCATAATCTGTCTAATCAATAGAAGCAGGGTCTATCCATAAAAAGGAATGCTACCATAGAAGTCAAAAGAATTTGAAAATTGTACCTGGGTCGCAATGGAGTCGAGTTCATCAAAGAAGAGTACACATGGAGCTGACTGCCGAGCCTTGTCAAATATCTCACGGACGTTTGCTTCGCTTTCTCCGAACCACATGGTTAGCAACTCAGGTCCCTTCACACTAATGAAGTTGGCCTGGCACTCATTGGCAATCGCCTTTGCAAGTAGGGTTTTACCACATCCAGGAGGTCCATAAAACAGAACACCTTTAGAAGGTGACATACCAAATTTCTCAAACTTCTCAGGATGCTCCACAGGGTATTGAACAGTCTGCCAGCAACCAAAAGGTTGATAAGATTAAGTCCACACGAATGGTATGCAAGTAGGGGCAAAAGAAATTAAGGAAAATAAAACATGAGTCAAAGCACTAACCTCCTGAAGCTCTCTCTTGACAGTTTTCCAATCCACCAATATCCTCCCAAGAGACATTAGGTACCTCAACAACCTATACACAGAACCAAATTTTTAACCTCAGTGCTTATTCAATAGTAGTTTTGCCATGTTTAAAACAAGCACAAAGATTTGAACTATCTTCTCAAAGCATATTAACACAATCTCAATACTGAAATTACAAACGATTTTTATTTTCCTAGCAGTATATTGGAGCAAGTTAAACAATTAGAATCAGTTAACCAGAAGACATTTGCTGAAAGCAAAAAAATCCAAGACATCCGAACTTATAGGAAAATAAAACAAGGAAGGAGTCTCCAGCAATATGATTTAGGGGGAAAAAACTCACAGTTTCACGCAAGGCTGATGGATTAGAGGAGCCCAATGCAGTTTGGAAGTGATCATTTGTGACAGCCATGGAATTCAACACCTCAGCATCTATTGTATCATCCTCTAAGTCGATGACATCCATTTTCTCACGAATACACTGCAGAGCAGCTTCTGTGCAAAGAGCGGCAAGATCTGCACCAACATAACCATGGGTATCTCTTGCGACCCTTTCAAGATCAACCTGAAACACATAATAAAACATAAGACTAGCTATAATTACTCGGAGTAGTATGCTAGAAAGGCATTAGAAAGAATCTCACATCCTCAGATAGTTTCATATTCTTTGTATGGATTCTAAGGACTTCAAGTCTTCCAACTTCATCTGGTACACCAATGTCAATCTCTCGATCAAATCTTCCGAATCGTCTTAGGGCAGGATCAATGCTATTAGGCCTATTGGTAGCTCCCATGACAATTACATGTGAACGGGACTTAAGGCCGTCCATTAGAGTCAGGAGTTGGGATACAATACGCCTCTCCACTTCACCATGTGTCTTTTCCCTCTTTGGAGCAATGGAATCTATCTCATCAATAAAGATGATTGATGGAGCGTTTTTTTCAGCTTCCTCAAATGCTTTCCTCAAGTTACTTTCGCTTTCACCAGCTAGCTTTGACATAATTTCTGGTCCATTAATCAAGAAGAAGAAAGCACCAGTCTCGTTAGCCACGGCTCTGGCAATCAAAGTCTTTCCTGACCCAGGTGGCCCATAAAGCAAAATCCCTTTTGGGGGTTTCACACCAATAGACTTGAAGAGTTGTGGGTGTCTAAGAGGAAGCTCTACTAGCTCACGAATCTGTGCCATTTGCTTCCTCACACCACCAACATCATCATAGCCCACCTCATTTAATCTCTCCTCGTCCTCGCGTTTGATAGGTTCCCCCTCGCAGAAGATCTCGGTATCTGGGGCAACAACACAATATTCACCAGGGTCTGTCTCTATAACTTTAAACTCGACGCTTCTCATTCCACCTCTTACCAGGAAGAGATCACCCTTCCTCACAGGCCGGTAAGATTCTAAGAAATAAGCTGTCAAAACACAAATGATAATCAGGAAAACCGAACAAAGCATTGCCAAACTAATAAGAAGTCAAATTCAACAAAAAAAACTCACGCTTCAAATATGCATCAAACAAGTTTCCAGTGACACCCTCGATGGTGTCATCGATAGGAAGGATGTGAACCTGCTTTCCATACTTCACATCAGGACACTGATGAACAGAGACAACGTCTCCAAGACGTACTCTAAGATTAGCACGCACAACCTTGTTCATTCTGATTTTCGGTTCCTCGCATTGGTCATCAGCGAGAGCAATGCAAACCGTGTCTTTTCTCTTCTTCCCCTGTGCATTATCAAACCACCAAAATACACAATTTTAAGCTCAGAATGCTAATAAACTCAATCCCAGGCCAAAACATAAGCATACGGAAGGACAATATCACCTTAATTAGAATAGTGTCTCCACGGAAAAGATTAAGCTTTTCCATAGTATTGGGGTGCAAGGAAACCACAGAGTTATCATCGTTAACAGCTTCATCGACAACTAGTCGATTAGGGGACTTTTTACGTTCCAAAATTGCAGTAGAAAAATCCTTCTTACCACTCTTCCTGTGGGAGACATATAATACAATCATTATCATCCTCACAAAAATACAAAAATAATTACACGGATTACTCAACCAATTAACCTCCATTAAAATATATTCAATTGAACAGTGATACATAAACATATCCGATGTGGTTTTACAGTTTTTTTTTTTTTTTTCAAATTCACTTGTGTTAATGTTGGACTTGAACACATCAAAAATACACACAAATCATAAGCTTTTAAGGTCATAAAAGTTTCATCCTTACGATTAACGTTCTCGATAACAAAATCAAAACCTCCGTAATTCTCTCTTTTAAAACCAAAAATAATGAAAGTACAAAATATTTCACATCATGCATGAACTCAAATTATATCCACACCGAAAATCTCAGTAAAATGACAGACCTACATCTTTACGATTAATGTTCTCAATAACAGAATCATAAATTTTCATCTTTACGATTAATGTTCTCAATAACAGAATCATAAATTTTCATCTTTACGATTAATGTTCCCAATAAAAGAATCAAAACCTCCATAATCCTCTCTTTTGAGATCAAAATAACAAAAAAAAAAACTATAAACTCAAATTAGCACTGACACCGAAAATCTAAGCTTCAATAATAAATCCAATCCACGTCTAATTTATAGAAAAAAAACAGTTCCTTTTAGGCAAAGACAAAAACTTTTCCGAGAAACTATTTTCCGGGAAAAAAGTTAAGAAGAAAAATATGGGAACCAAACGAGAAAGGCAATTGCAGAAAAGCTTACGTGTCAGAAGAAGAAGAAGATGATGGCTGGTTCGGATCCGCCATGATTGTCTTATTCACGGAGCTTTTTTCGCCTTAGGGTTTTGCAGAGTTATAAAAAAAAAAGAGAGAGAGCAAAGAACGTTGGTGAAAGGAAAGCAGAGAATATGGAGAAAAGAATAAAGGAGTTAGGAGTGTTTCGGCTATTTACAGATAGTTTGTTTTGATACTTTAAATTACGGTTTGGAATATTTTGTTACAATACTTTAGTTTTAGATTGTTGGGGGTAACGTGCTGGTTCTTTTTTTTTACGTTAGCAACCAATCAGTTTGTTCGAGCTGGCGGTTCATCCAATTAGATCCTGCCACGCAAGTAGAAGAGTCTTCTCTGTTTTTTTTTTTGGTTTTGGACGAGGAGTAGTTTTGCGTTGTTTTCTTTTTTTTTTTTTTTTTTTTCTGTTTTACAATAGGATTATGATTATTATGTTTTCGATTCGGATTGTTTAGGTAACATGTTTTTTTTAAACACGGGTTAGCAACCAATCAGTTTGTTCCAAATGACGGTTCATCCAATTAGATCCTGCCACCCAAGCAGAAAGGCCTTTTTTTTGTGGTTATCGAGGAGGCGTAGTTTTGCTTTGTTTTGTTCTGTTTTACAGAAGGATTATGATTATGATTTTAATTCAGATTGTTTAGGTAACATGCTAATTGTTTTTTTTTTTACACGGGTGAGCAACCAATCAGTTTGTTCCAGCTGGTGGCTCATCCAATCAGATCCTGCCATGCAAGTAGAAAGGTTTTTTTTTTTGGTTGTTTTGGAGGAGGAGGACTTTTGCTTTGTTTTGTTCTGTTTTTATTATTATTATTTTCTTTTTTTTTATCCTTCAAGAAACGCGAAATTTCCACTTAGTATTTTGTTTCTTTTTTTTTTAGGGATTTTTTTTTAATAATTAGTTTGTAGTTTTAGTTTGAATGGATGATCAATTGGGATTTGGGGGGAAAGTGCGATTAGGATGAGACAAGTTTTTGCTCCTTTTATTTAAAGGTCAAACAGGTAATTATCTTAATATCCAAATTTTAAATGTTGCTTAGTATTGGATTTTATTTTCAAATTTCAACTTATTTAATCTAAAATAAAAGATATTAAGCTGTAAAAAAAAAGATATTAAGGTATATTTCCTTTGTTTTGAATTAAAAATATATATTTGTTGTACAAATTTTAAGATTGCTCGGTTCTAGATGACGTTTTCATTGGCTTAGTTTGTTTAAATTATCTCTCTAAAGTTATAATTTGATAATTATTTTAATAGCATAAATCTTTAGTCCAAGTTAATAATCCGTCAAATATTGAATTAATTTGATAATATATTATAAAAAAGAGTAGTTTTTTACTATAAACTTCATAGAGGCTTGTCATTTTTTTAACCGGTAATTGCAATTTATTATAATTTTTAATCGAAAAGGGACAATGGCAGAGGAAAGTTTGGAAAGAATAACCATCCAAAGGAAGACACTATCTCAAAGAACAACAGTTATCTTTAGAAACCACACCAAGTTGGCAAGTTGGAAATAATTAACAACAAAGTACAAAATACACAGAAACGACATCCTTTTTAAGACGACAAAAATTATAAAAAAAATAAAGGAAACCATATTTGACCAGTAACAGTCATGGAATGTCAAGTGACAACAACGTTGGGTCTGTATGAAACAAGTTGAAGAAAAAAATCTATTTTGCATTAGTTGTTCTAACCAACTTTTCGAATAGAAACAGTGTAAAGTTTTTACATGTTACAGTAAAAGAAAAAAATTACTACAATATAAAATTTTTATATGTTACAATATTTACAGTTCTATCACCGTGCCCTAAAAAACAAACATACGAAACTACGGGATACTCACATGACCACATTTTTGGAGACGTCCATAGATGGAGAAAAGTTGAAAACGACGGCAAATTTAACACCATCATCAAAAACAACAATTATATCTCCTAATTTACCAGTTTACTAAAGAAAACAAAAGTGAAGGAAGTAAAAGAAACTTTAGGTAAAAAAAAAAAAAAAAAAAAAAAATCAACGACATAACCAACAACCCGGAAACGACAGTAAATGCTGCAAAAACGACATAAAGCGTAAAAACCTCACCTGATATAAATTACTGTAAACTGAAAAGTAAAAAATACATATACCCCTGTTTGGCATTGCGGTGGGAACCATGATTTCCACCACAAACTCAGTTATAAACAGTATAAAGCTCTCATATGTTACAGTAACAATTTAAAAAATTGCTACATTGTAAAACTTTCACATGCTATAATAAAAGTGGTTTCCACCACCTTCCAAACACCCCCATAATATACGAAAAATGAAAAATGAAAAATGAAAAATGAAAAATGAATTTTAGCTTAAATAAGAGGACATGTTTTCCATGCCGAATTCCGAAAGGAAAATAACAAAAAGATAAAATGGGTATAAAAATTGTCGGGCAAATCGAGAAGGCGAACGGGAAAGAACTCCGTTACAGCGAGTTTGTGGAGAGATTCATGGAGAAAAACCAGCCTGTGCTGCTTACAGGTCTCATGGAAGATTGGAGAGCTTCCAGAGACTGGGTCTCCGATAATGGCAAGCCCAACCTCCAGTTTTTCGCCACCCACTTTGGTAAATCCAAAGTCCAGGTATTTTTCTTTCTTTTTATTTGCCTTTTTCATTTAACAGAAATCATGATGTCGTTCAAGACTGAATTTTGTTGTCAGTTTTGGTTTGTAGAATTTTTTGTACGCTTTCTGAGTTTGTGAAAGATTGTTTTGAGAAATGATTTGGTCTATTGAGTATCTTTGGATGGAATGAGGATCAAGTTTGCCCTTTTTAAGGCTCTTAATTTTTAGCATAAACATTGAGCATAATTTTAATTGTAGTTCTAAAGCTTTGAGCTTGAGCTAATTCCTGAAAATTCCGAAGTGCAGGCAATATTAGGCTAAATGTTTTGACCATTCTAAAGTTGATCAAAACTTATATTGACCAAGAAATCATCAATCAACACCAAAAATACATATTTGGGTTTCGTTTGACAACGTTCCAACTGTTATAGAGTAAAACTCTCACATACTACGGTGTTTTGGTTCCAACTATGTTCTCAAACACTTTACAAACTATCAAAATGAGTTTTAGGAGTAGCCCAACAAGGGTTTGATGCAATGGCGGAGCCGGGAAATATTTTCAGTGGGGCATTGTAAAAAAGTTAGAGATTATTTTTAATTAAATTGGGATTTGATTATAAATATCATTCTTTGAGTGGGGCACGGTTATATTTTTTCTTATAAAGTTGGGAAATAACTGTAATTTACGCAAAAATAAAAAATAAAATAAAATAAAATAAGGGTTAAATTTTAAATCTTAAAATGTGAGTGGAAGCACATGCATGTGGCTCTGCCATTGGTTTGATGGAGTTGAGTTGCTATCGTTCAATCCTAGCTAGCTGCACAAGAAGATCAAGCACAAGCAAAAAAAATATATATCTTTTTGTTTTCAAAGTGTTTGTTATTCTTAGTATTTTTTTTTTTTGAATACCTTTTTTTTGGAACGTTTAGGAAATATATTTGCTGAAAAACACCCAAAAAAAAGGTGTCTTTGGTTGGTTTCCATACCATAGAAATCAAGTGAAGGACCTTTTAGTCCTTTGGAGTTGGTAAACACACGCATACACTTTGCTAAAGACTTCAGATTGTTTCACGCCTGATCACACTTGTTTTGGGGCGCTTTTGAGTCTTTCTTGTGGCTTCACTAGAAAAACAGAGTATTGCTCCTTAAGTATTTCGCTTGTTTGATTTACCTATTATGATAAATGCTTGGAGTTTTAAGCTATGTCCATATGATCTGACTGATTACACCATATTAGCTTCAGTAATAATCTCAATTTATGTGTAACGTTCTGTCACATATTAGGTTGCTGATTGTGGTGCCAGAGAATTCACGGATCAGAAGAGAATAGAAATGTCTGTTTCAGAGTTAGGTTGACCAATGGCAACGGGACTCCTGTGATGGATGGTGGTAATGCTCTAACTGGGCTTGCAAAAGATAAGTCCTTTCTATATTTGAAGGACTGGCATTTTGTAAAGGTAAATGTGGATCCTTTTCTTGGGACCTTTTACACCGGAGAGTCTAAGACCTGTTGCGATTTGCCTATCCCTTTGATGGAACCATTGTATGTCAAATTGTAGAGACACCACTTCCGCCCTTCCACTAGTCAAACCTGACAGTAAAGCGTCATTTGACTGTTAAACATTTTCTAAATGCGGAAGATAGTCCTTCCTGCTTGAGAATATAAACTCAGTTACATTTAGGGCTGAAATTAGGTTTTTGCCCTTATTTAGTCAATAAAAACGATGTTAAGCAAACTGTGGAGACTCGTAATTATAAATTGCTCTCTGATGGTAAAAGATCATATTATCAAGGGCTAAGATCAATGCAATAAGTAGATTGATGGCTGAGATTGTTAGGGTATTCTGGTCATGTCACATCAAAAGTGTTCAGGTAAGGGGTGTCTCTATAAACTCAGCAAAACATGGAGGGTGCCAATGCAAGTATAACCTCTATATCTATGCGAGCTTCTAGCAGCCAATGAAAAATTCACAGCACTGATTTTTACCATTTCTCAAAGAAATAGTAGAACTTCTATATTTCTATACGGAGATTACTATTAGAAAAACAAAGAAGAGACGGCATGATAGTCAGAAAGATTTCCATTTTCCACTCGTAAAGCCTGTCAATTTGCTTATTTAACCATCTCAGCCTCACTGGTTCTCTGACAGTTTTTTAGCAATCTGACCCCAGGAGTACCCAGAATATGTAGCATACACAACTCCTCCATTTTTTTGCGATGACTGGCTTAACCTGTATCTTGACAACTACCGCATGCATGAGGATCCTGACATTTACTCAGAGGATAATGAAATAACCTGCTCCGACTATCGTTTTGTCTACATTGGAGAGAAAGGTTTGTGAACAAATTATGATCTCTACTTCTCTTCCCTGTTAGTAGTTAATATATTCTTGGTTATATATTTCTTCAGCTGAGACTTCTATGCCAATTTTTCAGTTTAATGTGTAATCTACCGAGTTTTTATCTTTATGCAGGATCTTGGACGCCTCTCCATGCGGATGTATTTAGGTCCTACAGTTGGTCAGCAAATGTATGTGGGAAAAAACGTTGGCTTTTTCTCTCGCCTTCCCAAAGTCACCTTGTATTTGACAGGCACGAAGGCAATTTCTTGCACCAAGTGCAATTGCAGATATCTATGTTACATAATTTAATTTTTAATTTTGTACATACTGCTTTGTTAGTTACAGAAATATTGGTTGCAAAATAGATTTTGGGCAACTGCATCGCCTTTAAAGGGATTAGATATGTAGGAGGGATATCAAAACGGACAAGCAAGAGATCTTTCCTTAGTTTTTCAGATATGCATTGACAAATTCATTTGAAGTGGTTCATGTCCATGCATGATCAAGTAGGACCTCAATCTGAAAACATATATCTCTCTAAAGAACGACTTGCTTGTAATTTCCTGGGCCATTTTTAACTTTCTTGCAACTACACTATGTTGTGCGCAGACCAATTATGTTTCTTTATGGAGACTACAAATAGTTGGTTGTACTCTTTTTTTCTTTTCCCCCTTTCATGGTTTTAGAGTCGGTCTGTGGTTATACTCTCTTTTTTCTTCTTCATTTTAACTTCTTTATGTCATCGTCAGAAACATGAAAAGCTCTGTGTATAATATCTTTGATGACGTTAGTGAAACAAAATTTCCTGGTTTTAAGGAGGTAAATCAACAGTCTGAAGCATCTTTATTTTTTTTTACATTGACCTTTTTTTTTTTTGGTGTGTGTGTTCATTACATGTATATTATTCTAATTTGCAGGCTCGGTGGTTGGAGTGCATTCAAGAACAAAATGAAATCATATTTGTACCTAGTGGGTGGTATCATCAAGTTCACAATCTTGTACTTTACCTCTCTCTCAAAGTCACTATAATTTTTGAACTTCCAATTGTAGCCTATTTGTGGAACTTCCACATGAGCTACATTTGAAAGTTTTCAAGCTCAATATATGGCATTATAATATCTGATTAACATGCATTTTGAATGCTTTCAGGAAGATACTATTTCTATAAACCACAACTGGTTCAATGCTTATAACCTTAGTTGGGTGGTAAGTACAACATAAAGACTCCATTTTCGAAGCCTTGTTCATATAGAATCTTGCATTCTGTATACAATTTATTGAGCTGATATTTTATTGACATCAATATTTGTCTCTCATTATTTCCACTTCACAGTGGGACCTGCTTTTGAAGGACTACAATGAGGCAAAGGAATACATAGAAGACATCAAGGATATATGTGATGATTTTGAAGATCTCTGCCAGCGTAACCTCGCGGCCAACACAGGTAAAATTACAAGTGTTTGAAGTCTTCTAAGGGGAACCCTAGTGGTCTAGGAAGCTGTTATGTTGCGGTACGTAAAACGACCTCCTTGAAAGGGAAACAAGAGAGAAGAATGCTTTTGCTGTTGATGCTTGAATTGGCTAAATCCTTATTTGGAAAGCCATGTGGGAGGAGAAACAAAGGTTGAACTAAAATAATCTTAAATCGAAGTTTACTCATTGTTTATTTTGATTTCTTTTGGCAGGAATGAACTTTTATGATTTCTTTGTATTCTTGGCACGCATATGCTTTGCCAACTTGGTCCAAGTTTGCTATCAACTTAAAGACAATGAAAGTCTTGTGCAGAATTTACACCATACGATTCGTCATTTGACTTTGAACCTTGCATCGATTCGAAAGGTTGCATTCAAGATGAAATCTATGGAAGGGCTGACAAGAAATAAAGGGTTGCATTTGGATTTCAGGGAAACTCTCGAGGAGCCTGAATTCTTTAGACTTTGCATGGCTTGGGAGAAAACGTACGGTGTGATATACAATCAACAGGAATGTGATTATCACTCGGAAAAATCTCTTATGTGTGCCAGGGACTTGAATATCATAAAAACACTTGCTTCTCAGGTCTCTACACCTGAAGATCTTGTTAAATTTATCGACAATAATCTTACAGAACTAGCTGTTCCTGATAATTGATATTGGACTCCATGAAAACCCCTGGAAATTACTCTTCTCAAGTCTACATATTTGAAGGAAGCAAGCAACTTTGTTGAGGCTTATGAAAGAAAAATACTATTTATCGCCATCAATGATGCAATTACTATAAATGTGACAGTATTTTATAGATAAAAATTAGGACCGAGTTCTTTATTTTTTTTTTTATCATCATTAATGGTGGTGAGTGGCACGATTTGTTTGCTTGTCAGGGATCCACATGTAACATTAAGGGGATATGACAAAAATCATCTCTTTTGTTCCTTATTTTCCAGTTCTATATATTTTTTTGGTAGTGACTTGATGTTAATTGATTTTGGTGGTTAATTTAGTTTGCTAGATTTTGCTGCTTTATAGTTTATTTGGGAATCTCGCAACATATTTAGGCGACTTTCGAGTGATGGAAAAAAGAAAGCAATTCTTGTTGAGGCTTTTTATAAATGTTCGGTTATATTGTTGTCTTGACATGACTCAAAATCCATGTGGGGCATTATGCTAGGTGTCTTTAGGCGGGAGGACCAAATTTTTTTTGTCCAAACCTTGAATCAAGGAAGACACAGCTACAAAAATGACCAGCTTTTACAAAAACAATCCTCACTCTCTGCCAATTTTATCCCAGAAAACTAAAAAGAAAAAGGAGCTTTCTTCTGCTTTTGCTTTTCTTGATTAAGTACCCACAAAAATGCTGGCTTCTTAGCTCCTTATGCCCGGCATCTTTTATTGCACGTCACTGCATGACCTGTTCTGCAATAAAATTTTTTCCCTCTTGTAATAATATCCCTAAAAATACTCAAAAACTTTTGAGTAACATACTCAAATGGTAAAATATTTCTTTCCTTGTCTCATTGTAGGTGAACTAAGCATAAGAGTAGGCTTTGTTATCCGACTGACTTACTAAAGAACCATACATTTGGCTTAAGAGCCAAGAACCTCCTCTCTTTCTCATTAAATATACATAGGTCATTCATTCACTAGCAACACACACACACACTTGTCATAAAATATTTTAGTATTCAGGTCCACCTTGAGCACAAACTTAGGTGGGAGATGCTGCCAGCTGTTAAATGAACTAGGGCTTTGCTTTTGACTGTAATTTAACTAGGATTTCTTATGGTCACTGAGATTCTTGTTGCACATAATTCTAGTTTTAGAAACTTGGGTAAGAGTCAGGAAAATGGTATAGTATTATTTGGAAGTTTCATTATTTATGCCTGCTTGTATTTAAAAACAATTTTCTTCTCTGTTGCTACCCACATGCAAGGCCTTAAAGTATGCTGTTTTCCCAATAAAGTAATAGTACTCTGCATTCTGCTTTGTTTCAAACCATGAGGTAAGCTAATTAAAGTACTGAATTTTAAAAATGGCAATAAACAATGTATGGTTTAGTGGGCAAGTTCAAGGGCAGCATTCTTCTAAGCCCCACCTTCTTTTCTGTCTGTAGTGAGTTCATATATATTTGTTTCTTTCCCAGGGAATTATTTTTCTTTCCTGGAAAGAATTGGAAAGCAAAAAAAGAAAAGACCCAATAGTAGACAAACCAGTTCTATTAACACTTTGTATGTTCCCCAAATTTACAAAGCCGAAGACATGGGATAATCAATGATAGAAACAAAAAAGGAATACATTATAATGTGAAAAATATCAAAATTCACCCAAACCATGTTAACACCTATAAAGAAAACCTAAAACCCAGAAATTTTTTTTTCAAAAAAAAGAAAAAAAAAAAGGACCATGTTTCTACCCTATAACATTTTTTTTTCAATTTTATTCATGGACACCTTACATTCCTCCCAGGACCACCATAGTAAAAGTAAGTCCCCCACACACCATTTCTTCCTTGTCTTACATCATAACAATTGGGATGATCAGCCAAGAGGTGGAGATTTGTCAATGGAAGTAAATTATTATCCCAATCCACTACTTGCAAGTTCCTGAAATAAGATGCTTTCCCAAATCCTTCTTCAGCAAAATGGCCACTTCCCATTTGTGTGGACGTGTGGAAACCAGATGACCTACTATTTACAACTTCTCCTCCAAATTGTATCATGCTTGCATGGCTCCTCAAGTGGCTAAACAAGAATGCTGGCCAGTATCCAACTAGTAGGCCAGACCCAAATTCCAACCACCAATGCCCATGCTTAGGATCCTGATGGAAAAAAAAAAAGAGGTTATTATAGTGTTAAAAAACAAAAGAAAAGTTAAAAAGTCCTTTTCATTTTTTCTCTTCAAAAATGGATTTACATCAATAATTTGTCTGGGGTTGTAAAGCATAATGGCAAACATTATGATTTCCCTCTGATGGGTAGCTCTTGTTGTCTTATTATCTAAATTATATAAGGAAAAAAAAAAAACAAGAAAAAGCAAAAGAGAATTCAAGAGTAAACAGTTTGGTGGAAAACTGTGTTTTTATCCTGAAGTGTAACCACTAAAAGAATGAAATCAATTCCTTTATATTGACAGAACAATGTTTTAATTTATTGGGAAAAAGTTTCCAACAAAATAATATTGGCCAATTTATCAAGTGCCATATAATGTTGACATCTAATATATAGGCGTATATAGCACAATCATTATTTTTGTTCAAGGTTACCCAAACCACTAGAAAACAAAAAAAAAAAAAAAAGATTTCATTTATATTTTTAGTGATTGACTTTATTATATTTGTTGGTTTGAATTGTTAAAAACTGAAGCTCACCTTCCAAACCATTATGCCAATATCAAATTGTCTGCCATTGTAAGATGATCTTGGAGAGATTGCTGCTCCAATGGCAATTTTGTTGTTAGTTTGAACAAAGCCAGAGCAGAGCAAGTTGTAGCATCCAGTAGCTTGATATGCATCTGTCTGCAAATTTCAACATCAAAACACCTCTTTAAAAATTTCATGGTACAAGTCAACATCCGTTATTTTTCAAAAAAAGAAAAAAGAAAAAAGAAAAAAGATCTAACTGAATAAACTTACTGTCCAATATGTAAAGAATCTAGGATAGTTGTCTCCATATAACTCTGGGCTAACCTGAAAAGGCCATAAGATAAAAAAGCTCATTGGAAATCACATAAAAGGTATTGGTCTACAACAGCTGTTCCACATTACCAAAAATTGCTTTTTAGTCCTTCCTTTTTTTTTTTTTTCTTTTCATAGGGATGGCTTTGATTTTGTTACATGAATTGAAATAGTGTTTATTTATTTTAGAGAGAAAAGTTTAGCTTGAACATGCCTGCCAACCAGCTTCAATGGTGTTTAGATCATTCCCAAATGAGCCAGAAATAACCCATATTTGTGACAAACTGAATTCATATTGATCAGTCACACGTGGCGCCCAAACATTGATGCTGGCCTTTGCTCCATAATATTGATCTCCATTTACAAACACAACTGCATGCTGTAAAAAATTTAAAAAATTATTATTTAAAAAAAAAAGAAAACGTAAAAAATAAGCATTAAAATGTTACATATTGTCTCCTAGTTTTTATTCAAATCTGCTATGATGAACTGTAAAATACCCATATTCAAATAATTATTTATTTCAACAGATAATTGTTTGAAAAATCTGGATGATAATTAACTTTTGAATTTGATGTCTCTTCATTGCTTGCTTTTTCCTTTTTTTTTTTTTTTCTTTATACAACTATAAATGACAGACTGTTTGATTGCCATGAAAGGGAAGAAAAAATTGAAATTAGATTAGCCTTTTTGAAGTTGGTCTTTTCGGTGGAGGGGTTCCAAGTAAATTAAAAAAAAAAAAGAGAAAAATTGAAATGATGGTTTTCCTTCCAAATGATTAACCAAATAGTAGAACCAAGAAGAACTACAGGAAAACTCTCTTTTTTCCCAGAGCAGAGATGCGAAGAAAGATATTTCTTAAAGGGAAAATTTCAGATTAATATCTTATGCTATATGGGAATATAAGTTTGGTATTTTAAGTTTTAAAATATTTTATATTAATATTTTAACTTATTAGAAAAAAATTTTAACCATCCATATGTCTTTTTTAGATGCTGAATATACGTTTTTGTGTTTTTTATGTTTAAAAAAAAACCTTTGTATTAAAAACAGATTTTAAAAAAAATCAAATTATCTATATAAAATATTTCAAAACATAAAATATTAAACTTATATTTTAACATAACATGTAGTACTAAATTAAAATTATCCTCTCTTGTAATTTCTCGAGTAAAAAGAAAAGTTTGTAATAACCCAATTTGTCAAATATTATATATATATGTATATATGTGTGTATATATATACAAACCTCATGACCAGAGCCAGTTGAGTCTCTCCGAACATTTCTCCTTGGTTTTCTAGCAAATCTTCCAACGGAACTTGCTCTCAAAATGTCTCTCTCTGTGGTTCTTCTGATTGGAATAGTTCCCTCTGGGCACGACTCACCAGACTCAGCCCATAGCTGAAAAGTCTCTGCAACTGAATCTTCAGTCTCATTGCTTTTAGGCCTCTCTGGTGGATCCTGCAAAAGAAAAAAAAAAATTCTTTAGCACCTAAAAAGTAATCCAAAAAAACCATATAGTAAAATCAATCAACCAAACATTCTCTTGGGCACATTTTTGTGTAGTGCATTGAGATTACTTACCAATGGCTTCTTGCCTTTAAGCTCAGGATGGTCAAAAGCTGGCTGAAGATGAGTAAGCACACAATCTATCACATCACCATCTGGGCTCTATATTCCGAAAAAACAACCAACACCCAGATAAGTAAATACCTAAATAATCACAAAATAATAATAATAATAATAATAATTTACTTTCTTTTGTGTTTTATCAAAATGTTGCGTTCTAATCCTTTTTACAAATCGTGTTAAAACCTTCTTGAAAAATATAAATCATTTCAATGAAATACAAGGAAGGTTTTTGTTATTAAAAGAAAATACTTCCTTTGTGTTCTATCGAAATGTAAAAAGCAATACTTCTTTTGTGTTTAATCCAAATGTTTCGTTCTAATACTATTTATAAGTCGAGTTAAGACCTCCTCAAAAAATACAGGGTGCGACGCAATATTTCCATAAAATATAGGAGTGGCTTTTGTTGTTAAATACAACAACTTCCTTTTATGTTTTATCAAAATGTTGCGTTCTAATATTATTTTACAAATTCTTTAGAAAAACATAGGGTGGAAAGCAATATTTCGATAATAAAAAAAGGATTGTTTGATGAAGGTAGAAGAGAGAAAGGGAAAAAAAAATATGCCTGAATTGTCTTGACAGAAGGCTTGTTGATCTTCCTTAAATAAGCTCCGACCCTTTTCAACTTGGGCAATTCTTGGGAGGTCTGATTGGCCGGAGAATGGCGGTCGGGGGAGTCGGGTGGTCCAATGGGGAGAGAAAATGCAGGGGTAGCAGAGAGGTGGAAAGAGACAAGGAGGAAAGCAACAAGGAGCATGGGAACGAGCGAGAAAATTTGTTGCTGGGAGTTAGCTTTTGTAATAACAAAAGGAGGCAAATTAGGAGCTAGTTTAGAGGAGGAATAATATTGTAGTGTTTTTTTTTGTTGCGTGCATTTGTGTTGCTGTTGTCCTTTTCTGTGGTTCTGAATTGCACAACAAAAACAACAAAAACAAAAACAAGAAGAACAAGGTTCATTCCTCTGGTGTTTCCAGAGAAGTGAATTGGAAGGGAAATCCTTGATCCTCTTCATGTACTTACAAAACAGAAGAAACCAACAACACAATTCATAGGATTAAAAAAATAGAACAAAACCCAAGTTTTTTCTTCTCATTTCCTCACCATTTCCAACACATAAACAAAAAACACTCTCTCTCTCTCTATGTATGTTTTTGAGTGTGAGATTGTAACTTCTTGTTTGTCTTCTGTTTTCTGACAGCAAGAAATTTCAGGCAGAGGCATATTTAAAATGGACCTTCATAGGTGGTGGGCCTGAACTTTCCCCTCGCATGATTTTACTCATGTGCCATTGTGGTCAAAAGAGTTTTTTCTTATTATTATTATTTTTTAAAAGTAATACAATTATAATTTTTTTAGAGAGAGAGAGGGGCTGGTACGGTAGGTGTCCAGGTTTAAGAGCTCTAGTACAAAAGTCCAACGGTACTGATTCTCCTTTCATTCTTTGCGCTTATTTTCAAGAGGGAGGATTCGATTCTTTAAATTTCTTGTCGTTTTTCTCATTCTTTTGAAGTATGTTAATTGATGATTTTTACCGTAGAAAATACGATTTTATTATGTTATTTTTAATTTATTTATTATTTATTTAGTTTTTAAAATGATAATAAATAAATAAAAATAAATTTAAATGGTTTAATATATGTATATTTTTTAAAGGATATCAACCAAAAAATATCTCTGAATTGTTATAACGCTTTAAAAAGAAGGCCTTGTTTCAAAGATATCTCTTGATGGTAACACACTTTGATGGTGGGTGTCTATAAATATCACTAATAGAGGGTCCCTATGCCTGTGTAGTTTTATTCAGAAATACATCATCTCTTTAAAATTGCAGAAAGTTTAGAATAGTCTCTTTTTTCACAAAATTTTTTTCTTCAGGAATTCTTGCAGAGAAACTCTCCATTCATTCTTCAGATTATCAATGGCTAGAGGTCAGATTTTTTCTTTCCTTTACGTTTCCGCATTTAAATGATTTTCATGCAATTTGGTTTATGCATATATGAAAATCATAACTCTGTATATATGTAAATTAATTACATTTAGTACCAGAGTGTGGTTTTTTTCTACCTTCATATATTTTAATGGAGTTCTTAAAAATATCCAAAACTTTGTTGTATTTGAAATCATTATTTGATTTTTTTTTTTATGAAAACCAAAGTTAGAAATCATTATGAAATTGGTTTTCTAACATTTTTGGGTTTTTTAAATGTCAATTTTTGTGCTCATAAGGTATAGAAACGACCGGGTCTACAATTAGACCTATTTGGGTCAAATTTGGGCGAAGAATACCCGAAATAACGAAAAAAATGAAATCAAAGGCCAAAACGACATGTCATTTTGGCCCCTAGAGGCCGCATTTTCTAAGGTCAAAACGACATGTCGTTTTTCATTAAGAGAAACGACACGTTCTTTCACTCATCAGGCTAGCCTGTCGTCTGTCAAAATGACACGTCGTTTTCTAAGCGTGAAAAAGAAAAAAAAATTAATTTTTAGATTTTTAATTTAGGTATTTTGGAAAATTATTTTTTAATAAATCTAAAATTAATTTTAATGAATCCAAAATTTTATTATTTATGGTTAAATAAAATTTTAGAAATTAATTTTAGATATATTATTGAATTTATGCATAATTTATTTTTGCATGTATTCTTTAGTTGTTATTTTTAAAACATGCAAATTCATGAATATTTTATGTATGAAAATTAAATGTCTTAAGTAATTTGTATAATTTTAATTAATTTAAGAGTAGCCACAACATCTTATATTATATTAAAATTATACATTAAGTTTTTCAAATCACATTTATTTAAACATGCATTAATTATGACTAATTATGTTTAGTATAATAAAATTTATCCCACAATAAATTTTATTATATTAAATATGATTGGTTATGATAAAATATTAAACCAATTTCTTAATTTGCCAAGAGGGATTAAGAAATGAAATATAGTTTAATAGTTTCATTTTAAGATTGTATGTGAATCAATGTGAATTAGAAACTTAACCCATAGACAGTTTTTATGTCATATGATTCATAATTTTTGTTGTATGATTTATATTGGTAAAACATGACATATAGTTATTAGCTTCAAATTTTATGACATAAGCATGTATGTTTGATGTATTGCAGTAAGTTAACCTGTTAATTTATATGATATGAAATGTGATATTCTTGAGCTTAAGGGTGATAAATATAAAGTCTGGAAGGAGAGAATTCTCCTTCATTTCGGGTGGATGGACATTGACTATGTCATAAGAAAAGATGAACCGCCCTCTATCACTAAGACCAACACTCCAGATGATGTTAGTCGATATAAAAAATGGGAGCGATCTAATCGTCTCTCAGTTAGGTTCATAAAGACTAAGATCTCTACTGGGATTAGGGGTTCGGTTGATCAAGATGACAATGTTTGAGCACTACTGAAGGCTATTGATGAACAATTTGAGTCTTCAGATAAGGCATTGACAAGCATCCTGATAATGTAGTTTTCATCCTTGAAGCTTACCGGTATAAAAGGCATGCGTGAGCATATCATGCGCATGAGGGATATTGTGGCTCAATTGAAGACACTTGAGGTTAAAATGTATGATTCGTTCCTGGTACATTACATTCTGAACACTCTACCCTCTGAGTATGGTCCTTTAAGATCTCCTATAACACATAAAGACAAATAGTCAATAAATGAGCTATTGACCATGTGTGTTCAGGAGGAGGGAAGACTTGTCATGGAAGAGGGAGAGAAAGTAAATTTGACAACCCAGGGTAATAGGAAAAATTCTCAGACCAAGCAAAAGGGGAAAGGCAAGGTTCTTGTCCAGCTGGATATTAAAAAGGAGTTCAAGTGCTTCTTTTGTGAGAAGAAGGGGCACGTAAAGAAAGACTGCTCCAAATTCCAGGAATGGCTTGATAAGAAAGGGACTCAACTCTCACTTGTCTATTATGAATCCAATATGATTGATGTTAATTATAACACATGATGGATTGACTCCGGTTCTACAATCTATGTTACCAATTCACTGCAGGGATTGCAAAACCTGCGGAAGCCAGTGGGAAGTGAGCAAAGCATCTATTGTGGAAATAAGATACGCTCACATATAGAGACTATAGAAATGTGCAAACTAGTCTTAAGTAGTGACTTTATTTTATATTTGGAAAAGACATTCCATATTCCTAGTTTTTCTAGAAATTTAATTCAGTTTCCAGACTTGTATCAGTTGGATATTCCTTTAATTTTTTAGAATCTTCTTTCAATCTGTTTTATAAATCTGGTTTTATTGGAGATGGTACTTTGTCTGATGATATTTTCCGTCTTAATTTACAAAATGATGCCAATTATACTAATATGCATGTTCATGAAAATGTTGGTATAAAGCGATGTGTTATAAATGATGAATCCTCTATGTTGTGGCATTGGAGATTGGGACATATCTCCATTGAGAGAATTAAGAGATTAGTAAATGATGGAGTACTTAGTACTTTAGATTTTATTGATTTTGATACTTGTGTGGACTGCATTAAGGTTAAGCAGACCAACAAGTCAAAGAAGGGTGCCAAGAGGAGTTCTGATTTATTGGAAATTATACATACAGATATTTCTGGACTCGTACTCTCAAAGGTATTTCGTCTATTTCATAGATGACTACTCACGATACATATATCTCTACTTACTTAATAATAAAAATGAAGCACTAGATGCTTTTAAGGTTTTTAAAGCGGAAGCAGAGAAACAATGCAGGAAGCAAATTAAGATCGTGAGATCGGATAGAGGTGGAGAGTACTACGGTAAATACACTGAGTATGGACAAGCACATGGTCCTTTTGCTAAGTTTCTTCAAGAACATGGGATAGTTGCCCAATACACTATGCCTGGGTCTCTAGACCAGAATGGTATAGCTGAAAGAAGAAACCGAACACAATGGACATGGTGCAGAGTTTGCTTGCTAGCTCCAAACTTCTTGAGTTCTTATGGACAGAAGCTCTTAAGCCGATAGTGTACATATTGAACCGAGTTCCAACCAAGGCTGTCCCCAAGACCCCTTTTGAGTTATACATAGATTGGAAACCGAGTTTGCAACATGTATGCGTTTTGGGATGCCTGTCGGAGGTAATAGTTTATAATCCACAAAAGAAAAAGCTAGACCTAAGAACCAAAAGTGGATATTTTGTTGGTTATGTTGAACGGTCTAAGGGATACAGATTTTATTGTCCATCTCATAATAATAGATTTGTGGAATCAAGAAATGCAAAATTTCTTGAAAATGATTTAATTAGTGGGAGCGATTGATCCTGGAACATTATTTCTGAGAAATATCATGCAGATGCTCAATCTTCCACTTCTTATGATAGATTAATTGTCATACACAACACGCCTAAAGTTCAAATACGTGATGAACAACAGCGAGTCATTCAAGTTCTACAAACTGCTAATCAAGAGATAGTGGATCCAACTAAACAATAGATACAGGAACCTATTGAATAGCCTATTGAATAACATGTTTCTCAGGAAAATGTTGAACCAACATTAAGGAGATCTACAAGAGAAAACAATTGGCAATACCTAGTGACTGTATTGTGTATCTACAAGAGTCTGACTACAATGTTGGAGCCGAAAATGATCTTGAAATGCTTTTACAGGCCATGAGTTCTAAGGAATCTGACTTATGGTACAGTGCCATGAAAGACGAAATAGATTCTATGGCATCTAACAGAGTTTGGGATCTCGTTGAATTGCCTAATGGTGTAAAAGCCATTAGATGTAAATAGGTCTTTAAAACAAAGAAAGACTCATTGAGTAATATTGAAAGACATAAGCAAGATTCATTGCCAAAGGATTCACTCAAAGAAAAGAAATTGACTATACGAAGACTTTTTCTCCTGTATCTAAAAAGGGTTCTCTTTGAGTCATTATGACACTGGTCGCCTATTTTTATTTGGATTTGCATCAAATAGATGTGAAAACAGCCTTTCTCAATGGTGATCTAGAGGAAGAGGTTTACATAAAAGAACCAGAAGGATTTTCCTCTAGTGATAGTGAGCATTTAGGCTGCAAGCTTAAGAAATCCATACATGGATTGAAACAAGCCTCTCGTCAGTGGTATTTGAAGTTCCATGACGTTATCTCTTCATTTGGTTTTGAAGAGAATATCATGGATCAATGTATATATCAGAAGGTCAGTTAGAGTAGGATTTGTTTCCTTGTGCTATATGTGGATGACTGTAACGCCCCTATGTGGGGGTTAACAGTTTTTAATGAGATAAAATAAAAATAAATAATAAAAGTAAAACCTTAAAAATAAAATTTGCCCGGGACTTAAATGAAAACTCTCAACTCAAAAATAAAAATATAAACGATAAATAAACCACAGTTTTAATGTAGCACCTTAAATTTAATAATATAAACTGTTGTCATCATCATTTTAACCCTCAACACATTGTAATACAGTCACAGAAAGTAACAATTGATGCTTACATTATCATGAAGAACATTCTCAACAATTGAAGCAGTCCCAATGTAATATAGCTACATCACTTCCTCAACTATATTTCTCGTAGCCACCTCACACTTAGTGAGTCCTGAAAAGATATAAACATAAGGGTATGAGCAACACTATGCTCAGTAGAGAAAACCATTACCCACCTTTAGGTTTTTATCATTACCACATTAAAATCTGCATGGTTAGTAAGTCACATCATATTTCAGATTATGAGGTTTATTATGATCACATCTTATGGATACCGTAGTTAATCATTACCAAGTGTCATAATTACACATTTATACAAATATTACCAATCATCATTGTTCCTAGGTATCCATGTTAAATTGAGTATCACTCAACTCATCGAAACCCAAATGGGCGCACTTGATCACCCTATAAACATTCCAAGGGTGTTCCGGTGAGGGGACATCAAGCCCCGAGTCCTCACCAAATCAATTCCTGTACAGTGTGTTCTGGGACTTTCAACCCAAGGAAGCGTCATCGCCTTCCCCCTACTTTACCTTTTAGGGTATTCATGCCCAAGGACGTAACCGTCGCCCTTTTCATGTCTCACAATTTCTCTATATTAAATCATTATTAATAGAGTTAATTTTCCTAACCATGCTTCTCAATTTATAACATGTGTCAATTCATTATGTTCCTCGCCGTACAATACAAGACGAGTCCATGTCATAGTTTCATATGTGATACACATATAATATCAGTTCAACATAGATATATATATATTGCGGCAAAACAATCAATTTTAATTCTATAAAAACCTCACAAAAGATGAGTAATAGAATCCCTACCTTTTAAGCTTATCAACAGTCTCTTAATCCTGGAATCAATTAACGTTAGCTCCATACTCCCTTGATCCTAAGGCGTGCATAAGGACAATTAAAACTAAAGCACAACATACAACTACATTTATAAAATTTATTTTAATTTAATCTTAGAATTTCAAGAAATAACCACTGCCCATAGAGGTATTACAAAGTTTAACAATATAAATTTTCTGTCTAGGGCATATACACTTAGACTTCATACATATGCTCCAAAATAGCAACAAACATATACTTAGGTTTAAGAACGTAAATTTGAATAATCCTTTAGTATAAAAGAAAATTTATAAATGAAAGACTAAATTTGTTCATAAGATTCTAACCTCGGATTATGGTTAGTTGGAAGCTTGAAATGGCTTCAAAACAGGTTCCTTTACTTCGGTATGACTGAAATTCTTGCTCAAATGGAGGTGATGGTGGCTGATTTTTATGGCTGCCTTGAAGAAGTTCTCTAAGTATTTTGCTTCAGCAAAGAAATGAGAAAAAGAGTGGGAACCGTGGAAGAGAAAGGAAGAAAAGATGAAGTCTTTGAAAAGAAGTGATAGAAACAATTATAGAGGAGACATGTTGAAGCATGTCACGGAGGAAATAAAGAAAATGAGGGTCAAGAGTAGTTGGAAAAGATATCCTTATGTCTCATCTAAAGACTTTAACACACATAATGCCAATATGACATTTTTGAGATTTATTAGAAGTTCTAAGGCTTTTTAGTAAACATACTAAATAAATATAGGAGAATTTTAGAAAATTTAAAAATAGATAAAAATAAATATTATAAAATAAATTTAAATGAAGCAATTTTTTTTTATACATTAAAAATTAATTTAATTACCTCAATACCCGTTAGAAGAATAACGGGTGTCACAGCTCTACCCCCCTTAAAGAAATTTCGTCCTCGAAATTTCAATTCTAGCAATACTAGTAAAAATTATGATTCCACTATGATTCCAATTCTGAGTCTAAACCGTTAATGTTGTTTGTCCTCCAAATTTAAGTTATCGTATCTCCACTTATTTACTTGCATAATAAATCTTACTCCTAAATCCCTCAATAAGAGTATTTCTGACAAGTTTCAACTTATAACACCGTGTAATAGTCTAAGAATCTGATCAGGCATACATATTGACCATACCATGATTCCAGTCCTTCATTGTCCATGGACTGTGATTTACAATCACATTTAAGGAGATTGCTAGAGAAATTTTATATACTTCATCTTTAGGTTCCTTTTCCTTTTTGAGTAAGGAAAAGTCAAATATATTTGATTTCATACCTCAACTAATAATCTAAAACATAATCATAAAACATATATCACAAACACTTTTATTCAAAACTATACATTAAACTTATTCATAGAGATATTAAACGGAATCTCTGGTTGCAAACATACCCGACATATTTTTCATTAAACAGCTATCCTCATGACACAAACATGCAATCCAAATAATATACTCATATTTCATATGGAATATCCCCATAACTGACTCTGGTACTTCCACATAATATTAACAGAATATTACACATTACAAACATAATACGGATACGTTTCGAGAGTACAAGGCACTCCGTATACCAGCTATCCATATCATGCATGCTTAGAGGATACAAAAACATCGATAAACAAAAGATCGGACCTTAAGAAGGATGCGTTTCGAGAGCATCAAGTACTCCGTATCCAGCCATCCCGGCATTAGGCTCAATGAATCTAAAAGATTGAACAACGACGTACCACAAGAAACACAGAATACAAGGCAAACGGTTATTCGTAACACACGAAATACGGACACACATGCCTACATGCCAAAGATAAAACAAAAAGATTACAGATGGAGATTCAAATCAATTGGACGCTCCCGGCTTTCCCTTTCCCATTCAAGCTTGGATGTTGCAGTGTCGGATTCTGGATGTATGATTTGCATTTTATCTATCAATTCCTCAGCTGTTGAAGCAGTAACAAAGATTTGTCTCTCCGATTCTGTAGTGATGTTTTCTTCCACAGCGTAATCTAGAAATTTCAAAAGACCGTCATAAAAACCCTTTACGTTCAGCAGTCCCAAAGGTTTGGAATAAAAGCCCAACAATTGCCCACAAGCAACTATAAATATTTCCTCAAGAGTACCTAGACCACCAGGTAATGCTATAAAAGCATCAAAATTATAGATTATGTCTTTAAAATTTTTAGGGATACTCCTAACTCCTTCTCCCTTACCTATGGCTTCCTTACAAAGGTTTCCTTCAACTGGAATATGAGGCCAAATTCTTACATCAGTAGCGTCGCTAGACCTAGCTGCTAGTGCCATATTTACCATCATTTTTATACTACCACCCCCATAGATTATGTTAATCTTTTTGCGTGCTAGGACTTGCCCTAAGTGATTTGCAGCTTCTAAATAAGCTTTATCTTTTCCAAGGCTGGAACCACAAAAGACACAGACATTCTTTATTTTCTTCGTGGACTAGGAGGTAGACATATTTGGTTTATAGAAGTGGTTGCTTAATGTCTGCTCCACTTAGACTTCGGGTTCTACATGAGTTTTTAAAGATGAGAAATATACAAAAAGGGCTAAAGAGATAGACGAGTAGGTAATGAAAAGGTAATCCAAAGATTTAAACAAAATCTTGTGCGGATAAGAAAGTAAGATAAGGTGATTGATAGTTTACAGAAAATCTGATTCACTTTTTGAAAAAGATTAGAATCTAATTGTATAACTTTTGACAATTGAGAACAATTCGACAAAAGACCCTCTTGACACAACTGTAGACTTTTTGACAAATATACACCAAGTCTAGAAATTTAATATAAACGACAAATACTGTAGAACTTTTGAAATTTGAGACACAAATCTTGAAATATCTGGATAAGTTTTTCAAAATTCAAACATATTACTGTACCGTATGTAACGTGTCTGATAAGATAATATATTTTATTATATATATATATTTAAGAAAATCATAAATTAAATAAGATATTAACACTTACTGTATCAATCTAATAATCACAATTATTTCAAACACAAAAGCAAATATTCTGAGTAAAAGAAAAACACAAACTGTTGAACATCAGCTAAAACTGCTTCAAATAAGTAAAGACTAAATAACCTTTATAGAGCGATGACTTATTCCCCATCCAGTTTTCTTATGGCTTGGCAAACAGGATCTAGAAATACCATTTTCCTGAGACGTTGTCTTTCTGTATAAAATTTAGGCCAGAGTTTAAAAATAGCTCCTTGAACATATCCACTAGGGTGACCGTGGAGAGGAGGATGGATGCTATCCAAGTTCTCCTTTGAAAGTCCATCCCTACAAAACCTTATTTTATCCTCTCTATTCGTAGACATATAACCAGGTGAAGTACATTTACCGTTACAATTTTGTCTTCCACATTTGTTACAAGTGACCACGATGGCACGAGCTCTTCTTTTCATTGCACTACGACTGGTACCTGTTCCTGGTAAACCGACATCTTGACTAAAGTCACTCGGACGGATTTTCCCCTCTATTAACATTCTCACATCACAAGGGATACCAAAACGCATAAGAATCCACAATCGAGTAATTCTAGCCTTGTATTTCTTTCTGAGAATCTTTTGGGAGAGTGATGGGAAATACTTTCTCAGGTGTTGGTACTTTGGGTCCATGATGAGATGAAAGAAGAGTAAATAGAAAGGAAAAATTAAGATAGTAAATTGCAGAATCCTAGAATTCCTTCTTCTTTTAGAGGAAAAAGAAGAATTTTTAATGAAAAAGAAGAGGATTTGCGATTTAGAGAGAAAATAACAAATTAAGAGAGAAAAAGTGAACTCGGAGAAATAAGCTCCTATGCACAGTAAACGTATATGTAAACAATGATTAAACCACTGTATATGACACGTATAGAGACCACGTGAGAGAGACAGTGTGAATCAAACTGATTTAAGATTTGAACTAGGCCCAAATGTTCTTAGTTGAAAATGGTCAGGTTGTTTCAGGCCTTAACACATTTAGAACGAGTTAAATAACAAACATAAAATTGAAAACCAATTTGTATAAATCTTAAACCCAATTTAAAGCCCACTATAGATAAAGTTAATTATGAACAACAAATCTAATTTAACGACAACAAGGATCTTCCTGAATGATCCAGCAACTCAAATAATTTTGTTTTAATCAAAACCTTATTGAACAATGCATACACCCATATGTTATTCTTAATACTCAACATCTATCAATGGATTCGTCATCATTGCTACCAAGGGTTTAGAATGTGACTAACCTTGAAATCAATACGATTTACGTCTTTCAACGTAGACCATATCAATGAACAAAGACACTTGATGTTACTACTTAAGAACATCTACAATCCCCACAATTCTACTTATACAATATATAATTTCCTCATATAACAAAACCTTAGGTAACCAAAAGATTCACTGATACACTTAAATACAATGTACGTAACGAAATATTCCAATTTTGAGATTCATGCATTCTAGACTTTACACAGTCTCAACAGACCAAAAGTCTAACATTTATCTCTCTTAAGATTCAATACCATGATTCCCAACTTATATCATATTCCTCAAATAAATAGAACTTTTAAGAAAAGTTATTGACACTTATGTGCTCCATCGAATCCACACATAATCATTACTTAGGTTTGAATCAATTACGAAAAATTTGACATATCTACGTCAAACTTTAAAATCAATAAATCAAGCCTTATATTTCTTATTGTTTTTCACGAGACAAAATACTTTTAAATCCTCGTATCTACACGAATTTCTCATCGTTTATACGAATTAGATATGCTTATAGGTCCAAATATTATACGAATCTCTCATAAGCAATCTACTTATAAACTCATTCCATATAATTATCATTCCCTTATAACTATTAATACTTTCCTTCTATATAATTATTATACTCATATAACTATTGATATTTTCATTCTATGGCCTTTCCATGTTACATCCTTCTAGACTGTATAAATCAATGTGAAGGTTCATTTTGATGATGACAATGAAAATTCAGCTTCAAAACCATCTCAAAAATATATTTTTTTTAAAATGGTGCTACACTCCCTAGGTTAACCGAACCTAGGCTCTGATACCAAAAATTCTGTAACGCCCCTATGTGGGGGTTAACAGTTTTTAATGAGATAAAATAAAAATAAATAATAAAAGTAAAACCTTAAAAATAAAATTTGCCCGGGACTTAAATGAAAACTCTCAACTCAAAAATAAAAATATAAACGATAAATAAACCACAGTTTTAATGTAGCACCTTAAATTTAATAATATAAACTGTTGTCATCATCATTTTAACCCTCAACACATTGTAATACAGTCACAGAAAGTAACAATTGATGCTTACATTATCATGAAGAACATTCTCAACAATTGAAGCAGTCCCAATGTAATATAGCTACATCACTTCCTCAACTATATTTCTCGTAGCCACCTCACACTTAGTGAGTCCTGAAAAGATATAAACATAAGGGTATGAGCAACACTATGCTCAGTAGAGAAAACCATTACCCACCTTTAGGTTTTTATCATTACCACATTAAAATCTGCATGGTTAGTAAGTCACATCATATTTCAGATTATGAGGTTTATTATGATCACATCTTATGGATACCGTAGTTAATCATTACCAAGTGTCATAATTACACATTTATACAAATATTACCAATCATCATTGTTCCTAGGTATCCATGTTAAATTGAGTATCACTCAACTCATCGAAACCCAAATGGGCGCACTTGATCACCCTATAAACATTCCAAGGGTGTTCCGGTGAGGGGACATCAAGCCCCGAGTCCTCACCAAATCAATTCCTGTACAGTGTGTTCTGGGACTTTCAACCCAAGGAAGCGTCATCGCCTTCCCCCTACTTTACCTTTTAGGGTATTCATGCCCAAGGACGTAACCGTCGCCCTTTTCATGTCTCACAATTTCTCTATATTAAATCATTATTAATAGAGTTAATTTTCCTAACCATGCTTCTCAATTTATAACATGTGTCAATTCATTATGTTCCTCGCCGTACAATACAAGACGAGTCCATGTCATAGTTTCATATGTGATACACATATAATATCAGTTCAACATAGATATATATATATTGCGGCAAAACAATCAATTTTAATTCTATAAAAACCTCACAAAAGATGAGTAATAGAATCCCTACCTTTTAAGCTTATCAACAGTCTCTTAATCCTGGAATCAATTAACGTTAGCTCCATACTCCCTTGATCCTAAGGCGTGCATAAGGACAATTAAAACTAAAGCACAACATACAACTACATTTATAAAATTTATTTTAATTTAATCTTAGAATTTCAAGAAATAACCACTGCCCATAGAGGTATTACAAAGTTTAACAATATAAATTTTCTGTCTAGGGCATATACACTTAGACTTCATACATATGCTCCAAAATAGCAACAAACATATACTTAGGTTTAAGAACGTAAATTTGAATAATCCTTTAGTATAAAAGAAAATTTATAAATGAAAGACTAAATTTGTTCATAAGATTCTAACCTCGGATTATGGTTAGTTGGAAGCTTGAAATGGCTTCAAAACAGGTTCCTTTACTTCGGTATGACTGAAATTCTTGCTCAAATGGAGGTGATGGTGGCTGATTTTTATGGCTGCCTTGAAGAAGTTCTCTAAGTATTTTGCTTCAGCAAAGAAATGAGAAAAAGAGTGGGAACCGTGGAAGAGAAAGGAAGAAAAGATGAAGTCTTTGAAAAGAAGTGATAGAAACAATTATAGAGGAGACATGTTGAAGCATGTCACGGAGGAAATAAAGAAAATGAGGGTCAAGAGTAGTTGGAAAAGATATCCTTATGTCTCATCTAAAGACTTTAACACACATAATGCCAATATGACATTTTTGAGATTTATTAGAAGTTCTAAGGCTTTTTAGTAAACATACTAAATAAATATAGGAGAATTTTAGAAAATTTAAAAATAGATAAAAATAAATATTATAAAATAAATTTAAATGAAGCAATTTTTTTTTTATACATTAAAAATTAATTTAATTACCTCAATACCCGTTAGAAGAATAACGGGTGTCACAATGACATATTACTTGCAACTAATAATAAGGTTTCCTATATGAGGTGAAGCAATTTTTCTCAAAGAACTTTGAAATGAAGGATATGAGAGAGACATCTTATGTCATTGGCATTAAGATCCATAGGGATAGATCTCGAGGCATTTTGGGTTTGTCTCAAGAGACCTATATCAATAAAGTTCTAAAGAGGTTTCAGATGAAGAATTGTTCACCAAGTGTAGCACCCATTATGAAGGGTGACAGGTTCAATTTAAACCAATGCCTAAAAAATGAGTTCGAACGGGAACAGATGAAAAACATTCCATATGCTTCAGCTATTGGAAGCCTAATGTATGCTCAGGTCTGTTCAAGACCTAACATTGCATTTGCTCTGGGAATGTTAGGCAGATATTAGAGTAACTCATGTGTTGACCACTAAAAAGGTACAAAGAAGGTGATGAGATAACTTCAAGGGACTAAAGATTACATGCTCATGTATAGACAGACTAATAATCTAGAGGTGATTGGATACTCCGACGCAGACTTCGCTGGCTGTGTTGATTCTAAAAAATCAACATCTAGTTATGTTTTCATGTTTACCGATAGAGCTGTATCTTGGAGGAGTGCAAAGCAGACTTTGACTACTACCTCTACTATAGAAGCCAAGTTTGTTTCTTGTTTTGAAGCTACTTTGCATGGTGTATGGTTGAAAAGTTTCATATCCGGGCTTAGAATTGTGGATTTTATTTCTAGGTCATTGAGATTGTATTGTGATAATTCAGCTACGGTATTTATAGCCAAGAACAACAAGAACGGTAGTCGAAGTAAACACATCGACATTAAGTACTTGGCTATAAGAGAACGTGTTAAAGAAAAGAAAGTGGTCATTGAATATGTTAGCAATGTGTTGATGATTGCCGATCCTTTAACTAAAGGCATGCCACCAAAGATTTTTAAGGATCATGTAATACGAATAGGACTTGGTTCCATGATGTGTTTCATTGTACGTACATTTGGTTATTTTTATGAAACTTTTATTCAGTTGTGATGTTTTCTCATATTTAGTTGTGCACATATTCAGTTATTTTGAGAAAAATCAATTAAGTTGAACCTGGAATAAACATAGGGTTTATTCATTAAGTTATTATGAGTTAGTATTAAGGGATGTAATGCATTGTAATACATGGAAGATAATACTCATTATAAGAGGATCTATCGCCATGATTCATGTGTTTATTCTTTAAGTTTGAGATTGGTTCCTTTTGGTTATTTGGAAAATATATGTGGACCAAATGGGAGAATGTTATTTTTTTAATTTTTTAATTTATTATTTATTTGGTTTTTTAAATGATAATAAATAAATAAGAATAAATTTAAGTGGTCTAACATACGTATATTTTCTAAAGGGTGTCAACCAAATGATATCTCTGAATTGTTATAACGTTTCAGAAAGAAGGCTTTATTTTAGAGATACCTCTTGATGGTAACACATCCTAATAGTAGGTGTCTATAAATATCATGTAAGAGAGGGTCCCTATGCCTTTGCAGTTTTATTCAGAAATACACCATCTCTCTAAAATTGTAGAAGGTTTAGAAGAGCTTCTTCTTTCACAAAATTTTTTTCTTTAGGAATTCTTGCAGAAAAACTCTACATTTATTCTTCAGATTATCAATGGCTGGAGGTCAGATTTTTTCTTTCCTTTACGTTTCCGCATTTATGATTTTCATACAATTTGGTATATGCATATATGAAAATCATAACTCTGTATATATGTAAATTTTTTACATATTTCAGTTAAGCATGGAGGATTCCATTCTTTTGAAGTTTGTTAATTGACGATTTTTATGGTGAAAAAATGTAATTTTATTTCGGTAGTAAAGTATGGATATCTTAGTAGCTACGTAACTTTTTAATAGTATGATCTACAATCGGAAACAGTTTTATATCGAGCGCTGTAAATTTTTAATTTGAACAATTGCAAATTAAATTGTTATAATCATAATTCTATTGTTAAAACACTATACTTCATCGATAAATCAAAATTATATTTTTCACGATAAAAATTCCCCAATTTGACAATTTTGTGGGAAGATAAATATTATATAAAATCAAGTATACGCCAAATCCATATATTCTGATATGTTATCCCGCCAAGATTTTTTTTTTCTAGAAGAAAAAATACACAACAAGAAAAACTAATTTCATGACACATTATGAAACTAAATTTTGGCATATAAAAAAACCCCTATTTTTAACTTTATTGGTATTACAAAATTTTGGCTAAGTATTCCCCGTATTATGATAAGACATTTTTTTTTCTTTTTGAACTTAAAAGACGTAGGGATTTAAACTCTACACTAGCTTTACATTTACTCCTGTAATCACTATTATGATAAAACTTTTAGGAGACATATTGTTCTTTATTTTGTTATGGATTTTTTTTATTTTTTATTTTTTTGTTTATGTAGTTATAAATTATTCTGAAAGCTCAAGGCGCAACGAGCCGCAACGAGCCCCTTTGAAATTTCGAGTTGCCTTTATTTTTTGAACATACCAACTTATTCACTTTTTAAAACGTATAGAATAAGGAAAAAAAAAACTTGTATATATGTATTTATCACCAAAAAAAATACTTAAAGTAATAACAAGTTTTGCATGGTGATATTCCCCTTTTCTTTAGGGGAAACTTTCAAGTCGAAAATGATATTGTGCCCATTTCTTTCAATTCTTCATCATTTTATATTTTTTACATGCACAATTAATATTGCTGGCAATTACAATAGCAAACAGCTGTAATGGTACAATTACAACCCTCGTTATTATAAAAAGCAAAACTATATAATTTTTTTTCTATATTTGAAAAAATTGGTATGATCATGATGCTATTATGACTCAACTCTTGGAAGTGGAGAATACGTAGAACACAACTTGACATTAGGGGTAGGCCATGAAATGAATAATGGCCATGATGCTTATTTTCCAATGTGGGAAATTCCTTTTGACTATTTTCCCATAATCTTACTGGTGAAAAAAAATACTTCTTTCTTTTTTTCTTTCTTTCTTTTTTTTTTTTTTTTTTGCAATGATCATTTTGTAGACCAAAAATATTTTAAGATAAAATGTGTTCAAAATGTGCCCCCTTGTTTGTCTAGATGATGGTCAAGGTTAGTTCCCCACCACTTCCCATCAACAAGGGAAAAATAATAGAAATGAAAAATGAAACCAAAACAAAAAAATTTATCAATTGGTGTTTGGCAAAATTAGGTTTAATTAAAACTTTTAGTTATTATAATGTAAAACTTTCATATATGCATTGATTAAAAAAGTAAACTACAATATAAAACTCTCATATATGCTACAGCTTTCAGTTTAAAAATCACAATTCTAACCGTATTTCTTAAACACCTTATAAAAAAAATGGCACTAGAAGATAGTCCAAAATTATTTGCCCATGTTACTCTGTTGCTCTGTTCATCAGACAACCACAACCCTTATTTTCCCAACTTTTTTCTCTTCCATCTCTTTCACTCTCTTCTTTTACCTTGAACTTGAAGGATTTTGGGTGTTGCCTAAGGATAATGAGCAAGGTTTAAAAGTTGGCTTTCAAGTTTCACCCAAAAGGGTGGTCAAAATATTGGACAGCACGTTTAGCACATGCCCAAGAAAATGATGGGTTAAGGGGGTGTACTCATTGTATTCATTAAGGGGTCCAATATTTGGATGTGTTACGTCATGGTAATCTGTATTTGATTTCAAGGGTCAAGCAAGTCAAAAGCTCCATTTGCCGACAAATTCCTACTTAGATAGCCCTCTTAGCCAAAAACACTAGCAAGTTCAAAAGAATAGGAAGATAAAAAAAAAAATTACTTCTCAAGAATTTAGAGTGAAGAACAAACTTTAAATCTTGAAGCCTAATTTTCAAAGAGTACAATAATTGTTACTTATGCTATAAAACTTGAACAGGGTATACATTATCTTTCAAAAAAAAAAAAAAAAGGAGGAGAAAGAGAAAGAATGCGCTTCATTAACTCTTTCATTCAGTGGGGGTCAAAGACCAACTACAAAAGGATAATGGTTTGGTTTTGGCCATTCAGGGTATTAAAAGATATGTTCAATATTGTCTGAGATTTTTTTTATTTTTTTTAAATGTGACCTTAAATATTTGAAAGTTAAAAGAAGATACCTAAGTAGTAGAAAATCCTATCATTCCCTTGAACACTAGTATAGTATCTTTCTAGAGAATTAAGGCATATATAAGTTTTGACAGCACAAGGGTATGGGCCCTTTTAGTTCTTTGTTCTCTTTTTAGGGTCTTGGGCAATGGTGCTTGCCACTTACAAAGACACCCCTTCTTTACTCATAACTCACCATTCTTTAATTTTCCTCTCTTCTTTTCACAAAGCCCCACTAACACTCCCAACTACCTCTCTGCAGCACATTGAAAGGAAAGAAAATAAAAACCCCATTAAGGAAGAATATTGGTCCACAAGGATGCCACTCATTTTTTTTTTTTAAATATCACATTTAATATTTTCAAGTTCTTTCTAAGTGGATACATGTCCACCCTTGTAAAAAGTTGGTCTCAGAGAATAGATTCCTTTACACCATCCAAACACCACAAACTAAAAGTATTCATTGAAAATCTTACACTTTTTTTTTCTTCTTTTTTGTGCATTTTTAACATAGGTTTAGATTTGATTATAAACCTATAATCTTCTTAAAGTATGTGTTTCTGATATCTATCATGTATTTACCAATTTTGCATAAAGCAAAGGTTCATGTCATGGCATATATATATAAATATAAGTAAATTTCAATTTGTTCAAATCTAGTTACTTAGATTTTGGTAAAAGGCTGCCACTTCCTTTGCCATGCTTTTTGATAAGGGAGCCAGCTTGCAAGAATTTATTTCCCAAATTAAAGTGGACGTCAGAAAACAAAAGAGAAGTGGGGGCAGACAAGGAAATTAATTTTTAGGTGCATGGTGATTTTTGCTGCCATTGTACGCAAACTGATTGTTCTTTGTATTGTAATTTTCACATATGAATAAGCATTTATGTCTTGGTACCTGCAGATCCCCTAACCCCTAACCCCTAATGTACAAAACTATTCAGGAATTTTACATTTGTGGAGTGATTAATTAAGCTACTCATACCATTAGGGTAACTTTGACTATTAGCATCTTCAACAAAAAGGAACGGTTCTTATTTTCTGACCTTTTTTTAATGGTTCGGAAAATTATACAGTAGGGTATAGAAAAAAAAAATCTATTTAAAATTATTATATTTGTATTAAATTTTGTTAAGTTTGTAATTTTTTTATTTGATATGATTTTGATTAGATTTAACGTTAAAAATATACACCATTAATAAAGCTCTTAATACTTATTCTTGCTTTGATGGAAGTTCAAAACGTGACATGCAAGGACTTTGGACTTTTTCAAGTTAGTTCTTTAGTATAGTTTTGATTTAAATATGCATTTTGATTATGATGTTGCCATCTGTTTTTATATTTTTCCAAAATAACTTGTTACAATGGTGGTTGTGACCATCAAGGGTCGTGATCGGTGTTCACAACCTTTGGGTGTTGAAGGTGCCTCGTGGTGGCAGTGGGTTGGCACCACGCATGCCCCGATGCCTCTGTAGGTCACATCCTGCTTTTGGCTGTAGGGCGCGGCGGTGTAGCCTCCAGGGCTGTGGGTTGCCAAAGGGTTTTTTTTTTTTTTTTTTTTTAAAGAATTTCTATTATTACACAAAAATGTGGTGAACTTGGTATTTCATTGAAATACAAAAATATTTTTCAATTTATGAAATGGTGTGAATCGAGTGATCAAATGTAGTTGATTCTATATATATATATATATTTTCATGGAAAGGTGATTTTGGACTATTGATTCTTCCTCTAAGGGCTCCAATAGGGAAAAGTAGGACGTTCATACCAAAAAAAAAAATGAATAGTCAATCTTAAACAATTTACTTGTAAGCTCAAAACCTACCAAATCAATTATATATGAATTATTTTACTTTGGTTTCTCTTGAAAATTTCGAAGCAATGAATACGATCAAACATAATTTTTTTTTTTTTGTTGATTGTTTTCTCTCCAAACCCATTAAATGAAAACATGAACTCCTGAATGAATTTAAGGAATCCATGTTTAGAGAATTGGTGTTGGGATTCATATTTTATAGAGATTTGAGTCTAATTTATTCATTCAATTCTTAATGGTGAATAGTTGGAAACACAGCTCGTATAGGAATATAGATTCAAAACAAAGATTTAATGCTTTTGGCATAAACGGTAAGAACCGTTCTTTTTATAGCTGAAATCGTTTTTATTACAGTATTTTCTCTCATAAAATTTAAACAAAAAAAAAAATGATTCTAACAACTAAACAACGGTTCTAACCCTCTCAAACATACCCTTAAACTAAAAACATTGTTGCAATTCGAATTTTATTAAAAAAAAAAAACACTACTATTCAAATCTATGTTCTCAAACGGGCTCAAATACCCTACTGCAAAAGAATCCTGTTGGCACATATTCAATCCCAAACCGTTAGCCAAAAACTCATGCTTAGCAACAAGATTGAACACTCATTTCTAGAACCCAACTAATCCCCAAATACCATAAGAGTGGTCACCACAGGTGGGTAGGTGGTAATCAATATATGAGGAGTACACTGAGAATGAGATATCAATAAATTTCCAACAAGAATGAATGGAATTCCAGTTTTTGCTAAAGGGGTTTTCCCTTTTGCCTGGCATATGATAGATGTTGGTCATAATGCTCACCTAAATGTCTTTTGAACTAAGGATACTTTGTGGACACACATCACAACACTGCAAACGACAAGAAAATTATGGTACCAGTCACGCGAGCAACACCAGAAATGGGGGCAATTCTTGCTTTCCAAGCGTGGGTACGATATTGTCTCCCAAAGAAGTTATGTTCCTCTTCTACAGAAAAAAGAAATAATTCACATTTAAGCTAAGGCCACTATACACCTTAGTGCCTACTTTAAGGTTCAAAAATTGTGATAGGTCATCTTATAAATATATATATATATATATATATATGAGATTTCTGATATGGGTACTAAAAAAGGAATCTATTAATAGATATTTATTTTTTAACCGTCAGATTTATAGTGAAAACAAATTATGATCAGGTCTAACTGTCATGAAAAGTCTTATTTGATAGCTCATCTTAAATATATATATATATATATAATGGGATATTTCTAGTAAGCATTAAAAAATAATTTATTATCATATATTTATTTTTCCGTCATCGTATAAAAAAAATTGATTTTAATCAAATCTAATAAAGTTTTTGGTGGGGTTCCTTATCGAAGAAAGACTTGTGTAGGTCGAGGCCATGTGATTTTTATATGCTAAGTTTGTAAGATTTATATTACTATTTTTCACCACCTTTATGAAAGAAAAGCTGAAAGATACTGTGGATTTTTTTTTAATTCCCCCTAAAAGGACTGGCCACCACCGTGAGTTCTTAAAGCTAGAACGAGAGATCTTATTTTTTTGGGCTGTCACATGGAGATGGGGTATCAATAATCAAGCTATTGCCATAAAGTTTATGTAGAGTTTATTGATTATTATTATTATTATTATTATTATATGAATCTCCATGCAAACTAAAAATAGTATAAATAATTCGGTGTTTGACGTAGGATAGTTCACACCATTATTTAAGTCATGAACAATGTAAAGCTTTTATATGTTATAATAAAATGAAAAAAATTGCTACAGTATAAAATTTTCATATACTACAATAAAAACAAGTCCTATCTAATTATTTCCACTACTATACTAAACACCCTGTAAGATTACATATGACTGTCTATTATAAGTATATTTGACCCCAAATAAAGACTACATTCACCGGTGAAAAAATGATGAAGGCATCAAGATTTGAATTCAAAGGAAAGACCCTTTCGATGCCTAAAATAAAGCTTATCAATAACTGGTTACAATAAATTATTATTATGGATGGACAAAATTTACACAGAGTTTATTATAATTAATTCTTCCTTTCTTTTTCTTTGTTTCTTCTTTTTTCTCTTACTAAAAGTTTGCTAGGAGGATTGGTCAAAAAGGTTCTCGGCAACACCTACCCAAAAAACGGGTCATGATGAAAGTTTTAAAGCCGCGTAATCGAGTGCTTAAGCTTCTTATCCATCAAATTTTCCGCTAGAAATTTGACAAATTAAAGAAGCAATAATGATGGTTTGAGAATAGTGATGAGCCTCTCAAAAGCTTTTGTGAACTTATCTGTTTTATGACCAATTGTTTTATAAAGTAGAGCCTCATGGCAATTACTAAAGGCAAGCTTTAAAGTTAAGCGGAAAATGAAATCTGCGAATTTGTTTATACATAATTTGACCCCTTTTGCTTTGCTTTGTTTGCCTCAGCTTTCACTATTTGGCATTTGCAAACCCCAAAATGGTAAACCCCATCGCTTAAGTAGATTCACAACTATTCACACTAGCACAGGTCGTTTGGTACAATCATAATAAGACTTGTTCGTCCCACAATAAGAATTTTAGTTCTAGTCAATCCCACAATGATACAAGAATTTACTTCATGAGAGATTTATATATCACACAGAAATAATGTCTTCATAGAATTATCTCGATACGTCACTCTCACTCTCGACCTCTGAACAATTTACTTATTAGCAAACAAAGGTAACATTTTTCTTGCTAGCAAAACAAAAGTAAAACAAATGAAAAAACTATTTACCACCAAAACACTTCTTGAAACCAATTCCGATTCTAATTAAACACATTTGGGGCATGTTTACTTTGTATCAAAAGAAAAGAAAGAGTAAGGAGTGATTTTCTTTCCACTTAAATAATGTATTTACTTACAAAAATCAATAAGGAGAGTTTTGTGGGCCTTACACAATATAGAGATAAGGAAATGAAATACCAATCCTTCTATACTCTTTAGTATTAATTCCCCATCAAAGGGAATATATACCATATTTACTTAAATATTTAAATTTAAATATTATTATTTAATAGCTATTAGTTATATAAAAATAATATTTTAGTAATTATATTGAATAAAATGATATTTTAGTAATTATATTGAATAAAATCTCATTCTTAAGTAAGTAAACGTTAGAAAAGAAATGAGATTATTTCTTATTATCCTCATCAAATAAGCAAATAAATATTAGGAATGGAATAAATGATGCTAACTTTCAACACTTTGCTCTCCTTTTCAATCTCATTATTTTTTCTTTTATATTCTTTTACATTCTTTTACGGTTTGGTAAACATGCCCTAAGGTTATGTAGAATAGACCGAAAACCGTCTAAACTTTTCAAAATGGAGGGTATATGAGAATCCACTTCGTGAAAGATCCATACGCCGCACCAGATATTTTGCCTTTGCAGAGTAATCTAGATATGCCACTCTCAATCTCAAGGGCATCTTTTCTCCCTAGCAAAAATAAGAACAAAAATAAAACAAAAAAATGGAACTATTTATCACTCTCACTTGCTGCTCTAGTAAAATGCTTCTTGAAATCAAGTCCAATTACACACACCTTTCTTTTGTACCAACTTTTCAAACAATAACTTTACACTTTTTTCCTGTTTTGGGGTAAAATAACATTATTATAGCTCAATTAGAGGTTTCAGTAAAGAAACAGAATCTAAAACTATTGAATTGAGCAAGTGACATTAACATATATGCAAAGACAAATTCTGAGTTACAGAATAAGAAAAAGAATGTGGAAAGGAATAGAATTGGATTCTTTTTTTCCACTCTTCAATCTGTACAATCTGTGATGTCATTATTTGAACTCTACATGGTCAACCATTTGATGCACATTTTTCCATAATTAACGGTTGATGAATTCATAAGCAAAGAATAAACTTTTAATTATCCTCTCCAAAAGCCTGAAAAAAAAAAAAGAAAAAGAAGAGGAATATGCTCATTCTTCCATAATTCTCTGTAATGCTCTAGCCTCAACTTTTAACAAAGTTAAAGCAACTATGAAGTTGATTGTTACTTTGAATAATTTTCCAAACGATATATTCATCAGGGTCTTGCAAAATTACAGTGATCTCAATTCACACTCTATTCAACAAAGACTACTCTAAACTTTTTTTTTTGGTTGAATTTTTCCATGGCTTCCACAATGAGGGAAAGCAATACTACTAGAGGTGGACAGCATTCATCTTGTAAAGGGATCGTTCGTCGGATGGTAAGCCTTCCCCGGAGCATTTTCAGCGGATTTTCAAGAGCCATGGGGCATGGCATAGACCTCATGGGAATAGGAGGAGGCAGAAGGAATACTACTCCTTCAACTCTAGCACCATCAAGCTTTCAACTCCTATTTCCACAAGACCAGCCCCTAACAGTCCCTCAAGAGTGTGACTTCCTCGCAAGCTTCGAGCAGCAATACGGCTCGACGCACCCGGCCTTCTACGCCTGCCATTTCATGGAGGCGCTGAAGATAGCACAAGATGAGAAGAAGTTCTTGTTCATGTATCTTCACTCACCAGAACACCCCTTCACTCCTTATTTCTGCAGGGAAACGCTTTGTTCGGAGTTAGCAGTGCAGTATCTTGACGCAAATTTTCTTTGCTGGGGAGCTCTTGCTAGTAGAGGTGAAGGTCAGCAAATGGCCGCAATACTCAGGCCTGCTAGCTTCCCTTTCTGTGCTGTAATAGCTCCTTCTAGTAGTGATAATATGGCAGTACTTCAGCAGGTCAGTGGAATAAGAATTATTATGGGGTAAATATTTTGGCATTTTCCTTTCTTGAATCTTAAACTGTTGTTCTCTTTTTTGGAGAATTTCATGGTAGTATGGGAGAATATGAAATATATATATATATATATATTACTCGTAAGGTACAGTTATTAACCGTTATATTGCATTGTAATCATATTATATCAAGAAAAATGTAGTAATTAAGTATAAATTTAATACAGATCTGACAATAATAAAAACTGTATTATACTAATGGGTTTTTTTTTTCATGCCCTATCTAAAAATTCTCTCTTTTTTACTTATTTATCTATTTGTGAACGTGTACTAACTAGAGTGTAGAGAAGTACTGGTAATAGTTCTGCACAGAAGTTTGATTAAGTTACTGTATCCAAACCATGATAATATTCTGTTTATGCAGTTTATTGTAAAGGGTTCTGTATAGGATGACATCTTACTTTGTACACTGTTAGTGTTGACTATATGTTCAGTGACCTTGTGGTACAGACCTGGCGTGTGCCACATATACAGTCTAAGAATGGCAATAACAAGGATAGTTATGATTGTCATTATATTTCAAAGAGATCTGTGGGAAAAGATTTTTAGGGTGTCTCGCAAATGAGCTTAAATGGATAAGTTTAAACTCAAATATTTAGGGTGTTTAGAAGGGTAGTTTAAATCATTAATTTGAGTTTGTGAACCATGGTATGTTAGAGCTAAGAGCTTTATGTTGTTTACAATTTAAACTATTGATTTGAACTATTTTATCAAACACTCTAATTGTAGCATATGAAAGTCTTCCATTATAGCATAATTTTTTTTTACATTGTAACATATTTTTGTTTTATTATATAGTATGTATGAGCTTTACATTGTTTACGATTCAAACTCATGAGTCTAAACGTATTTACAAAATGTAAGATATATGTCAAAAAAGAAGAAAATAGGGGTGATAGGTAAAAAATAAAAATAAAAATTAGTAATTAGGGTGACTATTTGCTCTGGTACTATGTTAAGATTAGAATTTCTCTAAAAAGATACGCTAATAGAAGTAGACGAAAAAAGGTTTTTATTTTTCGCTACTTAAAAAGTTATGTTCTTTGTCTATGTGCAGATTGAAGGGCCAATTTCCCCGGCTGAGCTGGTAGAGATTCTGCAGAGAACCATGGAGGAGCAAGGGCTAGCGTTCGGAAGCTCAAGGGAGAAGGAGGCAGAAAAGATACGAGCAGACCGTCGATTGCGAGAGGAACAAGACGCGGCATATCTTGCAGCTCTGCAGATTGACAAGGTTTGTGCGCCATACATGTAACTTATGAGACGCACACGTATTAGGGTCCATGACTGAAAAAATTGGCAATAATACAATATTTCAATTAGAACACTATTTAACTCCAAATGATTGAAAAAAAGACAAAAGGATGAGTGATTTTCTTTTTTATCAGGCTATATGCTTATTTAAAAAATTAAGGATGATAGTTTAGAACACAAGGAATAAGGAACAAAGAATCATCGAATTTATTTACATACCCTTATTAAACTAATAATTTTTTAATTATGTACAACTAATTTTTTAATAAGATCCAACACTAAATTAATAAATTAAATTGCTTCTAATTCCACGTCCTAATAGATAATCAAACACTAAAAAAAAAAATCAAAATCCCCCTAAGCTTTTACTTTTTGACACGCATAATACTTTACTTTTACCTTCAAAGTCATTTTCTTTTCTATCACGTTCCATTACGATTCAATAAAAATGGCCTTAATCTATGAAGGAGAAGGAAAGGCTCAAGAGTTTATCTTCAAAAGAGAGTGATCAGAAACCAGCAGAGGTTCCAATCAAGCCAAATTATGAGAAGTTCAGAAACAATCCCAAAGGTAGGGTGATACAGCCTTCTACTATAAGAGAAACTCCACATAAAGAAGCTGCAAACAAGGTGAAGGATCCTCAGTCAACTACCCAGGTAAAAATTTGCCCGCCAAAATATTTCTTATGAGGTAATTAATTAACGAGCCATATGAAAATGCAACGTATAGATCATTCGACAATGTTGTTTGAACTACAGTAAGTTTGCTTTCAAATTTTGTAAGAGAAAATATCATAATAAATATAGTTCAAACTATCAGTTCTAGTTCAAACAACATTTATTAAATGGTTTATTAGTTGGGACGTTCTAGTTTTCTCTTATATCAGTTATCTCTCTCGTCGTTTATTTTTTTTAAAAAAAAAACTCGTTGTGTAAACCGGTAATAATAATAGTTGTTTCCTTTTTTTATCAGATACTAATAAGATTTCCAAATGGGGAAAGAAGAGAACAGAGCTTTTCAAGCACAGAGAAAATCCAAGCAATTTACAGATTCATTGATTCACTAGCACTTCCTGGTATTGGGAACTACAGACTTGTGTCAAGCTTCCCAAGAAGAGTTTATGGGGTTGACCAAATGGGGCAGACTCTCAAGGATGCTGGTCTGCATCCTAGAGCAAGCCTGTTCCTTGAAACTGTGTGACACAATTTAATTTCACAAAATGTGTATGCACCAAGAATATATATGTGTTGTTTGGAAATCCAGTAGTTTCAATAGTGGTTTCAACTAATAAGCAGTATAAAACTCTTAACAGTTATAATAAATTGCTACAGTATACAACTCTCACATACTATAGTTTTTTAAACTTAAAATTTTAGTTTCAATTGAAGTTTCAAACGGCCTAATAATCGTATATGTAGCATAATTATAGACGGAAAGTTGATTTAACGTATCAAATATTGGTCTGGACTTGGACTACTTTTTTTTATCCCTACAGCTCTGTGACGCATGGTAAGATTAAAGTCACGGTGGTATGCAAATGTGATGCTCACTGGAATCATAAATTATAAAAATAAATCCAAAAACAAGCACCACGATGATGAAATAAGGGGCTGGCCTTCAGTACTAGGTTCAGTTTTTCCAAGTGAAAGAAAACACTCTGGTTACTTTAATTAGGAGAATTCTATAGTGGTACGAAAAAATACCTTACTGATAAGGTTTTAGTTTAAATGGCCAGATCTGCATCAAATTTTGTTGGTTTTGTATACCTTTTCACTTTAATGTATTTTTAATCAAATTTAATGCACTACATCTTGGGCCTTTCAGGATTCCTTGCATATTATTATTGTTGTTGATGTTGTTAGAGAATTCTTAAGATGACGAAGGTAATTTTGCTTCACCCATAGAGCAGTGTGTTTTAGCCATCAGATTTGGATTTAAATTAACGACTGTTTATGTTAAAAATATTGCAACTTGCAATACATAATTACTTCTAATTGCATATCAAACCGTTAAAAAGTTAATTTAATGGTTAAAACGCCCATGCTCTATTGATGAGACAAAATGTCTTCTCTACCATTAAAATTGCCTTATTATTATTATTATTGGCGTTGTTGACGAATATGTTGAACATACATGATATTATTTAAGTTTATGATTATTAGAATAGTAAAAAGAAAATTGTGTTGAGGGATTTGTATCTAAATTCACTGGCGGAGAGAACTATTATTGAGTGGGGGCATGTATTTTAAAAACTATATTTTAGCCCTAAAAGTTTTTTAAAAGATTTAGATTTGTTATTGTTTTTGTAAGAAAAACTGTGCCCCGCTAAATATTTGAAAGAAGTTATCATGCCCCTGTTTTACCCAAAAGAAAATTATAAACATGTTCCACTTAATATAAAAATATATAACTATGTATTCACTTAAAAAAAAATTATTGTTTTTATTTTTTTCATAGTACCCCTACTAAAAAAAATATTTGGCTCAACCACCGTCTCCTATGCATATTTTAAGATGTCAAATTGTATCAGCATCTTATTGAAGATGATGAAATTTGATAAAAAAAATTTTGACATTTTAACATCTCAAAATAGTATGTTTTTAATACATAATTATCCTTATTAGATTTGCGAAGACAGCAAGCGACCGCCATAAAGAAGTGTGTTGAATCTTTTGACACAAGAAACTTGACTCCCTGACCCTGATCCAACCAGGCAAACCACCTTAATTAGCTTACGCTTCACAAAAAGTGGATTAGATTCGGAAACGACATGCTTAAGTATTGACTTTTTTCACTTCTAAATGTGTCGGAGCTGGACCATATGGAAACCGCCATAAATGAGAATAATAAATTAATTAATAATTAAATAAAAAGTATCACAAAGACTGTTTACATCTTGACTAAATGTTGCGTTGGAATGATTTTTGGAAAGTGTGTTTCCCAAAGCTCAAGATTTATCTTCCAAGGTCTCTGTCACATGGAAGATTTTCTTGTAACAAAAGAAAAGAAAAGGATGCTTCACACCACTTTTTAATTCCCAAAATTAAAAAAAAAAAATATATATATATATATAATATTTATATTAATTTCCACAATACAAAGGAGTTGAAATCCACTTAAAGCTAAAAAAAAAAAGAAAAAGTGAGGATTGGATGGTTAGAAAGTGATGGCAATATCTTAGTGATTACTCAAAAGATTTCCATGCCAGAAGTGGGCAGAATAACTTTAAAAGATTTTTGACCCATAACATGTATTGGGTTTCATTTATGTACCGATCTTTGTATAAAGGTAAATTGGTGATTAGACTAAGAAAGAAGCTAGGAAAATGAGTCACAAACAAGCCCTGATGCTCGATTAACTATGGTAAGATTTTGTCTTAATTTCCTCCCATACTGCAAGTTGTCGTCATTTGTCAGTGTTACCGAGTTATTTTTACCTAATAGGGTGTTGGATAAAACAGTTCAAATTTAAAGTTTGAATCGATTTTAGTGTAAAGTTTTTCATGCAAAGTAAAAAGTAATTGTAACTTAAAACTTTCATATTTTACGATATTTTAAATCGAAAGTGATTTAAACCGTTTGTTTAATAACTTTCTATGGCGAGCTGTATAAATCCTCTTCTGTTGGACTCATTTTCTTGCAAGGTATGAGAAAACTTTATAGGTCATCTGATACTTCAGTTGTAACTGAAATTTTAAGTTAAAAATCTATAACTTATGAAAGATATACACTATAGCAATTTTTTTACTTTTTATTATAGCTCTTTTAGAGCTTTATACTATTTACAGTGAAAACTGACTAATTGAAACTGAAGCGCCTAAGGGACACTTAGTTGTTCATTTCTTTTGGAAGAAAGTTAAGTGAAGAAGGAAGAGCATAAATAAATATATATATAAGATGTCTCCAGTCAGACCTCGATCAGTTATGCATTATTAATATTTTTGGTTTAATATGGTAATCCAGTTAGCACGTTAGTGTAGCAATAAATCTGTTCAACATGGAAATATTGTTGGTGTCTTAGTGTAATACTAAATTTGTTACAGCGTAACAATCAATAAATATTATCCTAACACCCGTGAAATTGAGTTTTGCATTTAAAAAAATTAAGTCCTAAGAAACATAACCGTGACATTAACATGTTGAACATAAATGGTTACGCATGTTCAAATAATCCGGAGGTCCGATTTGAGACTTTGCCACAAAAATTCCTACATAATATATCGATAAGGCGTGATTGAAGCGGCGACCTCACCCAAACTTTTAACGCTATCTGATTTGAAATCAAGCTTTGTCTAACTCCTAAAATGGCTTCTACTTAGCCATTGACATCATTTACAAAGTCTAGATTAAAAAAGAAAGTTGAAATTGTAAGAAAATCTTGAAACTAGACAGAGAATTAAATTGTAAGTGACTGGATTTTGCATGTATTATAATTACTTATATCAATTAATACCATTCATTCTACCATGATAAATGTGATAGTGCACTAACATTTATCATTCTATTGTAGTGAGATATGTTATCAAATGAATTGGGTGACATGATTATCTGCATTTTATCGACCTTAAAATTCAAGAATATGGGGACTTGGTGTTATGAATTCTCTCATAATGCATCTTCATTAGCATCAAATCATATAAGAATTATACCCATTAAAAAATATGCAAATCTCGTCGAATGTAGTTGTTTGTTTGTTTGTTTGTTGTTTTTTTTTTTAAGAAATCCCACTAGAGTATTTGAAAGGTTAAATTGATAAATTATGAGGGAAAAAAGTCGTGATATGGGCTTGGGCTTGGATAAGTAAACCTATGGACTTGGAGTTAGGCTTAGGCTTTAGACAAAAATAAATTGGTTAACGAGACAACTAGCCTAATTATATTTAGGGTTAATGAGATAATTGGCTCAATTATATTTATTGAATTAAAATATGACTCTAATTTGTAAAAATTCTACAAATGTCTCATAATGATATCATTAAAATTATTTATATGTAATTATATAGTACAATATGTAATATCATTAAGATAATTACTATATCATTAAGGACATTTTTAAGATATTTTGAATATTGTGTTAGATTTTAATTTCATAACAATAATTAGGACACATATTGTAATTTTTTCTTATATTTATTGAATTAAAATATGATTCTAATTTGTAAAAATTTTACAAATGTCTCAAAATGATATCATTAAAATCATTACTATGTAATTATATAGTATAATATATGATATCATTAAGATAATTATTATGTCATCAAGTACATTTTAAAGATATTTTGAATATTATGTTATATTTTAATTTCATAACAATAATTTGATCATGTATTATAATTTTTTTAAATAAATTTTGACTTGGGCTTAGATAAGGGCGACGATGGATTCGAGAAGAGAGGGGGAAAAAAAGGAAATTGCACTAAATATCATAGTTTCATTTTTATTGTAAGCAATCAATATTGAAGTAAATAGTATTTTTATAATCTTATAATCTTTTTAAATACTTAAATTTTCAATTTTACCTACTCTTTTTTCTTTTTTCTTCTTCTTTTTTTTTTTGTTATCTCACTATTATTTCATGTTTCTCTCTATATCATTTTATATAAAAATAAATTTTGTTTTAATCTAAGGGGGCTATTTACTAAACACTATCACATTTTGCTCTATTTATTTTTATTCCCAATTATTGATAGGCTAATTCATTCCTTCGCTTGAAAAAAAAAAGTTGAAGATATTTTGAAAGTAAAAATTACACACTATTTTTTAAGAAGTAATTAAAATATGTATTTGTTTCACAAATATCATTTATATGTCCATTTTTTCAAATTACATATATTACGCATCCAAAAAAAACTCTCTAAGTAGACTTTATCATGTATTTAGTTTTTTTTAACAAATCTCCTCATTTTTTCAAATTGAGCTATTGAAAAAAAAAAAATTGATATTAGATACATACAGATACACTAAAACAACTACAATGTAACTCAAACAAAAAAATTATCAATGTCATTAAATTACTTACAACATCATTAAAAAAATACAAGAAGCACTAAAAAATAAATATCATTGATTTTATATAATATTGTTTTTATTACCAATATATAACATTAGCACAACCTAAATAAAATGTATCATTATCATTTAAAGTCTTAAAAAATAAATTTTATTAAGTATTATTATCATTACGTATCATTAACTTGATGAAATATCAATTATATAACTTATAAGGCACATAAAAAGACTTAATAAATATTATATCATTATTTTATTACATGTCGTAAAAAAAAATAGAAATATCATTGTTACTTGAAGTATTAAAAAATGAATGTCATTATATATTATTATCATTACTTATAATCAGCTTAATGATATGTCAATTATATGACAAATAAAACACACAAAAGACTTAATAAAGACTATATTATTAATTTAATAACAACATCCTAATTACAATTTGTCTAAAAAAATTCTATCTTTCAGCTAAGAGAATTTTAAAATCATCACTTTGAATACCAATTTGAATTTAAACAATAAACGCTCTAATTTCAAGGATTTTTTAAATATATTATATATTATTATCATTACTTATATTATATACAATTTGTCTAAAATATATTAAATTACGCTAAGAGAATTATATATTATTATCATTACTTATAACCAGCTTAATGATATGTCAATTATATGACAAATAAAACACACAAAAGACTTAATAAAGACTATATTATTAATTTAATAACAACATCCTAATTACAATTTGTCTAAAAAAATTCTATCTTTCAGCTAAGAGAATTTTAAAATCATCACTTTGAATACCAATTTGAATTTAAACAATAAACGCTGTAATTTCAAGGATTTTTTAAATATAATAATATCATAATCCGTTTGAAATATTGAATACATATATTATCATTATTTTTTTTTAAAAAGAAATTAAAACAATCAATGTCATTATTAAGGTTGTTAATGTCTTTTACACATATATAGCGGGACATATAAAGGGCCTGTTTGGCATTATTTTTGGAAGTTACTTTTAATTTTTGTAATCGCCTACCGTAATTTAGGGTGTTTGGTATACCCTGCTTCTAAAAAGTTGCTTCTAAAAATTGCTGCCCAACAAAAAATAGAAACAACCTAGGAGTTATTTTTTATGACAGCTTCTACTTTTATAATTTAAAATTATTAGACTAACCTTAGTAATAATATATAGTTTTAAACCTGCCTATTTTATCTTTAACAGACTAAAATAAATCGAAGAACATGTTTTACTGAAAACAAAATTAATTAGAAATGCGCTTGAAAATATATTCATATACTTCCAAAAAACAAAACATGTTAGAAATAAATCAAATAAAAATGAACAAATCAAAACAAATAAATAAACACGTAATTTTGTTGGATGCTCAAATATTACGTTATGAATCAGAATGATTTAATTTTTTTTTGAATTTAATTGAAATTAATAAAAACTATAGCTAAAAATATGCTTAGTAAAATATATTTATTTTTGTGATTATACACCTGCATAATAATTTTATACATAGTTTACTAAACACCTATAATTCTGCTTTTGATCCTCACAGCAGCTTTGAAAAAAATTTACCAAACAACTATTGTTTCCATTTCACAACACAGCAAGGCTACAGCATAGCACAACAATACCAAACTCGTCCAAAAAATTGTTGAGATATTTACAAACAATGCCATCTTATTGAATAGTAGAATGATTTTTATCATTTATAAAAAACTTTTATATTATATGCCACTCACAAGAATTAAGACAAAAGTAAAATTATTAAAGAAACAAGTGATTCATGGCACATTTTTAAAGATTTTTTTTATATAGCATATTTCAACCCATAATTTAAAAATATAGCATATTTATAAAACTCCCAACAATATTCGCAAACTAAAAATATATTTTACCTTGTAAATGAGAAAATGCTAGATGTCTCGTTAACCCAAAATCTGTTTCGGCGGTAAATGCCCCACGTGGCATGGGCTTGCTTTTGTTTTGCACAGCCCCTTGCCTCCCCTTGACCCACAGGCCCGGTTAATCGTTTTATCATGGCCCATAGTTCTCAATGCCAAAATCAACAACCGCCACTTAAACAACCACGGTGTTTTATTTTCTCTTCTCTGCGGCGGCAATGGCTCTCCGACTCTGTTCTCCGCTTCGTTATCCTCATTCTCTCTCTTTCATTCCCTGCGAAAACACCAGAACACGCAGATTGTCATTATCAGTTCGGAGTAGTTCGTTAAGCGAAAACGATTCCCATAAGGTACCGCTATTTACCTCCCTCTGTTTGGTTGCCAAGAAATTGAATTGGTCGAGAAAGATGAGAAAATTTTGAAATTTAGGGATTTGGATTTGAAGTTTTTGTTTGTATTTCTAGAGAAATCTATTGCAAGATTCGCGCTTTATTAGTATATGGTGATTTTCGTTAATTTCTGTTGGTCTGTGGAATTTCCTTTTTTTTTTTTTTTCAGTTGGTTTTGGAAGTGAAAGAGAAGCTTGAGAAATATCATAATGATCTTCCAGTGGGAAGTAATGGAAGAGATGATGAAGATATGATTCTCTGGTTTCTTAAAGACAGAAGATTTTCTGTGGAAGAAGCCATTTCCAAATTAACTAAAGCAATTGTATCCTTAACTGGGGAATCGTTTTCTTTTCTAATTGAATTGGACTAGCTTGAGGTTTCATCAATGTGATCGTGTATGTTGTTGTGCAAGTGAGACATTGAATTTTTCCGCTTTTTTGCTATTATCAAAGGAGAATAGAGGTATTGGGTAATGTATTTGGATAACAATTTGGATAAATTTAATAAATGTCACCTGAATTATATACTCAAGTTCAACATGTCCGGAGCATTTATAAAATTACAAGTAGTGTTACATTGTCATTTTGTTAGTATTATTATAAACAAAGGGCATTTTGAATTAGGGTACATAGTCCAAGAGGCGAAATGATTTCAAAATTTGAGGGCCATGCTGAACTAACGTACATAATTCAGGGGATGTTTATAGAACTAATCCTAATAATTTTTGGGAAGTAACGTGTTCTTTGGAAGTGGATTGTTGATAAAACTCATTCAATGCGGTGTGACTGAGCTGAACCTATTACCTTGTTGAGAAGAATATGCAATCTTATTACTCCACCAGACAATCATCGGGGTTATATTTGTTTGCTTGTTTTGAAGGATAAATCATGAGATTTCTTAATGGAATTTAGGTTTTAAGTTTTCCATAATCGACTAGTAGAAATGGCGTCAAGAATTTGGAGTGTCTGAACTGACTGAAGATGCGGTAAAAAGTATGGCTGAAACTGGAAAAGCATACGTACATGACTTTCTTGATGTATATGACAGACCAGTGCTTATAGTAGTGGCATCCAAGCATCTTCCTTCTGTAAGTTCTAAACATAATTATCAGCTCTCTTATTTTCTTAGATCTTCTTGTCCCGGACAATGGAAAAATTTATCTCTTTGTGGTTCTAGTAGATTCCATGCACTACCAAATGAAATAATATTTGTATTAGGGATTGAAAGAGTTATAGGATAGATGTGATTATTGATTGTGCATAAGTATTAGTCAAAGAAGTTTAGTTTTTTAACTCTTTTTGGCTACTTTTGGCATGGATAAGAATTTTGATTGGAGCTATACAACAACCTGTTGCAGGTGCATGCTCCTGCTGAGAATGAGAGGCTGTGTGTGTTTTTGATTGAAAAGGCTTTAAGCAAACTACCAGAAGGGAAAGAAGATATACTCGGCATAATTGATCTTCGGGGCTTTGGTACCGAGAATGCAGATCTACAATTCTTAACATTTTTGGTACTTCTACAAGTTACCTGCTTGTTCTACATTTGCTAGTCCATCAGTGCAATAACTTAGGCCCCGTTTGTTTTTGTTCTCAAAGTTTTTGGAAATGTTTTGCACGTTTTTTGAGGCAAAAATTTTAAAAACACTATCAGCACAATTCTAAAAAAATTTTCATTTTCTAAAACAAAAATATTTTCACTTATTTTAAAAACAATACCAAACGGCCGCTTAATGTCTGTTTTCTCTTTTTTCACTCTAACTTCATGAAAAAAAAAAGCAAATTAAAAAGTATTGTTGTGTGTGCATTGTGCGCCTTTATTCTTTCCTTGTGAAGATTTTGATTTTGTGTGATTGTGCAACCTTAGTGAAAAATCCAGTTATTCGGGGGAAAATATGTTATTTTTAAGGCTCTTTGTCTATTTGATACCCGTATAAATCATACACTATACAGAAACTCAAATTAATTTCCATTGTGGTGTTGGTTCTTTACTATTTACAGTTTGATGTATTTTACTACTATTATCCTAAGAGATTGGGTGAAGTTCTCTTCGTGGAAGCTCCTTTTGTGTTCAAACCAATCTGGCAGCTTGTCAAGCCCTTGTTAAAACACTATGCTTCTCTGGTATGTGCCCATGTTATTATCTCTTTTCTTATTCCTTTTTCCTCTGTCCAAACTGACCAATCTTTTATTTTCTGTATGAAATTCAGATTGCATATTTCTATATGGCTAGTGAAGTTATGATTAGATTTTTTTTTTTTCTAAGCTTGAAAAACTTGTATACCCATCTGTGTATGAATTTGATAAACAAAGAAAAAAAATGATGAGTAACATGGGCGAGGAAAAAGTGTAATATTAGCTTGCGGTTTTCATTTTAGTCTGTTTGCATCTACTTGAAGCGGGTGATTATTTTGCAGGTCAGATTTTGCTCCGCGGACACCGTGCGAAAAGAGTACTTTAAGGAAGAAACATTGCCTCCGAACTTTAGAGACTGAGTGACACCAAGTCCATCGCCTTTGTAGAGACAAACTGTAAATCCTGCGCATGCCAATTCCTTCTAGTTAGTGACATTGTAAAATTGGAGAGATGCGAAAATATAGGCTAAAATGGAATCAATAATTGGATTGGATTTAGTTTGGTTAGTTAGTGTAGTCAATAATTCAACAAATAAAAAGAAAAAAAGTCAATGGAATCATTGTGTGTAAACATGGACGAAATCTTTTTAATTTGTTGGGTTTAGAAATCGGTGTGTGTTTTCCAGTTTGATATTCACTTCTTTAGGTATTTTGATTTGATTTTGCAGAAGGGGACAAGGTTTTTTTTTTTTTATTAATTCGTCACAAAAAAGGTTTTTCAATCTTTTATTTTTTTAATGGTTTCTTATTTTATCTTTCTTATTTTTTAATATTTAATTATTTATATAGAGTAAATATAATTTAATGGCTTTAATTTATTCTTAATGCAAGCCACGTCAGCAAATTCGTTAGAGTTTTAGACGGAATTGGACATAGAGGGCATTTTGAACTGTTTTCTATAGGTCATGGGGTGTTTTGAAAAATTTGATGGCACTTCAAACTAGGGTATATACTTTAGGAAAAATTTATAAAAATAATCCTTAAATAAATAAAAAATAGAACGACACTGAGGTGCAAAGGCAACAACCACATTGAATGACGACATGAAGACATTGATGAGATGCAACAATAAATAATAACAAAACAAAAACTAAAATCACATTAGAGTATGTTTGGTAACGCAAAGTTAGAACAATTTTATTGAAGCATACAAGAGTTATATATTGTAGCATATTTTTGCTTTACAATGTAGTATGTGAAAGTTTTATATTACAGTAGGTCAAACTATATAGTTAAAATAAGGTTGCTAAACAAGCCCTTAATAAATTAAAATTTTAGAGAGAATATGTTTGGTAGACAGAAAGGAGATGGAGAAGGATGGAAAAAGAAAAATGCCCTTCTCATCATTAGTTAATTATTTTTCAAGGTAAAATAGTGTTTTTTTTTTTTTTTTTTTAATTTGAAGCTTGCATTGGAGAATTCTTTGATTACGACCATCAATAGAAAAATGAGATTTGGTGGGAGATTTCATCCCTCTTATTTTTTTTTCTCTCTCTCATCTCTCTAACCAAACAAGGATTGAACATGTCCCTCCAACCTTCTACCCTCCCGGTAAAACACCCGCCAATGAAAACAACGAAATAAACAAAACGACAAACAAGAAACAAAACGACTCCCGGAAAGGTAAACAAACACAATGGGATAAGAACAGTACGACAGGCACATTGAACAAAAACACAAATGATCAAAAAACGACAACAACATAAATGATCAAGGTAAAGGTAAACGTAAACGAACAACAAAAACAGCGTTAGTGAAACGACAACAAACCCAAAAGCGACATCACCAAAGTAAACGACAACGTTAACCAAACTGAAAAACGACGGCATAAGAAAAACGACAACAATGTCACAAAATAAAATCCATTTTTCTTTTTTCAAAAGAAGAAATAACAAAAAAGAAAAAAAGAAAAGAGTTAATTTTTGGCTTTTTGTAAGGTGGTTCTTAAACTTTTCTCATTGCAATTGTCCCCAAAATTAGTTAAGCGTAACAATTAAGTCTCTAATTATAGATATTTGTCAAAAAAAATAGAAAATAATTATGCAAGATGCACATAACCTATTTAAAAAAAATGGGTGAAATTTTGAGCACTATAACGATTAAAACACATATATAGGCTAATAAAATTGTTAAAAAAAATTATAAATGATACATTTTTTTTTATTTTTTAACAAAATTGAACAATTTAACTCTTATTAAAAGTAAATAAGGTATATAGGTAGTCTAAGCACGCTACGTGTGTCTCATGTGATTCTTTTCTGTTTTAATTTCAAGAAAAATTTTTTATTAAAACTTGAGTACTTTAAAAATATAATTAAAACCAATTTTTTAGTTTAAAATACTGTAATATATAAGAGTTTTTATTTTATAGTAATTTTTTTACTTTTTAACTTTACATTATTTAGAAAATAAAATATTAATTTGAGTCATATTTGTTAAATCCATTTATTGGTCTATTGGAGGGCAATTCGTACGGCCTCGAACTCCCTGAGCTCTCTCTCTCTCTCTCTTTTTCTTTCTCCGATCTGAAGCCTCACACTCTTCAGATTACGTCCCTCTCAAACTCCCAGAGATCTCTCTCTTTCTCTCTCTTCTTTCGCTCTCTAAAAACTTTCGTTCGCGATCCTTCCGAGCCTCATCTTACCTCTCTGGTATCGATCGTTTCCTCTCTCTCTTTCTACCACCTCAAAAAACCTCCGTGCAAATTTTTTAGGGTTTCCACGTATCCTTTGAGAACCTGTTTCATCGTCCCGGGCAAGTCATTATCCGGCGAAACCTATTTCGATTCTTGTAATTCTTCTGCTTCTTGTGTTAATTTACGGCCGTTTGATTCCCGAGAAAAAGGAGATGGAAAATAAATATCGAGGCAAGAAAGGAAGAAGGAAAAAAAAACAAAAGATTTTGCATTTATAGCTTAGTGTATGTTCCTAAATAATTTTTCAAGATTTTTATCTTCGTCCACATGTTTTCAATCCAATCGAACGGAGCAATAGGGTTCCTGGTGGATTTCTGATAATTTGGGGATTATTATGTTTCAAGATTTTTGTTATATTTATATGTTTAAAGCAAAAAAAAGTTGCGATTACATGTTTTTCATACTGTTTTAGACTTTTTAGATTTGTTTCGATTGTTTTAGGAAGACAGAGGTTAATTTTGGCGTATGCTCTCGAGGTTTTTGCATCATGTTTTAGCGTGCCAAGTATGGCGTCGTAATTGGAGACTAGGGAAGTCAAGCCTAGTGATCAATGTTGTAGAAACCATACTCGTTGTGGTGGTTTAGCTAACGTTTTGGCGCTCAAAGATCGTGTCTTTCAGTCTGTGCTCGGTTTACAAAGTGTGCAAGTTTCTTACTAGTTGGTGGTTTATGGACTAGGATTCCAGTTCAATTGTAACTGTCAAAACGAAAGTTTTTGGTTGTTATTGTTGTTATCATTGTTGTTCTTGTTGTTGGTGGTGGTGGGATGCGTGGGCTATTCACCATCTTGATCAGGCGGTTAGAGGGCATAATGAAGAAGAATAAGGCGAAGATAACATAAACTTAAAAGTTAAAGGCACAATGGCATATGCTTATAAACATTAATGGCCCATTTGGTTCATAGGTTTGAATAGAAAGTTTGGACAGAAATTCAAATTTGTTTTAATTTTTTTGAGAGATAGCATTGTAGCAGAAAAGGTTATGAAACAAACAAAATAAGTGAGAGAGATATAAATTAGGTTTTGATGTGTGCTCAATACTTTAATATTCAAATAAATGCTTTATGCTCTTTTAGACAGCTATACACTTTGAGATGGGCTAGTGAGTGATATGATCAGATTTTTATTGTCCCTTCTTTCTTCCTGAGAAGTGCTACGTATGTACTTCAGTAAGGATGGAGTTTTAATTCCTTTGTTCTTCCCAGGTTGTCTGAAATTTGTTTGAATGACCTTGAAACGGCAGTTAAAATATGACATCAAGTATGCTGTCTGGAGATCGAAGGTATAATTTGATTTTACTTTTCTCATTTTATCTTACTTTACCGGTTTTACCATGACAATGTCTTAGTTGCTCGACTATTATTGACCATAAAAAGTTGATCGTCATTGCTTGTATTCATACAAGAGATATAAACTAAAAAAAGCTCGAAGTTTTATATACTGAGTATTTTGCTGCAGATGCCTTATTTTTTACTTGTGTCCTTTCGCTATTTTCACGTGTTGAGATTTGTCAACATTCTTATTTCTGGTTTTGTAATGTCTTTGCAGGTGGGGTTCTTCGGCTAGAAGAGGGGGCATGACAGTTTTGGGGAAGGTCGTTGTTCCAAAGCCTATTAACTTACCCAGTCAAAGGTATTTGGTTCTCATTCAGTTTTTCCTTTAGTTTAATTTGCGTGGTAGTTAGTTTTCTCTGAACTTTGTTGGTTTTTTTTGTCTTTTGTTTCAAGGTCAGAAAATCATGGTCTGGATCCCAATGTGGAAATTGTACCCAAGTAAGTATTCTCTTGTCTCTCTAATTTAAATTTATGTCATAATATATTAGTGAAAGAATTTCAATATTTGCTTTCTGAATTTATGAATGATTTTCTGTTTCTTGGATTGGATACCTCCCTGTAGGGGTACCATTAGCTGGGGTAGCAAATCATCTTCTGCATGGGGTTCCTCATCGCTGTCTCCAAATACTGATGGCGGTGCTAGTTCACCAAGTCATCTCAGTGGCCGCCCTTCCTCTGGAAGTGGCACTCGCCCATCAACTGCAAGCAGCGATAGAGCTTACGAACCTATCGTGAATGTCGCTGGTCCAAATTCTAGGCCAGCATCAGCTTCTGGGGCATTGACATCAAATCAGACATCACTGGCATCATTGCGCCCTCGCAGTGCCGAAACGAGACCTGGTAGCTCGCAGTTGTCACGGTTTGCTGAACATTCTGAACATCCAGTGGCATGGAATGCTGCTGGTACCGCAGAAAAATTGGTATGGTGGAGCTCACGTAATCTTTATATTGTACAGTTATTGGTGCATCAAATGCATGGACAATCGCTTGTTGATCTTTTTTAGAAGTTCAATTATTGCGTCATCCGTTATAACAGTCAAAGGTTTTACACTTTTCATGTGGTATAATTTTTTATGCTCTTAACTGGTCTTGTATGCCTGCATGTTGCATAATGGGCTTGAATTGCCTCAAGTTTAAAATTTGAGGGCTTTTCATTTGGTGGATAGCTGCCTTGGTTTATTTTGTGTACTGGGGAATTTGGTTAGAAGATTCTATTCTAGGCGACTCATTTTCCAAATTTCTAATCCCATTTAGATAGCTTACTTTTTGTGTAAATGGCCTTATATTTAGTCTCTTACTGTTACGACTGCAGGGAGTGGCACCTCCCAAGAACGATGGGTTTTCACTTACTTCTGGAGACTTTCCAACGCTTGGTTCAGGAAAAGAAAGTTCTGGAAAGAATGGTATTTTTATTTTTTTTAACAAGGTTTTCTATGTTTATGTTTTGCATATCTAAATCGGTTTTCGTATGCTTTGCTTTCTTTTTTTTCCTATCTTATTATGTTTCATTTTTTAAAGGTTTTTTTTTTTATTTTTTTTTACGCTATAGCTTCCTCTGTCTGCATACGCATTTCCTATTTGACGTTATGTCCCCCAGGTTTTTTTTTTTTTTTGTTTGCTTAAAGTGCTGTCCCACAGTTGAATGTGCTTGTTATCAAGGCAAGCTAGTTGTTCTAACTCTCTGGAATAGAATTATTTTCTTTTATTATACTCTGGAGTGATTATGTAGCTTTACAAGCAGTTAGCAAAGGACTAGGAATGATGTTGAATTGATAATTTGAATAATCGGATGTTGAGGCTTTTAAGAATCTGGCTCTAGCTTTATCAAACTGTAGCAACTGTAAGTTTGATGAATTGATACCCTCATCTTCCCTCGTATGAGTTGCTTCAACACTGAATGGTTTCTGGAAATCTTGGTTACTAGTAAAGGAGACTTACCAATTTTAAAAGTTTTCTTTAGTAACAATGGACAAATAAATTAATAAATATAAGTTGGAGGACAATGATAACAAAAATATTGATGTCTGATATACAAGTTTAGAATTGAGTTTGGAGGACAAAACAACAATAATATAGATGTCCGATGTACAAGTTTAGAATTGATTATTTTATATTCGTTACATTAGTGTGCACACATTTCTGTGTCTGAGAAAAATGAATGGCAAAGAAGATGACACTGAAAGGAAATGTTTAACCTAAACAGGCATAAGTGTGCCAAGGTGATATAATGTTAAACCAACGTGAATTGTTTAGCTACTTTCTGCTTTTGAATTCTTGACATGCTGTTGATGATAGGTTCGAGTTCTCACAGCCGTCCGAGCTCATCCTCTGATGGAGTGGAAACTGGAAAGGAGAGGATTGGGGCTTCTGCAACGGGTCGGTGTCTGTGCAATTTTGGCTTATTATTAGCTGTCTGCTGCTGTACTGCATCATTCTTGGAAGAGTAAATGATGTTTTCTTGTTTTTCTTATTCAGGTGATATGTCTGCTGGTGAAAATGTAAAAGATGGCACGGTAAATTCTTGGAATAGCGATAACTCATCATACAATGAAGACGGAGGTAGACCAGGTATGGAGAAGTGGCAAGGGAATCCTCAAACTTACCATGTACCTCCACAGCATTATGATGCTTGGCATGGTACGCCAATGAATAATCCTCAAGGTGGTGTTTGGTTTAGGGGACCCCCAGGAGGTCCTCCATTTGGAAACCCTGTTCCTCCAGCTGGTTTTCCCCTGGAACCACCCTTTCCCTATTATCGTCCACAGGTTCCAGCCACTGGTATTCCTAACCCACAGCCAGTTCCACCACCTGGAGCTGGACCAAGAGGACCTCATCCTAAAAATGGGGATATGTACAGACCTCATATGCCAGATGCTTACATTCGACCAGGTATGCCAATTAGGCCTGGTTTTTATCCTGGTCCAGTAGCCTATGAGGGTTACTACAGTCCTCCCATGGGCTACTGCAGTTCAAATGAACGAGATGTGCCATTTATGGGGCTGGCAGCTGGTCCTTCGGTTTATAACAGGTACCCAGCCCAAGGTGCCCCCGAGCCTGGAAATTCCCATTGCAGATCTAGTGGATATGTTTCTAACAACCAGAGCCAGATAGGAGAACAAGTAGAATCTGGTCATCCCCAGGATAATCGAGGACCATATAAAGTTCTTTTGAAGCAGCATGATGGTTGGGAAAGAAGAAACGAGGAACATAGGAGTGAGGGTGCTGTAACCAGCAATGCATCGAGGGGAGACCAACCAAGAACATCATCCTGGGAAAATGATTATAGATCAGATTGCGAGAAGGATGGGGAGAGTGATTTAAGGAAAGCTCCTTCTGAACAAGCTTCTTTTCAGACTTTTGACAACCATGGTCCTCCAGTACCTATTAAAGGGAAGTCACCTGGAGGTGGGGGAAATGCTGAGGCCATTGATAACATTTCTGGGAAGAAATTGGAAAGTGAAGTGTCTGGTTTGTCGAAAGCTCCACAACCACTTCCAACTGCCCCAAAAGATTCCAGTCTGATTCGGAAGATAGAAGGATTGAATGCAAAAGTACGCACTTCTGATGGCTGCAGTGAAACCTTGACTGTTTCCAGTGGAGAAGATCAAAGAATTAAACATCAAGATAATGCTAGAGCTAACCAGAATTCAAATCCCATCTCTCATGAAGTAGGCATCTCTGGTGGAGATAAAAACCTGGGTTCAACAGCTGGCTCCGTAACAAACATTTCCAGGTTGGTTATGAGTTGCAGGTTTTCTCTGAGAACTTCTTTTGGTGTATTTGCTATTCAACACTGATGTGCTTAAATACAGGAGATCGACACATGGCATGCAATCAAGAGGTGATCATTATGGTAGCGGCAGATTCAATAACCAAGAGGTTGAAGGCTGGCAGAAAAAGCCCCCAGTTCTGCAGCCTCCAGCTGTAGTATTAGCTGTGCATTCAGAAACTTCTACAATTCATTTGCATGATCATCATAGATCTACTGAGGCGACGGAAAATTTAGGGTCACATTCTCATGGCCAGCTCGAGGGACAGTCTGTGCAACCGATATTTGATAGAAGTGACAACCATGCAGAGGTATACATAGTAATTTGTGTGCCTCCCACTTTTTCCAGATCTGAAATTTATATGGTAATTTTGGGCTTTTCTATCAGCGAGCTAAGATGAAGGAGCTAGCCAAGCAACGAACCAAGCAACTACAGGAGGAAGAGGAGGAGAGGACTAAGAAGCAGATCGCCAAGGCTCGGGCAAAGTTAGAAGAATTGAACAGGCGGACACAAGCAGCTGAAGGGTCTACTGACAAGCTGGAAAATGCTTCGACTGGTGCCGTCCAGAGTAAGCAAGAGGAATCTCAGACTTTCAGTGATTCATCAATTGGTGTCCAGAGAAATGGACCACCAAAGTCAGCTGTGGGCTATAAATCAAATTTAGTTTCTCAGATTAGTGAGAGCTTCACCGTTGGAGTTGAAAAACCCTGTTTACCAAGCAGTCAAGTACCTTCAGAGGCTCCAAAGAATGCCTCTGGGGAACCTCTAATGATGTGGGCTCAATCTGCACCCTTGCAGCAAGAGGTTAAGGGTGCCAGCGCTGCCCACAATAATACTCCTCAAGTTCATGAAAGTAATGCCTCTAAGCAGAAGCGTACAGGTTTTAAACAAAAGCAGTCCACCAGTATAACTGAGGCGCCCAGAACTCAGATTGATGTAGAACATAATGCCACTGCATCTGTTGGAGTTGTAGCCAATGAAGTTGACCTGAGTGGGAGCTCGACCTTGCCTGTAAATTCAAATGCTAGTGCTGACTCTTCTCTGCATCCAAGAAGGAAAAATAGCAAGTATAGTAAGAACAAGCATAAAACAGAAGAGACATCTGCTTTATCATCAACAGGATTAAAAGAAAACGTTGCAAGTGTTTATTTTGAAAGTGGGCTGCCAAAGGCATCCGAACATCAGTTCGATCCTAGTGCGGCAGTTCAGTTGCAGAACATTCCTAGAGACGCTGATTGGTCTTCAGAGCAACACCCATCTTCACCAAATGAAGACTCTCATGGTAGAGTAAACAGCCAATGGAAACCTCAGCAGTCCCGCAGGATGCCAAGAAATCCACAAAACAGCAGAACCGCAGAAAGGTTCCACGGAAGTGATGCTATCTGGGCACCAGTTCGGTCGCAGAACAAAGCTGAGGTCACTGATGAAGCCAGCCCTAAGAATGTAGTGTACAGTGTTGGTCCTTCTGTGAAGTCTGGTAATCAGGTGCAGATCAATTCAAAAAATAAGAGGGCAGAGATGGAGAGATATGTTCCAAAGCCTGTAGCAAAAGAAATGGCCCAGCAAGGAGGTACTAATCATCATCCTGTGGCTTCTGTAACCAATCAGACCACAACCGATGCCTCTATTCCGAAGGCAGGTGTTGGTTCCCAAGGTTCTGAAAGTTCTAATAATGTTGGGGTGGTTCTTGGGAAAGCAGGGTTTACTGTGGAGTCTCGGAATGGGAATAACAGGCATAATAATAAGCAGGGAAAAGTACATGGATCATGGCGACAACGTGGATCAACAGAATCAACCAGCATGCAAGGCTTGCAAGAGGGGGCATCATATGCTTCAAATATTAATCAGAATGTGCAAAAATCAGATGAGCTTCCCCATCAGAAAGATAATGTAAGCTTGGTAAAAGGGCGAGAGAAATATTCTGATGAATGGAGCACCACCGATGACTGGGGCATTTCAAACAACTCGAACTCTGTTGAACCTGTCTCAGTACCGGTCGTAAAAGATGAGGGAGTTAGTTCACGAGGAAAGCGACATGCATCTAAGGGGCACAAAGGCATGGGCAATAATCGTGATCTTGATCAGAAGAGAAGCAGTGGCAACACTGACAACAGTTACACTCAGTCTTCAACCTCTGCGATGAGTCAGGTGGACTTGCCTGCTTCAAAAGAAAACCGAGGTATTGGTGAACGTTCAATGTCTCATTGGCAACCTAAACCTCAGGCATTTCCAGCCAATAATCATCGGGGAAATAGACCCAATTCTGTTCAAAATGTTGTTGAGGCCAACAAAGCGGAGTCCAGTCGACATGATGGTGTGTTACCTCCACCAACGCATGACAGAGAGATTAACGAGTCATCAGGTCAGTTTCATCATGATCAGTCAGTTTCTGAAAGAAACAATGGTGAGGAAGCACCAAATTTCAGGCATCAAGAGCCTAGGAGAGAGAGAAAAGCAGCTTCACTCATGGGACAGCCCCTCTTGCCGAACCAAGGTCCTAATACAATTGAAACTGTGCCAGTGAGTTTGGAAACTAGACAGGATCAGCGTGCATCGTCTGGATTCCGCAGAAGTGGACACCAGAACAACCGGTTCAGCAGAAGTCAAGAGTCTCGTGGAGATTGGAATTACTCTGGACAAGATAACAAGCAACCTCCACACACAGAGAGACCAAGGCAAAATTCTCATTATGAATACCAGCCAGTTGGGTCATACAACAAGTACAATTCTGAAGGACCCAAAGATGATACCGATATTTCAGGTGCAAGGCCCCGGGGGAGGGGCCAGAACCACTCAAGACGTGGTGGGGGAAACTTTAATGGACGGCAAAGTGGCATCCGGGTAGATGCTGTTTATGATTAGTGGGAGTATACCGGTCATGATTAGTGGGAGTATTAGAAAATTTCTTGGGACGACCGGTTTTGGTGATAAAACCCCACTTTTATTATTAGTTGTGGCTTGGGCACGCCTATTTCCAGGTACCCTAGAAATGATATGCCCTGTTGAATTTTCTGCTGTTGCGACTGATGAAGTTCTGTGCAATGGGCAGGGTGGTGGCAATGTTGATGATGATTGGCGAAAAGGCAGATTTTCCCGGTGTTCATGGGGGTGCTTGGATGTGGCGTATTTTTTTTCTTTCTTTTTTTAACAGATGTAATCTGATATGGACATTGTGCTTGGTCAAGGCTTGTTTCCTGTGGAACCCTTTTGACATGTTTCTTGGAGCCTTCTATTTAGTAACGCTGATTCCTCGTCTTAACAGAAGTGAATGAATTAGAGAGAAGTTTTCTGTTCTCTCAAATCTGTTGTTTAAGGGTCCGCTTGTTTCGATACTCGAAACACGGTTTGAATCATTTTGCCACAATACTTTCTCACAAAAATTTAAATTTTCATTCAAATATTTTATTCAAATACTCGAACCAAACGGGCTCTAAATGTCTATTTTATACTGTAGCTTGACTTGGTGGACATACCAGACCTTTGACAAGCCCTAAAAAGGTCAATTTCTTTAAAATCAGTCTTTCATTTAAGGATTAATAACACTAATGGTCATAAACTTTAAGATATTCATTAATTTATCTACTAAACTTTAAAAATTATTATTTTACTCTTTGAACTTTTTAAATTCTTCATTTTGTTACCTGAAATTTAAAAATCACAATTTTGTCCTTATTTTAAACTTTCTCATTTTTTGTTTTTTGATTTTTTAGTCAAATGCACAGAATGAAGCCTATCTTAATCGCATATGGGTCACTTGTAAAGGCAAAAATGAGATTTTATCATTCTTGGGTTTTGTTTACGTTTACATTCTCATTTAGCATTCTTTATCTGCTTTTATTTAATAAAGGTTTGCAGATATATTTTTCTCGATATTGTTTGCCGATATCTCCCTTCCTTAACGTGCAACTCATCTTCTTTAGTATTCAATTTAGATATCGGAGAATAATATTAACCTATTAAATGAGTTTCAAAAATGAGGAGAAATGTACAAGCAAATCCTTCCAAATGAAAACTCGGATAAAAGAAATAATGGCGTCAAGTGAGAGTGTAAACATAAAAGAACATTTAAGAGCGATAAAATCTCATTTTTGCCTTTACAGGTGACCCATATGCTAGTCACGTGAGATTAACTATGTACATTTGAATGGAAAAGAGAGAAAAAAAAAAGGTTTAAAACAAGAGTAAAATAGTGATTTTTAAAATTTAAGGGATAAAGTGAGGAGTTTTGATAGTTCACGAGTAAAGTGATGATTTTTAAAATTCAAGAAGTAAAATGAGAGAGATTTTAAAGTTTAGAGGCCATTGGTGTTAATAACTTATTATTTAAACAGCTTTGAGTGATTTAATAGATTCATAATGAAAATGATATTTCTTTCCTTCTATTTTGTACGCGCCTCCGCCGCTACAATTGATGTCGACTGTATTATGTTACGATGCTGTAATTGTATCCTTATGTTTGCTTATCACCAGAAAATGGGCATTGCTCTAGCAGTAAGCTTGGCCTTCTTAATTTAGATTCTTAGAACCCTCCGATTACTCGGTGCGAAAAAGAGAGAGGCCGTGTAGTAATGAGAAAATTGAAACCATCTCTGAGGAGGTCAAAGCTGCTTGAAGTTGGCTTTAACTAATATATGGTGTCCCAAGAGTAGTGGAAAACAGAGGACGTGCGCAGGTTGGATTAGGGGTGCACAAAAACCGCCCCGCAACCGCCGGCCACCCGCCCAAAAAAAAGACTATACGGGTTCAACTCGCCCATTGGCGGGTTCAACCCGCCCGCCTACATATGTTGGTGGGCGGGTATGGTCTTAAATTTTAGGGGGCGGGTTCAACCCGAACCCGCCCACCTAATTCTTAAAAAAAAAAAAAAAAAAAATCTTAATCTAAATCTCTCCCACTCCTCATTCTTTAAAAAGAAAAAGAACATTTGATTTTGTTCATCATTTCATCTGTAGTATCCTGTTATTTTCGAACCCAATGAACAGGTTTTATGGAAAAACAAGAATTCTTGACTTTGTTTATCACTTCATATATAGTTGATGTTTCTTGTTGCAATGAATGATTATGTTTCTTAATTTGTTGTGAATATGGTTATTGTCTTCAGGCGTCAAACTTGGTTGTTGTTGAGAATGCTTCATACATTATCGTCTTATATTTTCTACAAATTTTCTTCACTTTTTTTTAATAAAAAAGAGCTCAAAAAATTATATTGTATATTAGTGTAGACCCAACCCGCCCGCACCCGCCTGCCCCCAAACCGAAACCGCCCGCCACTCCATGGGCGGTTTGTGGGTTGGTTAATCGCCAACCCGCCACTTAAAAAAACCGCCCCGCACCCGCCCAAAAACCGCAAACCCGCCCGTTGTTCACCCCTAGGTTGGATGTGCCTCGCAAATAGTTTCCCGCTATCTAAGATCGACCGAACTACTGCAGTGTATGGGCTGTTGAGCTTTATGGACGCACAATTGCGTGTATTGAGAAAATGACGAGTTTTTATCATTGAGCATGGCCTTTCTGCAGCAAAGTAATGTCATTTGGACTATGAATCGTAGAGCTACATGCTAGCAGTTGATGACTGATAAGTATTATATATTGATAGCGAAGATGACGGAGGTCTACATAAATGATATGCTAGCGGCATCGAGGCTGCTAACCATGCCTTTAGATTTAGACGAAGAGTTTGATATACTATAGAGGGCACCGATACGAAGCTCAAACTGGAGAAACGTTATTGGGCTTGTTTTAGAAAAGGGTTAATGATGTAAATGTATCTGCTGTCTTACGCCTATGAGGGGATTTTTTCAAAATATTCTCGGTCTCTTCAGGCTTGTTTGGTTCGAGTATTTGAATAGAGTATTTGATTCAAACTATGATTCAAGTATTAAAACAAATAAACCCTTCAATACTCATAATTATTTCTTTAATAAACAAAATAGGCCCTTATTTATAGAGAATACGAGAGCTAAATGGAAAGTCTTTTTATTTTAATTTAGTATCAAATATTTAATTAAAGTAAAAGATACTAGTTTTTCCTTCCTATACGGTCATAGGCATTATACATAAAGAATCTCTATGCATGTGGTGCTAACTTCTACATGGTGCAAGTTAGAATACTGTTTGTTATTCGATCTCACTTGTTTCTTTGATTAACTTTCCATATTTGAATTAAATCCCTTTTATTCAAAAACTTGAAATTCTAAATTAAAAAAAACATTTTCATCCTATATAACCTTTTCTAAATTAAAAATTGGAATAGTACTTCAGTGTAAATTGAAACTTTTCTTATTGTCACAAACTTTTCATCAGTAAAAACTTTTAAAATGTGTAATTTTCACTATGATGTTGGTCAATGTTCGAACCAGTTAAAATAACTGGTCACTAACCGACGACTCATATTAACAAAGCGTCTAAAATACAGTTGAAACTATATTTGTAGTTCCAATTAACGTTTATTATACCTCATAAAATTTGAATTAAAAATTTTATAAAATTATATTTTATAGTTCCAATCAACGTTTGTTTGTTGTAGCTCATAAAATTTGAATAAAAAATTACGTGAAATTACATCGTTTCTAGACTCCCTGTACGTAATCATGTATTGCTTTGCATTGAGCTAGGAAAAAAGGTAGAGGTAACAAATTCCCAAGTCCAACAGCCTCATTTAAGATTTTTCTTAAAATAAAACACCTAATTTTAAGGAACTCTTTTAAATATAATAATTTTATAAACAGTTTAAAATCTTAAATACATATATTATTATTATTTTAAAAAATTAATAAAAATTAATAATATTATTATTAAGTAATGTATGTCTTTGCACATATATAGATTCAGACATAAAAAATATTCATAAACTTGAAATATACCTTAACCCTATAAATAAATAAAAAGAAGACTATATCACATTAACTAAAAAAAAGCCTAATATTTCCTTTTTTTTTCTTTTTCCCTTTTCTGCCACCACAAATCATGTATTTCAATTTTCAACCAGCCTGATTTACGGCTTTATTACCTTACCCTCTTCTCCTCGGCCGCTTCGTTTGCCATTCACCGTTGAAATTCTAATTTCTCCCCCCAAAAAAATTAAAATTAAAATTAAAAACTTAAAAGAAGGTTCCCTATATAAACCCTAGAAATTCAGCTAGACCTTCTTCCTTTTTTGTTCACCTTCTCTCTATCCTCTCTCTTATGTGAAAGTTTTCAATTTGGGAATAAAGGATAAGGTGAAAAGCTAATGATTTCAAGCTTACGGGTTAGTCTGAAATTCAATTTCGAATTCTATTTATTTATTTTTATTCTGAAGCTTAGTTCTTGGAAATTTTCTTTGTTTGTATTTGATTAGTAGTCGTTCTCAGCAAAATAATTATAATGATAAGGTATAGGATGGAAAATTCAGCTTATTTTTGCTTGCATGTTTTGGAAAGCTTTTGCTTGGTTGTTGAGAAAACCTAGTTGAGAAAAATGAACAATTTTATGCTAATGCTTAGTATTTGAGGTCACATTTGGGAAAAGTATCGGGGTTTTTATTTTTTTTATTTTTTTTCCTTGTTAGGTTTTTGGTACGGTTTATTTTCCTTGTATTAAACTTGGGGTTTATGGGGGACGAAAAGGAAGAGAAATTTTGGGGAATTTCTTGGGCTATATATTGACCAAACGTGTATTACCTTTTGCTATATTGTACAGTATTTGGTGTGGTTAATTTAGTTTCTTCTGGTGTCCTTTGTCTATTGCAATTACTTTTAGGATTCCTTAGTCTGAGAAGAAGTAATTCTTTACTTTTTTGTTCATCTTTTTTTTTTCTCTTTTGAAGCAATATTTTGGAAAGGTTGGCTTTTGTTATTCCTAAGGGTTGGTTGCGTGTTTCATTGGTAATTCAGTAATTGTTGAATTCTTCCTATCACTATTGAGAGCTATTTTTATACGAGTATCTGTTTTTTGCAATAGGTTCTTTTGGGTTAGTGATCGGTGGTTAAGGCGGAGATAATGGCTTTAGTCACTCATCAAATGCAGGTAGTTTATGTGATAATTGCACTGGAATGTCATATTTGACAATTAGCTTTATATGCAGATTATGCCCTCTTAAATGTATATTATTTTACCATGTTCCTGGCTCGTTTCACCTATGTTTTGTATGAACCTTTGTATATTGGAGAACTTCTCATCTCTAGATTTGTATTGATTTTAAAAACCAATGGGGATGGTGAACATGGAACCGGTTTTTGTTGATCCTTTGTAAGGCTTAGTACCTGTGCACATTGAGATAGAGCATAAGTTGATTGCTTGATGGGTTTTTTTACACCACTCTTCATCGACGGCATGTATTAATGTTAAATGATATGTTCCACTTGGTAGTTACATTAATCAGCCTGAGTGTGTCACCTTGGGTAGCAAAACCGACTTATATTTTTTAAGATCAAAGGCTGTGCCTTGCAGCCGCATAATGTTTGTTTAGCGTGAACATGTTTGAGGAATTGAAGCAGTATTTTGTTTTCTTTTTCTTCTGCATAATAAACTAAGGAAAAGAATTGAGACCATAGAAACCTATCATCCATGTGGATGCGGACTGTGTGTTTATCTTATTTATCAATATTGGAAAATGAAATACTTGAGTTTGGTTCATTTAATGGACCTTTGTATGCAAAATTCATGTTTTTCTACCTCTTTTTTCCACGCTTTATGTTTTAAGTTTCCTCATGTATGTTGCCATGCAAAATGTAGACTTCCTGATATATAAACGCCATAGTTTTGTCCTAATTTAATTTAATTGTTTCCCCCCCTTTCTTCATTTACTATTTTCCAGGGTTCTTATGTAACACTACCCTCAAGGCCTTTACCATGGGTCAAGGGAACCAAATGGAAGAGATGTGTAACAACAGTTCACATGACTGCAAGGACAGATAGGCCTTTTTTACTGAAACTGAGTATTTGTTTAAGGTGGGAAATATTCCATCCTCAGATTCTTTGATTGCTTGTTTCTTCGTTTAAATGTTGGAGTTTTGAATTCTTCCTTTTTTAATAAAATTTCTCCCGTCTAGTTTTTTTGATGATAAAACTCTTTATTTTTAACCAAGGACAAGAATTTGTATATATAGAAAAGAAAAGAGTAAAAAGTCTTTTTTGCACCTATCTGTTTTTAAAAAATGTATGGTAGGTTATTTTTATTTTTACTTTTATTTTTTTTTTGCTCCTTTAGTGGCTAAGATACTGACACTGCCACTTTCACGTCTTGAAACTCTTTTATGCATGCTTGCAGACTCATACACAGAAAAATGTAGCATTTTTTTTTAATCATGATCAAATAAATTCAGAAAACTAATTCCACAGTGTAGGGGCTTCTTGTGTACACAGACCAAAACTTAAAGCTTTGCGAATTTCAGCCTTTAAAGGTAGTTCTCAAAATGGTGAACCTGGAGGAAGAGCAAGTGGATCAAAGATTGCCAAGAACTCAATAAAATTAAAAGACGGTGAGGGTGCCATAACAGAATCTCCCAAGGCAAATGAGATTTCACTTTCATACACCTCTGAGGCAAACGAGAGTGTTGCGTCATCCACTGCTATCCACAGATTATTCAAAAAATGGTTGACAAACTTGCGCACACAATCCTCGGCTGATGTAGTGGATGAGATTTTTGAAGAGGAACCATCTCCAAAGGAGATATCAGAAACCAAACTTGCGACTGAGAATAAGGAAAGAAGTGTGATTCTAAAGGCAGTTTGGTGCCACTTTTTGAGTCTGGATGCAACAATTAAGATCCCCTTGCTGATTTTGTAAGTAAAATGCTGTCTGCTTTCCCCCCCTCTCTCTCTCTCTCTCTCTTTCTCTCAACAGTTGGTCTGCACTTTTTGCAAGATTTTATTGTGAATGACTTAACAAACTTTGAGGATCTCGGTCTGGGTGAAGGAAATCTCTTGGAGCTCTGAGATATTATCTAGGAGGAGAACCCCCTATGTCAGAGTAAAAGGCTGAAGAATGATCCATTACTTATGCTTTATTTCCCTCCCTATAGTTTCTAGGAAATGGAAGACGTGTGCTGCTTAATTCAGTCAAGTTTCTCATGTAAAACGTTTTTAGTTCTGTTTTTGTTTTATGATTATTGGTGTTTCCATTATTTAAACCGTAAGAAAATTGATAAAGAATGGCATATTGAAAGGAAAATAGGTATAGGGAGCCAGTAGCGTGTCACGAATTTAATAAAGCCTAAATCTTTAACTGTTCTAGAGCCTCGTTTTCAGTGGGTTGGGCATGGTGCCACGCCGAACGCCTGCCCAGGTTCAAAATATAGTATACAAGCATTCTTAATTTGCTCTAATACTGTTAATTTAATCTACTTCAGCATTGCATATTACATATTTATAGCCTTTGCCTCGTGTAGTAATTTGGGAAGTCCTTGTTTTAATGTATCATGTCTATAAACGCTAGATCCAAGATTGTGACACTTGTCTATTCACTTATGCTTATAATTCGTCTTCTTAATATGCAGCATCCCTTTCTACCTGGCAGTTAATGTGATATATGGGGCTGAAGTTTCAAAGGAGTTGACTCCCTTGTGGATTGTCGGACCCATTATTCTAGCTCTCTACATAAAGATGCTTCGGTGGTTATTTGCACTTTACGTCTTCACCTTCAAGCAGGCAGTAAAAGTCATTAAGAACTTACCGACGTACTACAGTTACATTGTACAAGGAAAGCTGAAGGCGGAGTTGTATTCTCGCTTTTGGCAACCTGTAGTAAACATGAAAAACCTGAACTACCAGGAGTTGTCAAAAACAAAGCTGAAAGAGTTGCAAGTATGGCTGGTGGATAGGTACCTTGACTTTGTGGAGTCAATATGGCCGTATTATTGCAGAACAATTAGGTTCCTAAAGAGGGCTAATCTCATTTAGATTTTGGAGAGTGTATTAAGTGGAGTTCTTGAGTCAGATAGGGGCCAAAAAAAATTGAGTCGCTTCTGATGGTGACGTTTGAGGAAAGTTGACATTTATTAGAGAAAGATAGCCGACCCGTTTTTGCAATGGGGTTCTCTGTACCTTGAGCTAGTAGAGGGACTTGATTATGCAGAGTTATCTGATTTCTGTGATTTTTTTTATAAGGCTGTAATTTTAATTTTGATTGAGCTTGGAATCGATTTGTTTCTATTGTACTTGGCTTCTATTGTTGATGATCCTTGATGAGAGGGAACGATTGGAATTTGAGTCAGCAATAGAGTTTTTGATGTTCCAAAGTCTCAAAAGTTCATGTTTACATTGTCTACTTGTTTCTTATGTAGTGTCCGTTGGAATTATTTTCACTTCTTGTTATGTGATTGAGAATCTTTTGCATTCCTTTCTTCCCAAATGTGTAATGCATAATTAGTTGTTTGGAACTTTAGTTGTGATTGATGAGTGTTACAGTAATTTTTTGTTTTTTTATTATAATTATTGAGAGTTTTACAGTTGTAACTGACGAGTTGAAATTGAAGTTTTGAACGCCCCTTTAGTCATTTGTATACCACCTTTGTCATATGATAACAAGGCCTCAAGATGCTGCTTTTGTCATATAAGTCTTTACAAAGCTAACATATTTGTTCTTTAGCCGTTGGATCCGTTTTGCCTTTTTGCCCCTCATTTTCTTACTTTTTCTTTTCCCTCTTATTTCGAGTGGAAGTTACCATGGAAATTCTGACGCTGCAGACTTGTAGCACGTTTGCAGCATAACAATACCCAAGGAGCAAGGCTTGGCTTCATAAGAAAAACAATGGTTTGGAGGTAAACAAAAAAACATAGAGGAAAAGAAAAGGCCCATAAAGGTAAGGTAATGTAAAATTCTTTAAAAAGTCATAAAAGACAAACGAATATTTTTGGTGGCACATGAAATATCTACAACAACATGATTATATGAACGTTATTTGACCACTCGAATTCTATCATAAAATTCCGTCAAAAAATATATATTTTTTAAAGTCAAGGTTCTAAATTGATAATGCTATTTTGTGACCGTTGGATATTATCAAAAGTCATATCAAATAAACAAATATTATTATTTTAGTATTTTGTATTTTAGAAAAAAAAACGCACATCAAAATCTTATTGTTTGAACAATATTAAAACAATACCTAGTAGCTTTCAAAATATTATTTTGGTATCATAAGTTTATTTTTTTGACGTGAAATTTTTTTTACCTTCTTTTAATGACTCTTAAATTAATTTTATAAAACTATAGTAAAAAATTAAAAAAAGGATTAAATAAAACCCATCAAAGAAAAGAATATATGCAAGTTTATTCTTTTTTTAACATTATTTGTATTTAATTTCTTTTATAGTTTTTATAAAATAATTTAAAATTTATTAATAAAAAATAAGCTAAAAATTTCACATTACAAACACACAAACTCAAGATATCAAGACAATATTTTCAAAAAAAATACAAAATACTATTTTAATATTTGTTAAATAATAAAATATCAAAATAATGTTTCCGGTATCAAAACAATTAAAACCTTGTAAACAAAATACACGCGTAACACAATTTTAGGCACAGTTAAAAAGATAACCTCATCAGGAGACCTTTTCTTGTGGTCCCACAGTCAAAATCTGAAAGAGGAAAATTTCTCTGCCAGTGCTGGGCCAAAAAAAAAAAAAAAAAAACGTGCAAGCGTTGCTGAACAACAGTAAAAAGGCCACTAAAAGACGGAGAAATGGAATCTAAGGGTATCTTTAATTCCCACTTCTGAAATCGCCGTTTCAGACAAAAATCGCCGTTTCTGTGTCCGTGTCAACTCTTCTCCTCAAAAAACACACTTCTGAAAATTCCCACCTTAGAATCTCCGAATTCTTTCATTTCCCACGCTTTCAGTCCTTTATTTATTGAATTCCTCATCTGGGTATCTTTAATTTTCCTTATATTCTAATGGGTTTGCTAGAATCAATCACCACTATGCGGTTTTGGAGTTTGTGAAAGACTGATATTTTTGGTTGCGCTTTTTTGCTCTCTGTATAATGGCTGCTAGAGTCGGTTCATTGTCCTCTTGTTTATTATCGGCTGCTCTTTATTCTCCTTCTCAGTCCAGAAGTCCTTTTAAGGTATGATTCAGCTTTTGGTTGGTTACTCAGAAAAGAAAGGAGAAAAATGATGTTAATTTTCTTTGAAATTTGATTCAATTTAGGGATTTTGACTTGTGAGGATTTAAGCCCAGTCTTTACGCATTGCTTAGTGAGTTAGGGAAAAAGAAACAAGAAAAAAAATAATTGAACAACTTTGATGGCTTTAGTGGAGCAAACCCACCCATACAGAATATTTTTTTTTGTCTAATTATAGCTCAAATGAAGTGAAATTTCTGTAGTTTTTTTATGGCCTTTTTGGATATAGCTTCTTACTTTACAAGTACTTTGGCTTTAAAAATATCTTAGATAGTGCATTTATCCCCTTTGTTTTTTCTTAATTTTTAATTTGAAGAGGATTAAGCTAAATATTCAATTCTCAACATCTACAATGCTGGCTGTTAAAAAAAAAAGGCTTTATAATAGAATTATCAGTGTCTCAATGATAAAAAATTTTAAGATAGGAAAGTTGGAATCCATGGAGATTTAACATAGTTTAGAAAATTTCCTTTCGGAGATACTCTGTCAAAGTTCTCTTTTAAGAGAAGGGCGAATGAAACAAACTAGGGTGTTTGAGAAGTGAATTAGAACTAAAAGTACTGTAGCATGTGGTAGCTTTACACTATAGTATGTGAGAATTTTACTATGTCTAAGTTGGAATTGAGTTTGCTAAACACCCTAAGTTGTTTATGAGTGCATTATTTTTGCTTGAGTTTTGGCTTGCTAGCTTCCTATATCGTTTAACAAATGATTATGAAGGTTTGAAATTGAAAATGAATGTGCATCCTTTTAAAAAATAATAATAAAAAATAATAGTAAAGAAACAAAACGTCATTAGAAAATTATGGAGTACAATGAACACCAACACAGAGGACGGGGGTCAGGAAGTCCTCCGACTAAAGCAGAACAAAAAAAGACTACATTAGAAGATTTCAATCCCTAACCAAATTTGGCATATTGAAATTACAAAAATCTTGATCCTCAAACGACCATATGGAAACCCAAAACTTAACTTTCCCCCAAAGTTCACTTTCTGAACCAAAAAGATCTTCGAAAATCCTCTTATTTCACTCCAACCAGGTTGCCCAATGGAGGCCCAAAATTTTCGTTCCAAATTTTTCTCCCTTTCTTATTGAAGTAGATGAGGGAAGAAGAGGCAAACACATCTGCACATCTCAAAAGAGCCACCCAACTCAACCCAAATTTTTCTCTTTTTATTGAAGATGATGGTGAATCTTGCAAGTAATCCAGAGTCTTGGGTGAAAAAACGTGAAAATGACTGTAAAATCTAGTGTTCTGTTGACTGTGAATGCTTGTGTTCAGGTGTTATTGAAGACGGCAATTCAAATTTCATATTTATTCTCTTGTACATCTGTAGTTATTAACGAGCCGTTTGTATTTACACCAATATTTGGTACTACGAGCTTCAATGGCTTAGTGATGTGCTGTAGGGTATACAATTACATGCTGTGCTCTATTTCCGTTTACTTGATAACTCAGAGGCTCCCTAATACAATAAAGTGATGCACAAATGATTTTCTAGTCCAGAATTTTCAATTTTCATCTTCCAAGTTCATGCCATTTTCAATCATGATTCCAGAATACTAAAGCTGGCCTCTTGTTGAAGAGGTCCATCATAGACTTAATCTCAAGTAATTCTTTTTATTATATGTCCAGCTGAGCTTATCACAAAGACCATACAACAACCCACAACATGAAGCTTGCCTGAGCAGATATGCTAGAGGTGATTTCTTGTATTTATTGCCAAATTCACAAAATGCATAAGTTAACTTAGGAGTCCAACTTTATTTCTTCAGATGGTACTGAATACGTTTGACAGGTATCAAGGAATAAATAGGAAATAAGAAGTGTCAGGACTTCAATCATATAGAACAAGTACTTCTGAGCTCTGACTTAATCTGTAAACACAAATCAAGTGACTTGTTGAGTTATGTACTTGCAAACTTGGTATTATTGCTTTTTTTATTTCGTCACAAGATCCCGACTGATAAATTATGTGTATTTGTCTTGTGTTCTTTTTTTGTTATGAGTAGACAAGTCATGCAAATTCATCCATGGAATTCTGTACTCGAGGGTGAGGTCCCCAACGTGGCACGGTGCTCTTTTTGCAGTTTCTGAAGACCAGACACTACGTGATGATATAACATTAGTTGCTTCAGAGCAAGAAAATAACCATCCCAACACCGAAGATATTCCATCAACTACTAGCGGTTCAAATTTCCATTATGAGGTTGCTGGAGGAAAACCTGGTCTAATCTCTTTTTATAACCGTCCGTACAAAAGAGAGGAGGAGGCTTGCATGGCTAGCCCTGAGGGGAATCCTAACAACCTTTTGTGGTTTATCGGTCCAGCGATACTTGTAGCCTCTTTTGTATTTCCCTCTCTTTATTTGCGGAGAGTGCTCTCAGCTGTATTTGAGGATTCTTTGTTGACAGGTGAGAATGCCTGCATTGTTTTTCGTCTCACTTCGTTATGCTGCAACTTATGTAGTTCTAAAATCTCGTCAGATCAATAATTCAGATTTTTTTGGTTCAATTATCAGATTTCCTCATATTGTTCTTCACGGAAGGACTTTTCTACTGTGGTGTTGCTGTGTTTCTTCTTCTGATTGACCATTTAAGGAGGCCTGCTATGCTAGATTCTGCTGTAAATACTAGTAACCCCTACGACCACCTCAACTGGGACAGCGAATCTTGTCCGTTGCTGCTTTGGTACTTAGTCTTATAATTCCCACGGTGACAATGGGCTTGGTCTGGCCTTGGACTGGTCCCGCGGCTTCTGCCACTCTTGCACCATATCTAGTCGGTATAGTTGTCCAATTTGCATTCGAGCAGTATGCAAGATATACGAAGTCGCCGTCATGGTCTGTTATCCCGATAATCTTTCAAGTAAGGACAGTCGTATCTTTTTTTGGCATCTCAAAGTGCGTCCATTTGAGAACTGTTAATCATAGAGTTTCTATCAATGCTGGACAGGTGTATAGATTGCACCAACTGAATAGAGCAGCCCAACTGGTAACAGCACTGTCGTTTACGGTTAGAGGTGCCGAGATGACATCGCATAACTTGGCAATAAACAGCTCCCTTGGAACGCTTTTGAATGTCCTTCAGTGTCTTGGGGTCATCTGCGTTTGGTCTCTTTCAAGCTTCCTCATGAGATTTTTCCCTTCAAACGCTGTTTCCGCTCAATAAATCACAAAACATTTACACAAGAATTGGTAAATCTACTACAATTGATCTTTTACAGTCCCAACTCTGTTGTAGTATTAGTCCATGTTCTGGGTAGCATTTTTAAAAGCAAAATTGGTAACGAAGGATTTGACTTGCTTAAAGCTAGTTACAAACTTTTGTCCAGGATTTTTGTACAAGGAGAAGATACTAAGCTAAATGCAGGAAGGCAAAGTTTTTTTTCTTTTTTTTCCCTTTTCTTTCCTGCTTACATAAATTGTTTTCTGACACAGATTGTCAAACCATGTTGGAGAGCAATAACTTTGTCGGGATGTTTCAACAAATTATTTCCAGTTTAGAGTTTTTATTTGGACCCATCGTTTGCTAAATACAAGCAAGACCTGTATGAGCAGATCAAGGGCAGGCTGGCAGGCTTGACGACAAGGGTATTTTGGGAATTTCAGTTTGCCTCTATGCGTGAAATGCCATGTGGATATTTTGAAATTCATGGAGCATTTGGTAAACAAGCATTGGTTAAAACATTGTAGCATGTGAGAGCTTTACACCATATTTATTTTTTCGTTTTATATTGTAGCATGTGAGAATAACCGGCTCGTCATATGTTGCAAATCTAGTCAAGCACCATTCACAAGAACAAGAAGATGTTGCGGATTTCGTATTCCCATTGTCACCTTTCACTCAACCAAAGGTCACGTGGCTATCACATGACACCTGACTACAAACAGGACAAAAAAAAGGGGGAACAACAATATAGGCATTAATGGAGCCAGTATGAAAACAGCCGTGTGTGGAAGTCAAATTTGGATTACTTCTACTTTTAGATGCCTTGATGCATTATGACAAAAAAGATCCTACAGGAGGGCCTTATATCAGTAGTGTGCGTTTTTAACCCGCTAGTTGGTCTAGTTAAAATCATGCCAAAATGTTATATATATATATATATATATATATAACAGATAATTTCTGATACAGATTTAATAGCTTAAAAACAGAAACATATAGCCTAAAAATCTCCAAAAACAAATTATGGAAGTTGCGCATCTACATTGGTAATTCCTCAAAGAGACCACCAACAAGAAGATCATAGACAAAAGGAGGCCAAAGTCAGCATCCTCTACAAATTAGATTAAAAAAAATGATCTAACAATCAAAAAGAAATATTAAGGTAATAAGGTCAAAACCAGCACAAACTGATAATATAACATTTGTTTGGTCAAATACTATTGGACCAGATCAGCACCACGATTTCATTTCTTTGATTTCATAGAGATTGATACATCATCTTCTTCTCATAAGTGCCTGTTTCATCTTTAAAGCTTTTTGAACTACTCATTATAAAGACATATGTTAAACTTATAAATTACTATATTCCTTTTTTTTTTATTGGAAATTCAACAAACTTGTCAACGCTTCATATCTTTTATAACGAAAATCATTTGTATTTTTGTGGAGAAAATAAAATTCTCTACATACTCTCTTGTTTTTTTTTTTTTTTTTTAAATTGATAAATCTTCAATAATGTTCCTTCTCCCTTGGCTGTATATCTTTGCTTTATTGTCCCTTTGTCTCTTAGTGTTGTGACAAGAATATCAAAATTTAGGCATGTTCTCATTCTCTTTTTCAATTTCAGAGTTGGTAGTGATATGTCAACATTCTTTCTCCTTTCTTCAAAGGGGAAAATAACACCATAAACTCAGATTAGGTTGAGGACAGATGTATTCTCGTATAATTACTCATTGATCTTTCAAAAGAAGATAAGACATCTTATTTGCTGTCAGAAACTAACAAGAGAATGTTTATAATTGAAATTAGTTGGTGTCAACTGGGTGTTTGACTAAATACTTGTTTATGATTAAACTTTCAAGAAAAAACGGCAATTTTTAAAGAAAAATTTTACAACGGTGGTATCCCACCGATAGAGACTATTGACTTTAATCTTACAATTTAAATCAGACAATGCTTATTTATGAAGTGCGTACAAGGATGTAGCTTAAGGAATTCTCTCACGACATCCTGTCTTACACAATATAGACCCTCTAGTCTAAATTCTACACATGCAATCATTAGTCTTATAAGATTTTTGGGGAGGGTATCCCTTAAAATCTCCCTTTTTAAACAAAAATTATATATCGGTGGTACCTTGTTTTGAATTATATTAAACCCTTGGCTTTCATATTGTGATTTTGACCAAATTTTATGTTTATAATTGAAACACGCACGGTTAGATTACAATAGAAAAGCTCTTTAAATGAAGAAGTTTACACTCATCCACAATTTTGCTAAGAGATTGAGTAACTTGTAATTCCTAGAAGAAGCCAAAAAGTGAATTAGCTTGTGGGTTATTTGCAAATTGTCCAAGCTTGTTTTGCTTTATATATGTGTGTGTGTGTGTGTGTATATATATATATATATATTTTTTTTTTTTTCTTGGGATTTTTGTGGGACAACTTGTTGGCTTTCAATCTATATTGATCGTCTCTGCTTAAATCCTCAAAAACCAAGCAAAGTTGAAAGATGTGAAAGCCATATGTGATAGGATTCCCCAATAAATAGTTCTCTATCAAAGAAATCCAATTTTTGAAGCAATAAAAAAATATATATTTGTCCTTTTTTGTTTGGTTTCTCTAGAAGGAAGAATCCTTCAATATACTAAAAATCATCTCTTTCTCTTTATACCCTTGTTTAACAAACCTCATTAGGCCAACACAACATTTTTTGGATCCTTCAAACCAAACCTCACATGAGATTTTTTTTGGCTCTATCCCTGTTTTCAACACAATATTTGAAGCTGGTCACACCACTGCGAATAGTGATCAAAATAGTAGTTGCTTAGCTTCTACGTTTTCTTCTTGTATTTAATTTGGTATTAGGTGATTTTAGGTTTGAGAGGAGGGAGGAAAATTCCACGTTTCAATCGTTTAATTAACTCTTGAAATTCATGAAGGAATAAAGGGTTTTTTTAATAACTCCAAAAGAAAAAAGCATTGCTTATATGCTAAATACAATAATTATTAATCAAAATTAGTGTTATTCATGAATTGCATTTGTTTTCCTTATATTGCTATATGAAAAGTTAACTCAAAATTAGGGGTTCAATGTGAATGGTCAATTTTAAGGTTTTTTTTAAGTATAAAAAAAAAACTACATTTTGTTAAATTAGGAAAAGGGCTGTTTTTAATTATGGTCAGTTACATTATTATGTTATCACTAATTAATTTGATGGTTTTGCATCATAGACCAATATCAGTTTGGGATTACCCAATATAAATCAATTTTACTGATTTATTGTAAATCAATACTTTACCGATTTGTTGGGTTCTAAATTTTTTGATAATTCAACGAGGTAGTGAGAAGACATTGGTGCTATACATTGGTTAACCAGTGTAAATACCAGCAAATTAAAAAAAATTAACAAAAAAGAATTCGGTCATTAATTAAAAGGGATGGCTAAAATCCGCCATCCACCTAATTTTTTCAAAAAATAATAATCATATTCATAGACTGGAAAAAAAAAAAGTGTGAACCTAATTTGATCTACCATAGCAATTCAGACACGAAAATCAAGAAGGCCTCTCAAGCCGCAAGTTTTTGCCATTTTCAACCCGCCACTAGCAACGAGCCATTGATCTTGGTCACAAAAATGCTTCAATTCAAAAAAAAAAAAAAAAAAAAAAACAGTGGCATAGATTCATGAATGTTTTTTGTCCTTTACGTTGATGTGAAACGATTTTGTGGTCTCTCATTAATATAATGGGATTACACCCATTTAGTTGACAATCCATGGAAGCTAATTTGAGCACATCTATTGGAAAGTCAAATCTGCTTAATTTTTTTGAATTTATCTTCCCTAGTGGATCCTTTCAAGATTCTTATGAATACGATGTGGAATTTTCATTTTACTTAGGAAGAAAAAAGAAACTATCTACATATCCTAAGTTTTCTCTCTCTTTTTTTTTTTTTTTTTTTTTCCTTTTGTTTTTTAAATCATCATAGAGCCTAGAGAGGGCCCCACTTCCCTTTTCTGCCAATGACATGCAAGTGGGTGTTTTTGTTAAGCTTTTTGTTTCTTCTTCTTTTCTTTCTTTCAGCGATGTTGCCCATGACACAATACCTTATCTCCATCACTTCCCCACACTCACAATCTACTTGGGCATGCTATTTTATTCCATATTTTCCTTGACCCAAAAAAAAAAAAAAAAAAGAGATTAACAACCACACCTTTATTTTACTCTACTGCAAAAAGTTTTTTTTTTTTAAATAGAAAATTATAGTTTAAAAGTCTAATTAGATAGACTGATTAGTTTGCTTCAAGTGAACTATATAAACCCCAAAAAAGAAACTAATCATCCCACCAGTTCTTTCGTTGTACATGTCCTATTCCTTCTCTTCTTCCATATTCTCTTCTTGTCATATTAAAACTTGATCTTCCCTTGTTTTATGGAACTCGGTTTCTGTTTCCCAAGTATCCATACTAAATATTCCAAACCAGGTTCCTGATACCTTGTTAAGCCTGTCCTTTTCTCCGCACAGTAGGAATATGGCTAGCAACATCCAAATGTCTTGTTTCATGTTGATTTATGCAGTAGTTCTTGGCGCTGTTTTTGTTGATGCTTATGGAGAAAACTCCACTGATTCTTATTGGCTTCTAAAACTCAAATCAGAACTTGATGATCCAAATGGAGTCATGGAAAGCTGGTCTCTAGAAGCTAATGTGTGCAGTTGGTTTGGTCTATCATGTTCCTATGATCAAGTTGTGGGGTTGAACCTGTCTTGGTCAGGACTATCGGGTTGGATTCCAAACGATCTTTGGCATCTCTCTTCGCTTCAAATGCTCGATCTTTCGTCAAATTTCCTCACCGGTGCGATTTCTCCTGAGCTTGGGAAGCTTCAGAATCTTAGAGTGCTTCTCCTACACTCAAACTATCTCTCTGGGAGGGTGCCTCCTGAGATAGGCCTTTTGAAGAGCCTGCAAGTTCTTAGAATCGGAAACAACATGTTGTGGGGAGAAATCGCACCGAGTATCGGCAACTTGAGTGAGCTGAGAGTATTGGGTCTTGCCTACTGTCAACTGAATGGAAGCATACCAGTTGAGATTGGTAACTTGAAGTATCTGACATCTCTTGACCTGCAGAACAACAGCCTGAGTGGCCTAATACCCAAAGAGATTCGCGGATGCGAGAGGCTTCAGAACTTTGCAGCATCAAATAACAGGCTTGAAGGTGATATCCCATCTTCATTGGGATTGATTAAATCCTTGGAAGTTCTCAACCTTGCTAACAACACACTTTCTGGATCAATTCCTGTCTCATTAAGCGACCTTCAGAATTTGAAATACTTGAATTTGTTGGGAAACAGACTAAGCGGCGAAATTCCTTCGGAGCTTAACAAGTTGTCTCAGCTTGAGGTGCTTGACTTGTCAAGAAATAGGCTTTCAGGAGCCATTTCACTTCTCAACACTCGTCTAAAGAATCTCACATCTTTAGTTCTCTCCGACAATGCATTGATCGGCACAATTCCGAGCAACTTCTGCCTCGGAGGAGATTCTTTGAGTCTTCAACAGCTTATTCTGGCTCGAAACGATTTCTCCGGGAAATTCCCAGTGGAGATACTAAGCTGCTCATCACTCCAACAATTGGACCTTTCAGACAACAGATTTGAAGGAGAACTACCAACTTCCTTGGAAAAATTAGCCAACTTAACCGATTTGGAGCTTAACAACAACAGCTTTACCGGAACTCTACCTCCCGAAATCGGAAACTTAAGCAACTTGGAAAATCTTTATCTATTTGGAAACATGTTCAAAGGCAGAATCCCAGTGGAGATTGGGAAGCTGCAGAGGCTAAGAGTCCTTTACCTTTATGATAACCAGATTTCGGGACAAATGCCGAGAGAGCTAACAAACTGCTCAAGCCTAACAGAAATTGATTTCTTTGGGAACCATTTAACAGGGTCCATTCCTGACACAATTGGGAAGCTTAAGAATCTTGTTCTTCTTCAACTCAGGCAGAATGACTTGTCCGGTCCCATTCCGCCAAGCCTGGGGTACTGTCGAAAGCTTCAGTTCTTGGTCCTGGCCGATAACAAGCTATCGGGTTTGTTGCCTCCGACTTTCGGACTCCTTTCAGAGCTGGGCACAATCACTCTCTACAACAACTCATTTGAAGGCCCTCTTCCCACATCTCTTTCACTCCTCAAAAACCTCAAAATTATTAATTTTTCTCACAACAGATTCACAGGAAGCATTTCTCCTCTCACTGGCTCAAATTCTCTGACTGCTTTGGACCTAACAAATAATAGCTTCTCAGGCCCTCTTCCACCTACACTAGCCGCATCAAGAAAATTCCACCGCCTCCGCCTTGCGCACAATCGCCTTAACGGCAGCATTCCTTCGGACTTCTCCCGACTCACGGAGCTCAATTTTCTTGACCTCTCATACAATGACTTGACAGGAGACGTGCCGAATCAGCTATCAAATTGTACAAAGCTTGAGCATTTTTTGCTCAACAACAACCAATTCACAGGCACAATGCCACTGTGGTTAGGCGGATTACAACAGCTCGGTGAGTTGGACTTTTCGTCCAATAACTTTTATGGAAAAGTGCCTGCGGAGCTCGGAAACTGCTCGCAACTAATCAAACTTTCCCTGCACAGCAACAGCCTCTCCGGGAATATCCCACAAGAGATAGGAAACCTCACTTCTCTCAATGTCCTTAACCTGCAAAGAAACAACTTCTCGGGGCCAATCCCGGCAACAATCCAGCAATGCAAGAAGCTCTTCGAGCTTAGGCTCTCGGAGAATGTCTTGACCGGTTCTATACCGGATGAGTTAGGAGGGTTGCGTGAGTTACAAGTAATCTTGGACCTGAGCAAAAACCGCTTATCCGGTGAGATTCCATCATCTCTGGGGAACTTAATGAAGTTGGAGGGGCTAAACCTCTCCTCAAATCAGCTCAGAGGCGAAATCCCTTCATCGTTCGGGAAACTGACAAGCCTTCACATGCTGAACCTGTCAAGCAATCATCTGAGAGGGACAATCCCCACAGCCTTTTCTAGATTCCCACTCAGCTCCTTCATGGGAAATGATCAGGAACTCTGTGGCCCGCCATTAGCGACGTGTTCGGAATCTGAGGGGCAAGCGAAAAGGCAGCGCCTTTCCAACGCGGCGGTGATAGGGATAATAATGGCCATTGTGTTGACATCGACAGTCATATGCTTGGCGATGATTTATGCCATGCTGAGAATGTGGTGCAAATGGAGAAGAAAAGTAGCAATCTCAAGCTTGGATATTAACATTACTGGATTTGATCAAGAGAACAAGATTAGAGAAGAGAAGAAGAAGAAGAGATGGGGCTTGGTTGGGGAGAAATGGAGGATTAATGTTGGTGAGTATTGGAAAGTGAGTTCTTTTGCATTTGTTCACTCATCACGAGAAAAGGAAAGTCCTGTTACCACTTCATCATGTATTTTCAACCTCAAAATGGATCAAGATTCCATGGAAAGGACCTTAGTGTGACTTATATAGGATTTTTTTTTCTTTTTCTTCTTCTTTCACTTGGGTTTTTCTTCTTTTCAATGTTGTATACTATATTTGCCTTGTTAATTTGTAGATAAATCTTTGTTAATGGGAAAGACTTAAACAGATGATCAAAAAGGGAATCATTCTTTCACAGGACGTGTCTCTTTAAAAGCTTCTTTGCCATGAGTACTGTAAAGAAATTATGAGAAAATCTCGATCAAGATTATCTATATGTGATTCCCATGTATTGATATTGCTTGACTAGTTGGTGTGACGACAGTCATGGGCCTACCGCATAAATATCAGGCCTCCAACAAGAGGGCTAGGATAATTTTGAAACTGAAGTGAAAGTAAAGAAACTTTCTTCTGAGTTACGGATAGGCATCTATCTTTCGGCCATTAAATCTACTAAAAAGATAGTTCAACGTTTTAAATTTCGTTAGGGAAAGCTCATGTTAAAAGAGGGTAAAGAGTTTATTATGAAAATTTGACAAAACGTTTTCCTTTGTGGGAGAGGTATCATGAGTTGCCCATTTCTCTAAATGAATGTAGGATGGTTTGATCTGACACTTACAATCATAGTCACTTTCTAAAAGTTTTTATATTATGGATTTCAAGTAAAGAAAGTGAGAGTGTTGGTTTTATCATCAAAATGGAAAGAAATTAGTTATCTTTGTAAGAGGAACAGGAGATCCACAAAACTTCACTATTCAAGTAACTAAACAAATTATGGTCCAGAGATGGACAAACTCTTGCATTTTTGCTAGAAGTGACTTGACGACAGTTATGTATTTAACAAAGCCCTATTTGGATCAAGCCATCCACAGCCACATGTAGACGAGAAAGGGTGGGTGATTGCTTCTCCTTTCCCTCCGAACTTTTTTCTTTTAATATTATATGTTAAATTTAATAAAAGTTACTTTCCATCTCTTTTAAAATTCTATTCCATCTCCTAGAATTTTATATCTTATTTATTTAATTTTTTCTTAATAATATTAACATAGCCTCCACCCCTCTGACTAAATTTGTTGGTTGCACCATGCATGTCATTATAGCTTTGAGGATAATCCAGGCCACTACCTGTGGGGTGGTATAGTGCAGCGATTAAAATATTTTTTCTTTTATTTCTTTTCATAGAGTCACTTTTAGATCCATGCCCGATTGGTAAATAGTGCAACTTCTTATGATCTATTTCCATCAATAAATTGTGCGATATTTTGCAATAGAGTGAAACTTGGCTCATTTTCTGTAGAATTGAATAAAGTGCTTTCTGTTAAAACCCACCTCATTTTTCTGTAAAATTGAAGAAAAGATGGCTCATTTTGTCTGTAGAATTGAATAAAATCTTTTCTATTCTAGCAGTGAGCTTCTATCGGGATGGCACTAATGATGATAATCTCAGGCTATAATCTGAATTCTGACTCAGACACTTATTTTTTCTGTAAAATTGGATAAAGTCCTTTTTGTTCTATCGGTAACCTTTTATTGGGATAGCACTAATGACGATAATCTCAGGCTATAATCTGAATTCTGACTCAGACTCGCCAACGAGACTTGTGAAACCGTCCCACTAAAAAGTCTCCACTTTTTTTTCCATTGGTCTCAGAAGTCACAACTAAAACATGCAGTAAACACAGGAAAAGAAGAAAGTTGATCATGGGTATTTTTCATATCATTCAAATAAAAAACACTAGAACATCTACACTGTTATTTTGCTGATAGAAAGCATATGAACTGTCTTCGTTATAACCATCACAACACAACTTGAACACAGTAGCTGCACATAATGTCTGCAGTTTCTGGTGGCTTATGTTACATCATGTCACAGCTGAGAAGAGTCGTTGGCAATGGCGCCAGCATTTGTGAGAAGCGGCACAAGCTGATCTGACTCGTGCAGCTCCAAAACCGCTGCAATGATTCCACAAAATAAAAAGGTTAATGGGTATTTTGCAGAACAAAGTTGTCACAAAAAAGCAAGCATGAATATAATGGCACATCCTGGAAAAATTTAGGGGCATGCAAGCTCAAATTTCAGCCAGTAGACAATGAAAAAAAAAAATGATCTCAGCCCTTGAAAAAGAAAGGAAGCCATCATTTATCCTAACAGGTGGAAACTGTTGTTTTTGGCCTTGAATTAATTTTTTAACGGTTTAATCTAAATTAGAACAATTTTTTGTCACGTGCTATTAATTTTTAACGTGAACATTCACAAATTAAACTGTTAAAAAAACTAATCCAACAGCTGAAATAACAGTTCACCAGTAGGGGAAAAAAGGCTCCAACCGTATGAAATCCCGAAAAAGAAGAACAATCGTCAACTTTAACTGAAAAGTTTCAACGACTCATACATCGCTTTCTTCGCCATCCCAACGACTGAAATTGGACTGGATGATACATTAAAAAAAATGGATTTTTGGATGGCATGATACAGAGAATTGGAATTTTTTGGTACATTGAAGGAAAAAAAAAACCATGACTGTTGTCTTTTGGTATAAAAAACATGCGACGTTCTTGTTTTGCAGGGAAAAAAATTAGAATGTTCTCTAGTTTCTTATAAGAAAGCGATGGGCTTACAATCACAGCCACCAATGTTTTTTCCTGCTATGAACACATTAGGGACTGTCTTTCGCCCTGTCCACTCTGCTAGAGCTGCTTGCATGTCACTTCCATCACCTTCACCAATACAAACAAAAACATTTCCTTATTTGATTGTTGCTCAAGAGAGCTCATAAAACAGTGAAAATAAATATACAATCAAATGCACTTCAGTGTTGCTCAAAAAAACCTCAGTAGTAGCGTTTGTTTGGGAAAGCAGTAAGAACCAATATTAGTTAGAACTTAAAAAAATGAGTTTAAACACCCGTGTCTAGTAAATTCGTCAAAATGTCAGTTTCAATCAATTTGTATCATTACGTTGATTTCAGTTAGTTTAAATCATAATAATAGTTTAAACCATAAATAGGCCATAGAGTAGTTTTGATTTAAACAAAAAAAACTACTCAACTACTCTCTCAAACAGCAAATTTTTAGAATTGAAACAAGATCTTATAATGGGAGACTAAACCACCTTACGAGTACCCAAAACTCAGTTTGAGTTTATGAGGAAGACAAAAATTGTGGATGACAAACAGGAAACGACAAAAAAAAAAAAAAAAGAAGGCAATAACATGGCTAAGAGTATATACTTTTCTCGTCCAGCTCAATGACTATGAAAGCTGCTTCAAGTTGTGTAAACAAATTCTTCACCCTCGTGCAGTACCCACAATATGTTTTACTGTCAGTAATTCATAATCAAAAAATAAACAAAAATCACCAGTCAGGTCATAAATAAAAAAAAAAGAAAAAGATTTTAACAATCAAAATCGAAAGAAAAACCTATTGACAAGCAAAATTCAGGACTTTTTTTTTTCCTTCTGTTTCAAAGATTAAGAAGAATATATTATTTGATGATCTGGGTAATTCTTACAAACCGAATAAAATTGAATGTTGGGATTTTCATAAAAATAAAAAATAATTAGCTTTTAGGGTAATAGTGGAGAGAGAGACCTGAAGACGACGACGGGGTTGGAGGAGACAATCTGCTTGACCTTGTTGAGCGCCATTTCAAGCTCTGCCTTGCTCTTTCTGTTTATGCCCAGCACCGATCCCATTTTTTTTTCTTTTTTAAATATATATAATAATTCTTATTATTTGGATTTAGAGAGATAGAGATGTTAGACCAGGTGATGCAAGGTCCTTAATGGGTGCTTCTTTGTGGGGAGAGGGAGAGAAAAGAGCACAGATGTAGGGAATCGAGAACCGCTTGGTGACACCAGACAAGGACGAAGATGTATTGTGATGAACACAGGAAATCTGGGTATCTGATTCTCTAATTAAAAAAAAAATTATTATTAATACTACGAGGCGTTTTAAAAAAAGACTTTAACAAAAAGTTATTTTAGACAAATGATTTTTTGGTAGTTTTTTTAGCATTAAAACAGCTTCAGTTTTTTTTCTTTTCACTCTGTTGAGGTTCTCTCATCGTTAAAGTTATTTTCATTTTTTTCTGAAAAAAAATTGAGACAATTTACCTGTTATTTTTTTTGTGTAAAAAAAAAAGATCATTTCCTTAATTAAGAATTTTTTTTTGCCCTTCTGTCAAATTCTTCCTAATACTTATGGCCTAAAAATTTTAAAGTGTCTTACGCTTTGCCTCTTAAAGGTTAAAAATCAATACCTTACGTATTGAATGATCAAAATGTTACACTTTACCTTATAAATTTTTTTTCTCATAAAAAAAAATCCTCAGTTCACCCCATGACCTAAAAAATCATCATTTTATCTCATAAATTTTTAAAATTTCTCACTTTACTCTTTGAACTTTTTCGTCAAATAGTCAAAATTAAGCTTAGTTGGGAGTGATAAAGCTCATTTTTTCCATTACAAGTAGCCCATGTACGAATCACATAAGTTTAATTGTGTCTATTTGAACAAAAAATCAAAGACTCAGGAGGCCAATTGAGGAGCTTTGAAAGTTCAGAGAGTAAAATGACGATTTTTAAAGTTCAAGGGATAAAGTAAAGAATTTTAAAAGTTTAACAAACAACGTAGTGATTTTTAAAATTTAGAAAATAAAGTGGGTGATACTCCAAAGTTTAGAAATCATTAACCACATATTATAATAATAATAATAATATCAACAACAACAACAACAACTGTTGATGCTTACCAGGAAACGACGGCAGATCAACACCACGTGCAGCTGTGCATGGTGAATGGCTCTTCCCTGCTCGTCTCTGCCTGCTCAGGCGGACCTGCAGTAAGAGGAAGGACGCTTCAGAGGTAAGGAGGAAACCGGTTAAGCAATAGACAAGGACTCTCAGACGCTCAAGGCAGGTGTTGCTCGGCAGATAACAGGAGCGAGTTAGGTGGGAAGAAGCACCTTTGCTTGAATGCAATAAATGCACTCTATTTATAGGTTGCCACTTGAGCTGGGTGTTAGGTGGGTTTTGCCCACGACCTGCTTGTCATATCAAAGCGTGTCAAAAGGCAGAAGATAAGTGTCGTGCCCTCCACCAGCGAATTAGTTCCTATTCAACGGTGAGTTGTCCACCATTTGTTAACCAATGATGGCGAGTAGCAGCCTGCTTGCATGTTACAAAAATCTGACCCGAGCTGGTGTCTAACCCGAGGAGGTGGCCATGCATGTTGCGGCCTGGAGGACCCTGAAGAGCACCTCAAATAAACAATCCAAGCTGAATCGGGTTGGTTATATGCTCCCAATGGCTTCCGTTGAGCAGATTTACCGACCACCGGGAATATGGTTCTTCGAATGTGGCACCAAGCTCACCCCCAACAGTAATCCCCTAGTTCACCTAGTCGTTGCTCTGCTGGGTGGACTATGCTGAGAGGGTGAAGTTGGCTTGGGATAGAACTCAAGTGGCGTCCTGGGGCAACGGGAAATGGAAGGTCACGCGACGTAGCTGGAGGGACACGTGTCGACATGCGATTGGTTGTTTCCTTGATAGGCGTCATCATCGCGCCTCTTTGTTTTTCATGCCCGAATTTGGCGCCTAAGGCGGCCATAAATAGGACTTCGCTCCCCATCATTTTCACGTGCAGCCAAGGCTACACTTGGCAACTTCTGAGTTTTAGCTGCTGAGCTGTAGTTAACAACCCGAGGACCTTATTTTCCCGAGCTTTCATAACCCGATCAGGTAATTTTCTGAGAAGCATACAAAAAAATGAGTGACCTTTTTGACTCCCAAAACGTAGATATTTCCTAGTCAGATAACAACACCAAAACAAAGAGGTCGACTTGCGAGAAAGTGGACATCGAAGGATTATCCCAGGGCAAGACGGAGTAGGCTGGCTAGCGAAAATCTTGAGGCTCGATGCCAAGACAGTACCCAAGCAGGAATTTTTAAACTTGTTGGATGGGAGAGGCCCAGTGAGACCGTGCAGGGGCGAGAATCCCTACATCGGCACCGCCACTGCCGGCACGTTTTGAGTTACAGCCTAGGAGCGTGCTGGTCTGGAGGCAACTGTCGATGAGTCAAGCACCTTTAGCTGAGAAACCGAGGCCCCGGTCCAGATCGTAGGTCGGGTAATCATTGAGATCTCCAAGGAGGAAAGGGCGGCGAAGGAAGAGGAGCCTGAGGGGACCACTACCGTGGAGGACGAGGACACCAGAAGACTCGTCGTCACCAGAGTTTGGGGGGTGACTACTTATCCAATATCTCAGCCCGATTAGATGTCCACCGCGCGCTACTCAAGCGCGATCACCGAGTCTCGACTTGAGGACCTACACCAAGAATTCAGTATCCTGGGCAACGTTGTCCTCATCGTGCCCGGAGAGGAAGATTCACCCCTAACCCGCCCGAAGGGTACATCATATTGTACGTTGAGTTTTTCAAGGCTGGGCTACGCTTACCGTTCCACCCCTTCTTTCGTCGGGCAATCAACGACTTAAATGTCTACCCCGCCCGGCTCAATCCGAACAACTACAGGTCGATGATCGAGATGTATGTGCTGTAGAGGTACCACCAGCCTACTGAGATGCTATGGAAGGCCTTCAAGTAAGTGTACAAGATAAAGAGGCTTCCCTGGCAATTCAACTACTACTACGTCACTGGCTTCAAGAAGGATTTTATTCTAGGTAACCCCGACTCGGACAAGTTTTAGAAGTTCGAGTGGCTCTATGTCGGGGGAAACTACTTAGCCTGGGCCAGTGAAGTTATCCCTAAGGACCAGCATGTTCCGAGGCATTCGAGCAAGGGCATATCTGGTCCAAGAGACCATGGGCACCAAGCAACATTATCAAAGCAGTGGAGGACCTGTTCGCCAAGCCAAAGTCCACAAGGCAGCAGTTTTTCCTGCTCGGGTAGGAAAATTTATCCCGTTATGGTTGGTTTGAGGAGTTCAACAAAATCAATCCCCCTTCTAACATCCAGCCTGCCTTGTCGACTGGGTAGGTGACTGTGGCGAGGCCGAGCATGGTCGATATCCTAGGGCCGAGCACAGCTAGATTCGGGTGACCGACGAGGCAGCCATCAGCGTCTACTACCGAAGACTCGTCGAGTGGCTCCTTTGATGCAGGGCCACCCATAGCAGACGAGGTCCTTGAGGACATTTTTTGGTTCCTATATCTGTCAGGCCAACTCCAGATTGATGGTGAGCTCCGAGTTTTCTTTTTTCTCTTTTTTTTTTTGTTTCGCCAAGCTCGCTTTGACTTGGGAGATTTTGTTGTTGTTTGTTGTAGATATATCTTTCTAGCTGACTACCCGAGAAGAAAGGTGAGCTTTGATGGAGATTCTTCGTCGATCTAAAGGGAAGGCCATGGCTGAGTCTAAACAAAAGAGGACCCGAGACCAGAGCAGCCTAGTAGGTTCGAGCAGTTGCCACAGACCGAGCACCCACCCTAGGCAGTCCAAATTGTTCCCCCGCCTCCGCCAACGAGAGCGAGGGATTCATCCAGTCAACTCGAGCCACCCATCGTTACAACCACCGTGCCACCAACCTCGGTCGATCCCCCGAGAAGACGTAGGAATACTTGGTGCCTTATCATTGATAACCTTGCCGAGGTTATCCCCGATGAGTTATTTTTAGAAAATCTCCAAGGAGAGAACTATGACGGCTTGTTTCAGGCTGCCTTCCGTTCCACCACCAAGGTAAGTAAAACTCCTAACCTGAGCTCCTTTTAACTTTTGGATTTGTCATGCTCTAACCTTCATCTTTTTCAGGCTTGCGTGTTTATAGAGTTGGCCCATATGGCAGGGCAAAAAAAGCTCAGCCCTAAGAAGGAGAAGCACAATAAGACTGTGTTCGAAAAAGATGCGATTGAGAAGGAGCTCAAGTTTAAGAACATCGAGCTTGATTAAATCAAGGAGTCTTTTTTTGGGGCCGAAGCCGAGGCCAATAAGTTGAGGGAAGAGGCGGAGCAGGCAAGGAACAAGGCTGACCAGGCCCGAGATAAGGTCAACCACTTGAGGTCCCAGCTACGAGCTTCCCATGTCGAGCACCAATGGTTCTTTGAGGGAAGACCTACCTGGCCGCCTACTTGAGGCCGTGGAGGAGTTTAAGTCGTCCCCCGAGTACGTGGACCTTTACTACCTCGGGATGACCGACCTTTGGGATTATATTATTGAAAAGCATCCTGAGGCGGTCAACTTTGACTGGTCCCTCATTGTCGAGCCGGAGCAGGGTGAAGTGCAACAGCCTAATCCAGAGGAGCTGGTCGAGGTGGACGACAAGGACGAGGGAGATGGCGGGAATGATGATGAAGCCAGGGACAGGGCCCAGGCTTGAACTTTTGTATCTCCATTTGGGCTCGAGAGGTGTCCGGTTATTTGTACCTCCCTACAACTTTCTTTTAACAAAATTTTATTTCTTTTCCAAGTTTACCATTCCTCGAAATTTTTCTTTTAAGTTTGAAATTTTCCAAGTGCGATTATTTTCGGATGAAATTTTAATTCCATTTCTCGAAAAGTTGTTAGAACTCCTAATTCGAGAGCTTCTTGGGAATGAAGTTGCTTCTTGGGAAAGGAATTGAGTTAAGAATTCTTCCAAAATACTGCTTAGGGTGAAATATTCTCAGAAATGAATTCAGATCTCATGTTCTCCCAATTCTTTTTTCGCCGAGTTAAGCGTTTAAGAAACAAAATGTCTTACCTTTCCAAGTTGAATGTTCGTTGGGAACAAACTAATTGAATATTCCTTGGGAATAAACTTTCTCGAAAACGGACGATTTACGTTCACCAAGTTTAGCTGAGAAGGGAAGGTTCTTTTCTCGATCGAGTATAGCACAATGGCGTGTGGTATCCTGTACCCTGTTGCCCCTCTTAGACTTGTTTAAGTTCATTTGAGCTCTTACAAGTCTAAAGTTAGTCGGGCATGGTCATACTGGGACGACTCTGTCTGGGTAGTCTGTACGGCGACAAACTATTAGTCAGTGTTATGCCGACCAGCTCCCCAATCCAGTTAGTCGGTATGACTCTCCCTCTTCCAGATTGGTGTCGGGTCCCCCAGACCGGAGTTATGGCCCCTTTTTTGGCAATTAAATATTCTTGACACAAATTACTCAATGGAACTGTGTAGAATTTAGAATTTCTACTAATGTATATATTTACACTCTAGCCTTGTTTAGTAGGTCTAGTTGCAAAAGAATGTAGCCAGGGGTCAAAAAAGGCTTTTAGCTCTAGTTAGCAAAAGAATCTTTTGAGAAGCTCAGCGTTCCAAGGATGAACAAGCGGGTTACCCTTCATGTCAGATAGCCTGTATGTGCCTGGACGGACAATTCTGATCACTTTATACAGTCTGTTTCACTTTGGGCCGAAGGATTCTAGCCTGGACTGCTGAATAGTGACCTTTTTTAGCACTAAGTCACTAACTTTGAACTCCTCGGTTGGACCCATTTGTTGTAATACTGAGCAACGACTTGATTATGAGCTGCGTTACGAATCGCAGAACGATTCCTTTTTTCCTCGAGCAGATTGAGCTTGGACATCATGATCTCGACATTCCAAATTTCTTCTTACTACTCAACCTTGAAGCTCGGTAGCCCAACTTCTGTCGAGATGACAGCCTCGGCCCCATAGACAAGGGAGAATGGAGTTTCCCTGGTGGCAGTCCAGGTAGTTGTTCGGTAAGCCCAGAGCACCTTTGGAAGCTTGTCGATCCATGCGCCTTTGAGGCCTTCAAGTTTTTCCAGATTGTCTTTGATCATGTTATTATCGGCTTCAACCTACCTGTTGATCTAAGGGAAGCAAAGGGAGGAGAAAATCTTCTTGATGCCGAGCTGTTCGCACAAATGGAAGAGACTTGAAGACTCGAACTGTTTGACGTTATCGATCAGAATGGTGTATGGGATTCCAAACCAACAAATGATGTTTTTCCATATGAATGTGGTGTATTTGGCCTCGGTCATGTTGGTACACGGCTTTATTTCCACCCACTTCGTGAGGTAGTCGATGGCCATAATGCAATACTTAAATTAAGGCCGGGCCCGAGGAAGGGGTCCGATGAGGTCGATTACCCATTTGGCAAAAGGCCATGCCAACGTTACCGAGGTGAGCGGTTCAACATGATGTCCAGGCACCCTAGCAAATTGTTGGCATTTGAGGCTTTTCTATGCAAAATCCTTGCATTCTTGTTTCATGGTCGGCCAGTAGTATCCTTGCTGAAGACACTTATGGGCCAAAGATTGCCCCCCAGAGTGATTACCATGTAGCCCCTTATGGATCTCCTTCATTAAATATTTGGTTCCTCCAGGCCCTACGCAGTTCAAACACGTGGTAGTGTAGCCTCATTGATAAAGTTTTTCGCCAATCATCGAATATCGGGCCAAGCTGTCGTGAATCCGACAGGCCTGTTCTCGGTTGCCAAGCAATTCGGTTGTGGTTAGGTATCGTATGATTGAGTCCATCCAGGTCACTTCTCACTCTTTGGCTACACTCGCCACTTCCTTACTAATACTTGGCTCAGCTAATCTCTCGATGGGGACCATCATGAGTTCGCTATCGCCTAAGCTCGAGGCCAACCAGGCAAGTGAATTGGCCTCAAAATTTTCGGATCTAGGGATCTATCTAAATGAGTAGGCTTTGAACTGCCCAAGCAATGGCCTGACCTTTTACAAATATACAGTCGTGGATTCTGTTCGGGCTTGGAAACTTGTCGGATGACGAGCATGGAGTTGCTATGGATTGTTATGCGGTCCATCCAGAGGTCTCTCGCGATTTTGAGTCCTACCAAGAGTGCTTTTTACTCAGGCCTCATTATTGGAGGCCTTGAAATCGAACCGGAATGTGTAGATTGTCTTATATCCACCTGGGCTAGTTAGGACCAGTCCAGCACCTGTGCCTTTAGCACAGAAGGATCCATCCATGAAGAGTTTCTATTCTGGTTTGGGCTCGAAGACATCATTTCCTCCACTGCTGCTCAAGGTGTCTTGATCTTCAACGGGGGCTTTCTTGGCTAATGGCATGCTCTGTTTGGCATTGGTGAACTCGGCGATGAAATCTACGAGGGCTTGGGCCTTGATGGCCATCCTTGGGACAAAATGAATATTGTATTGATCGAGTTCAACCGACCATTAGGCCATCTACCCATATATTTTCGGGCTTTGGAGGATTTGCCTGAGGGAGAACTTCGTTGGGATTCGAATAGGGTGGCCTTGAAAATACAACTGCAGTTTCTGAGCCAAAGTAACGAGAGCAAATGCAAGTCTTTCAAGTGGAGGGTACCTCTCCTCGATACCCTATAACACATGGCTGGCATTGTAGACAGGCTTCTAAACACCGTCTTCTTCTCGGACGAGGATCGAGCTTACAGCCTTTTCCAACACTGCAAGGTAGGCGTATAAAACTTTCCCTGGTAAAGGTTTAGATAGGAGCGGGGGCGTGGCTAAGTACCACTTTAGGTTTTGAAAGGCTTCCTTACACTTCTTGCTCGACTCAAACCTCCCCTTGAGTGCTTGAAAAAATAGGTGACACTTGTCAGTAAACCGGGAGACAAACTTAGAAAAGGCTACCACCATGCCGGTAAGCTTCTACACCTCCTTGACAGTCTGAGGTGAATGCATATCGATTATGGCTTGAGCTTTGGCTAGATTGACCTTGATCCCTCTCTGGTTGACCATGAATTTGAGGAACTTGCTGGATCTGACCCTGAACATGCATTTTTGTTAGGTTGAGTTTCATCCCATCCTCTCGGAGAATGCCAAAGTTCGCTCAAAAATCAGCCATGTAATCTACTGCTCGGATGGATTTGACGAGCATATCATCCACGTAAACTTCCACGGTTTTGTTGATTAGCTAAGCAAACATTTTGTTGACACAGTGCTGGTAAGTTGCTCTAGCATTCTTGAGTCCAAAGGGCACAACCATGTAGCAGTAAAGCCGTTGATCTTTCTTGGCCATTCGGATTTGATTATAGCCGGAGTGAAGCTTAGTAGCTCATGGCCAGCGGTCACATCCACGAGCTGATCTATTAGATGTAGGGAAAGCAATCCTTAGGGCAAGTCTTGTTGAGGTCAGTATAATAGATACAGACCTACCATTTTCTGGTCGCCTTTTTAACAAGGACCACGTTCGCCAACCACTCCAGATACATCACTTCTTGGATGAATTCGACTTTCAGGAGCTTATAGACTTCTTCATTAATGGCAACGTACCTCTCTGGATTGAAGGCTCTCCTCTTTTAAATGACTGGCTTGCAGTCTGGTCAGACATTTTTTCGGTGACTGATAATACTGGGATCAATGCCGGGCATATCCACGTGAGACCATGCGAACACATCTCGATACTCCATAAGGAGCTTCTCCAGGTCAGCCCGGGTCTTAGGTTTCAGTTGAGAACCAAGTTGGACTATGAGGTCAGGATTTGCTAGGTCTAGGTTGAACGACACCGAATCCTCTACAGGGGTTGCCCTCACCTCCTCTTCGGGCAGACGGGGGTTAAGGTCTGAGAGCATCTTTGGCGCTTGCTTGGCGGGGAATTAAATCTCATCGACCTTATAGATGGCCGAGCTATTAAGTTGCCAAGCAGACGCGGCCTTGATAGCGTTAGCATTGCATGCTCGGGAATCCTTTTGCTGTGACCTAATGACTCTGACCCCGTTGTTTGTTGAGAATTTCATGGCTAGGTGGTAGGTGGAGACCGTGGCCTTTAGTGCATTCAATGTTGGACAATCGATAATGATGTTGTACTGTGAGGGTTTGTTGACGACAAGGAAGTCGAAGATGCATGTCACTTGAGTAGCCCCCTCACCGAAGGTGACCGGTAGGCCCACCTTTACGACTGCTCGAACGTACTCGTCAGTGGAGCCATTTACCTCCTGCTCATACTAAAGAACCTACTCCTATTAATGTGGAGGAACAACAACAATCTCAATTGGATGTGCCATTGAGAAGATCCACTAGGGAAAGAAGAACAACGATTTTGGATGATTATGTCATGTACCTCCAAGAACACGAGTTTGATATGGGACTAGAAGATGATACAATATCTTTTAGTTAAGCTAAACAATATGTAAATTCCCACAAATGGATAGAGGCCATGAAAAATGAGATGAAATCAATGAAGAATAATGACATTTGGGTTCTTGTCGATTGCCTAAAGGAGCGAAGCCAATTGGTAACAAATAGATTTTTAAAGACAAACGGGATTTGAGAGGCAATGACAAAAGGTATAAGGCATCTCTAGTTGCCAAAAGTTTTACTCAAAAGGAAAGCATTGATTACAAAGAGACTTTTTCTTTGGTTTAATCAAAAGACTCTTTTAGAATCATTATGGCTCTTGTAGCTCATTATAATTTAGAGGTACACTAGATAGATGTAAGTTCTACACTTCTTAATGGTGACATTGAAGAAACCATTTACATGGTGAATCAGAGAATTTTAAATCCAAGGCTTCGGAACAATTGGTGTGCAAATTAAAAAAGTCCATCTATGATTTAAAGCAAGTATCCTGTCAATGGTATCAAAAGTTTAATAAAGTGATCACCTCTTTTGAGCTCAAGGAAACACTATTGATCAATGTATTTATCACAAGATCAGTGAGAACAAATTTATTCTTGTGGTGTTATATGTCGATGATATTCTACTCGAACAAGACTTATATATCAGAAGTCTCGTAATATAGTATATTATCAAGAATGCAGCTTCAGGTCTATCATAGAATGACGCTAAAGTTAATAATTAAACAGACAACTAATCATGGATTAATTTATCTATTATTATTGGAGATTGAAAATATATGTCCATCGAGTCCTAATACTAGCTCACTAATTCCTTTATGATGGATTAAACAAATATAAATTACCATAAGGAAGACAGAAGTATACACGAGTTGGGCCGTCAGGCCAAATGGGATGCATGGGCCAAAGTCTAAGTTTGGATTGACAGTGGGCACAAGGCACACTATGGAAGACGCCACATCTACATATTTTCTAAAGAATTAATTATTTATTAAATCTAGTACCGTCTACGGGTATATTTGATATTTAAAATATATTGTGATGATGTGACATGACATTTTCTACAATTATTTTTTTGTGGCATATATTAATCCAAACCTTAATTTTGTAGCATATGTGTAATAAAGCCTATTTTATTTTATTTTGGTATTTTCGTGATGTGCCAAAATAAAATAAATTACCCTACATTATAAATATAAATAGGTTACGATCTCTAGTCTAAACATAACGTATTATTTTTTTTGCTCATATCCTATCATTGAGTGAAATGAGGTTTTCTCTCTAAAGAAATGTTTAGACGTCAAAGACTGATAACCCTGTCTCTACTTGACAAATGGATTCATGTATGTCTTTTTACAAATTTTTTGATGATTTAACATGTGATCCTAGTGTGATGAATAAGATTTCCATCACCTTTCATTTTTCTAACATTTTTAGTTTCAACTTTCAATATCAACTCATATCAAAAACAAGAATATTGTATAATTGTACCATATGAAAGATATATTTCAACCAGTGAATTTACATGAAATATCACGTTGAACACAATCATAAAAATCATTTGCTTTCATGCCCATTTAATGTAAGCCTTGATTTTGTGTATTCAAACCAACCCCACAAAAGATTTTCATTTTTCTAAAAAAAATGTCATTAAACCCCAAAAATCAATCAATCACCCATTTTTCAGTTCTCTACAGAGGTTTCCAAAAAGTGGTTTTTTTGCCTAATCTTGTCAATGGCTTTGACTCTTCACTACTTGCAAAAATAGCTTCTAAATCTTCGTACAACGTCCCTTTTGCCTTTGCCTTTGACTTTGAATCAGAAGAGGTGCTCTTACTTGCGCTCCCACTCCTTTTCGTCCCCCAAATCCGGCTCCATCCAGCTCTACTGCTTGAATGATCAGTTGGAGCTCCTCCACCTCCTTTACTAAAACTAGCCTTTGCCAGCTCTCTCAACTGTTTCAGCCTCGGTTTTTCAGTTGACCCCGAGCTTTGGCTCGAGCTTTTGAACCCCTCGGAAGACTGATTAGCACTCTGACTTTGTCCCTGCCTAGGCTGTGAGTATCTGCTCTCTAGTTTTTTGCTCCATTTCTGTGGGATGAACAGGATTATACACCCAATTGAAGCTATTTTAAAGCCTTTTAAGAAAGACTTCTCTGCAGGGTCCAACAGCATTGTTTGTCTATATATAGCATACCACTCATTGACTATATGTGCTAAACATCCAACCAAGAATAGTGTAACCATAAAGATACCAACATTAGTCTCACCCCCAGATGAGAATTCCTCCACCAAAAGTGTTAGACATGTGGCGAATAGCCCTACTTGGCACGAAAGCGAAACTATCTCAACAAGTTGAACCTTTTTCTTAATGAATGGCCTCTTGAGAACAAGGAAGAAGAGCTGAAAAGAGGTGATAAACAATAGGGTCAATAATGGAGTTTTGGAAGGCCAATTCTCCATGTAGAGACCGGCCATGATTCCGAGGCAAACCCGCTTGATAGATTCGAGTAGCGTGTAGTATATTCTCAGCATGCCAAACAGTTTCTGAATGAAAGGCGCTTCTGCATTTTCTGTCTTATCATCGGAGGCAATGATGCGGTTGCCCTGCTTCTGGGGATTGCCACTAGAAATCTGTGAGAGCATGTATTTTGGAGGACCTCTTAGGTCTTCAAATATAGGGCCTAAGATGATCAAATAGCTTGAGGAGTTTGTTTGGCTTTTCCATGTCCACTGGCCTCTTTTGCCAGGACCAAGTGTGACCCGGCCAAGTTCTTGGTACCAATGGAATGTTTGACCTTCTCTATGGACTTCCTTGTACTGAAGTAGCTTCCAAAAAGTGATTCCACATGAGAGGAAAAGGGACAAGGCTAGCAGCAGAAGCGACATTACCATTAACAACAGAATGCCAACTATAGCCTCTGATGTACCCTTTCCTTCAATCAAGAAAGCAAGATAAAAAATATAAATGTAAATGACTATGTATTTGAGTTTCGTAATCATTAAAAGAAGACTAATATTCATGAAGAAACTCACGTGATCTAAAAGATTTGAATTTTTAAGTTTACACACCAAATGGTGAGTGCTTTGATTTTGCTACTTTAGCACCTGCTACAAAACCTAGTGTTTGTTTGCATTAGTGCAGTATAAATTTATCGGTATTTTGCCACAAGGACGCCACCTTTCAACTTTAGCAAATGGGAATTGTGGTCCAATAGCTAATAGACATAATGCTCCATGATTTTTGCATAAAAATGCACCTGGAGCTTTTTGATGGTTAGCAAATTGGACTTTTTTGGCTTTTGGGTTCTCGTCATTGATTCAATTAGATTGAAAGGCATTGTAAAATTTAAGGCCATAAAAGCCAAAATTAAAGTTTGGGGTCTAATTTGTAAATGATAAAATTTAGGGTGCACCAATACAAATTACTCTAAACTTCAGTGTTTTAACTTGAAGGGAGTAAAGAAGTTAACTAGTGCAAATAGCAGTCTAGTTTAAGTGAAAAGAAAAGACATAATATCTAAGATACCTTTAACCAGGGCTGCAGAAACCTCTGAGAGACAAGGAAGTGCCAGAATGATGAGAAAAATCTCAAATCTTGGGAAAGTGAGTGCTTTGTAGCCCTTCTGATTCTCACAACTTTTCCTCCTCAACTTCATAAAGAGAAGGATCAAGACATGCAGCAGTACTAAACTGCCACCAATCAAAGCTAACCAGAACATGCTTCTATCAAAATTTTTCCATCTGCAGAAAAGAAAGGAAAACAAAAACCTTTTGAATAACTTTAGTACAATGCATAGGTACACAAAGGTGTTTGTTGTTAGAACATGAAGGAAATTCTGTTATTGAAGTCACTTGATTGATATATTTGAGTGCATAATTATTTCATCTGTCTCTAAAATACTTACGTTAAGTTGTGGAGCCTAATTATTGCATTCACACTTATAAATCCGGTTGTCCTAGTTTTCTTTATAAAAAGAGGGTATCGGATTTTAGGATTATCATTAGAGAGGTTAAAGAAAAATAGAGAGAGTCTAAGAGAGGCGTGAGGCATGATTTCTCTTATAATCTTCTTCTTCATCATAATGAATTTCTATAGTGGCTAAAAGTGAACATATCGCTCACAGAGGCGTGTTCTTTCTTGTTCGTTTTTTTTTCTTCGATTTTATTGCTCTTGATAATATGGATTTAGGGCGTTTAATTCTTAACAACATATAGGCAAGTCAAGCATGTTATAACATAGGGATTTTTGTACTTTGTATCAACATACCCATCTGAGTTTTGAGAGTCCAAAAGTACCTCAGCTTCCAGTTTAGTATTTGGGTTCTGCAATAACACAATGGACTCATCAGCAACAAAGCTAAACTCAACACTTGAAACAGAAACCAACTAACTATTTGAGAGGTTAACATTTATGACCTCAAAATATAATCTGTATTCCTTTGGATCAAGTGGCAGACCATATACGGGAGCAGTCATATTTGGATTCTCTTCTTTCAGTTGCAGGCTATGGAAACTTTCTGAATCAAAAATCTTATAAGAGAAAAATGAACTTGAGCTGGGATAAGGACTTGAACCCACAATTACTGGGTTGCTGTGCCCATTTTCCCATGGGAGATCAAAATAGGGAATACTCCGTCCAATGCCCCGAGCAAATTCATAGTACTCGACTGGCAACACCACTGCCAACCATCTTGACAGTGCAAAAACCTGAATATAGCAAGCAATTCTCTGGACAATAATAAAAAAATTAAATAAGAATTAGTTTCATTCACAATGGTGGTAAAGAAGTAGCTGTGAGTTCTGAATTGTTTAGAGAAACTACAACATTCATAATTCGATTTAGCCGTTTAAAGGTATGACTAATAATTAGTTGTGAAAAGTGGTTGCATGTATAGTCTAGCAATAAATCTACATCCGATTTTACCTCGAGGCGTTAAAATCCCCTCACCTCAAGTTAAAAATCAAATAAATAAATAGTAGTGAGAAATTTTCTCAGATAGGTTAAGTATCATACAAAAAGACATCTTGCAGGATCAGTTGTCAAAGAAGATGGTCCTCTAAATGTCCAAAAAGTTTGAAGGCTTGCAGTTGAGAAAGTAAGAATCCCGGCAGCAAGGGACGTTGCCAAAAACGAAGCGGTTACAATTGCAGAAAACACAGAAGATATCAAAGGTACCGAATCTGTACATATGTTTGAACTTGTCATTAAGTAGGAAAAGAATATAAAGAAAGAAAAACCCCCACGCCAAAAAGAACTGTGCAAATAATTACTTCTTTAACATTTTAAGTGGAAAAATAAATCCTTACAGTGCCTCACTTTTAGAACATTGGACCCCAGATTTTTGTTTCCGGCAACATCCCCAGTAACATTTTCCGGAACATTGACAGATACTATATCACCACTTGCTTGTATGTCAATGATGTACATGCTCCTACTTATTTGATGAAAACTGGAGAATAGAACACATTGTAATAGGAATTCAGAAAAACTATTATAAAGTGTACATATGAAATTAAACTAAAGTTGCAGGTTTAGACTCGCAATAATTTGACATCATCTCAAAGTCGAGGTCTTGAGTATGAATCACCAGTGCCCCAAAATTCAAATACGTATGTTTGTGTATTAAGCAAACAAATATTTGGAAAAGGCAGAATGCTTATACTGGCCTCTGAACATTCCCTCCTGAGACTGATAATAAAGAAGAGTTGAAACCAAATACGGGTTTCATGAACATTATTGATATGGGAATATTGTTTTCTCTTGTCCTCACATCTGATGTGGTGCTCAACTTCACAGCAGCCCTATGGGAATCTTAAGTTCATATCCAAAGTATGTATCAGAATAAAATGACGAAATGCTTCTTCTTCTTTTTTTTATCTTTATGTTGCTTCTGAAATCAAAAGTAGCTCTCACCATAAAGGAAAGTTACAGGCGAAACTGGAGAAACCGGAGTCCGTTGTCTGCTTATTATATGATTTGAGTTGAGGTTCAATGTGACTATGGAAATGCTTGCTAGATTTTCAATCTGTAAGTAAAAAATTGAACAAGCACGTGCAATAAGAAAAAGGAGACATAGGCCAAAGAGATACAAGAATAACTAAGCAAAATTAGGAGAATTCTCTAGTAAGATAAGGAAGGGAAAAAAATCTATAGGTAGGAACGCTTTTGAATCGTCAAAATGTTATGAAATTCTGTTGAACTGTCATACTTTTCTTAGTTTGATATGCTTTTAATATGATCTACGCAAAATTAAGCACATTCAAAACTACGAAACAACTTACCATAAAGCCAAATCTGCGGCTCCCAACGTTCTTTCCACTAATGGGAACAAGTGATCCCAGACTTATATTCAAAGAACTTAGAATTTCTAGCAGACGAATTAAGGACCGGTTGGGAGAAATATAGATACACTTTGAGGTGATTGTAGTCATTGGTTGCCAACACTCTTCTAGTTTGACCACTAAGTTGAAGCAGCCTTTCCGGAATATGAATCCTTATGTCCACAAACACATTTCTTCTATCTGCAAAAATAACACCAAAACACAGGCATGAACATCGACTCCAATCATGAATTGTGATTTTCAGAACATGGCTTTACATTTTTCTAGAAAATATAAATCACAAATGTAATCCATCTGCAAAAAGAAGCAGGATATCTTATGAGATATAATGCTAAAACACAAATGATGGTGACAAGTAAGACAGGAATATATTTTGTGCATACAACATGAAGAATGGATATACACCCACATACCGAAATGTACATATAAACTAGAATTTTCTGTTCTTTCAAATCTGTTTCCAGCATTATCAGTGCAGAAGTATTTATCCATCACAAGGACCACTCTTCCATATTGAATTTGAGATGATAAGCTCACAGCAAGAGAATATTTCAGGTTTTGCTGCAGAACATGTAGTGAAGTTGGTATGACTTGGCCTGGACCATAGACTAGCAGCTGCAGGAAAGAAAATACATAATATCAGATTTTAGTTTCATGTTGTTCTCTAACCACTTGCCACAGGATACAAAATTTTTGTATTGGTCTTTTAGATTATTCAAACGATTGAGCAGAAATCCTTACTGGGAAAAGATATTCCCCATGAAACGTAAAAATTAACAATCACATGTAAAATGCTTAATTATTATCAGGGTAACTCATTTTTAATCCCTGAGCTATAGGCCAAATCTCAATTTCATTTTCAACTTTTAAAATGTCTCAGGCTGAGTCACCGATCTACCAAATTGTTCCACATTGGTCCCATCATCCATCCAACTATTAAAATCTCAATGGAAAAAGCACGACTTCCTTCTTAACTGACACGCCCTAACATGTGAAGTTTTATAATTAACTCCCACTAAACTGTGTATGGTCCTCGATTGCATTTTTATTTTTTTATTGAGAATTTAACTGTCAAATAAACGGAAAGACTAATTTGAGATAATTTCATAGATTGGCAACTCATTCTAAGACGTTCTAAAAGTTAGGAATTAATGTGGGAAACTAAAAATAAGATTTACCCTGATTATTATTATTATTATTATTATTTTGTTTTTATGGTTGCCTTGCACATTAAGAAGAAGTTTCAAAAACCAGAATGAACAGAACATGGAAAAAAAATATATGTATGTTTGTGTGTGTGTGTGTGTGTATACATAGAAAGGAATTGAATGTCAGTTGGCCACCTACTCACGTTGCAGGCATTTGCAGAGAAACATCTAAAACCTCCTTCACCAATACAAGGCTCACTGAATGATATATTTACAGAAAATTTAAAGCATTGGTAAAAGGATTAGAGGCAGTGATATATGCTGTTGGGGGAACTGTAATCTGCACCAAAAAAAAAAAAAAAAGGAGAGAGAGAGGGGGGGTTAAAATTCACTTCAAATACATCTGAACTTGAATGCATATGTTCATTCTAAGTACAATCCACTAGTTTTTAATATGGATGCAATCAGAAGCATCCTAAAGAATTTGATTACATGAGAATTTAGTAGAAGGTGGGATATAAGGATAAAACACAAACTACTAGGCAAAAATTTCATTACTCTTCCTAAAAAATTGAGGTCCGGAAATCTCTCTTTCCAAGTTATATGCTAAAGTAAGCTAGAACAATAATTTTTTCGTTTAAGAGAAGTTAGGCCACATTCTTGTTACTACTCAAGCTGAAGCAGAGCAAAATTGCAAAAAGTTAAGAAATTCAGCATAATGAATGACAGAATTACTCAGAAAGGATAAAGAAAAGAAGGGTTCTTAACCAATTGTCCAGTTATAGCTAGCACATCCCTCTCCCTGAAGCCCATTGTAACAAACTTCAAATGTGTGTTTCCCATCTTTCAATCTTGAGTATGAAACCTTTCTATTTTCACATTTTGAGGCAATCCCACCATCTAGCTGCATGCATAGATACATACACAAGAATCAAATTTTGTTTCCCAACGAGAAAAAAAAAAAAAAAACACACACACACACACACACACACACTCTCAGTACAGCTAGAGTTTAGTGGCATATATTTATACCCTGCAAGTGAAACTACAATTAGAGCAAGCGTTGAGCTCAAATATGAATGTTGCTGAGCTTCTATGTAAGAATGCATTAGGAATCTTCAAGAACTTGACTGAACCATATTCACAGTGTGCTTTGAAGCACAAGAGTGAAAAGGCACAGAAATAAAGAAGAATATGAACCACCCTCCATGAAGTTTTCACTTCAAGCAAACCCATTTTCAGATTAGCCTTTGAAGTAGTTTTTTTGTCTTCAGATATCTATAACCAAATCATGAGAGACATTTTTTCGTCTGGGTTTTGCTGTAAAACAATCTTTTTGATATGATTTTGAGAGCTGAGAGATTAGAGGAGAAGTTGGAGATAAGAGAGGAGCTTAGAAGTGATGAGTTTTTGGGTGTTTAGTCAGTAGTGCACAGCGAGACTGGCAAATGCAGTGGAAGTACCTTCATGGGAAGATGAGAGAGAGAGAGAGATTTTATAATATTTCAGAGAAGACAGAAAGAGACAGGAAAGATGAATCACTGGCGTGAGAGCCAGTTTTCAGTTTTGTCTTGGCAGTAGAGCCATTGACAGGGCCCGAATAATTGGAAAAAAAAAAATTTGGCTTCTCCACTGTTGTGATACTTTGTTTATAGTATTTTATAAATCTCCACGTCAAAAACACAAAATTTAGAATAATTCTATTTTTCTGCTCTGAATTTAGAATAAAGTTTTACCTCTTTTGTTTTGTGTAGCGCATAAAGCCTAATTGTCTTATTAATTAACATGCAAATACAGAAGAGTTTAAGATTTACGAGGCGTGTGATTCCTTCGTACCAAGATGTTTGGCTAAGGGTGATATAAACCACAAACTTAATTATAAATAGTATAAAGCTCTTACATGTTGTAGTAAAAAAAGTAAAATTGTTATTAGTGTGAAGCTCTCACATATTATAGTAAAAATGGTTCTCATCAATGATTTCCACCACTAACCAAACACAAGAGTAATCTTCATACATTTAAGGCCCGTTTGGTTCGAGTATTTGAGTAGAGTATTTGAATGAAAATTTAAATTTTTGTGAAAAAAATACCGTAGCAAAATAATTCAAACCTTGATTTGAATATTCAACCAAACATACCCTTAACGTAACAAGTTCGGAGTAGATGAAACAGTACATGCCTCTTTTTTTTTTTTTCCTTTTTTCGACTTTCTTGCTCTCCATAGCAGAAGATTAGGATGTCAAAATATTTTCACACTTTTTAGAATCTTATATTTTATTAAATAGGTCAGATGTAGCAAAATTAGCATCTTTGTTTTAATAGATTCTGTCCCAACAAGTGTACATCTTTTGAACAATTAGACTTGTTAAAAGGTACGCAATATTTGCTCTTTTTTCTTTTCTGTTCAAGTCTTTTTGGGCTGTAACATGATTTAGATTAGACCAATGAATAAATAACGTACCCAAGAATGATGTTTTATTGCACCACTCATGACCAATGTTTGAGAAAGGTCCCCACCATGATTCTCTCCGTTCTTTTCTGAACACGGCTTGTTTTCGGGCCTGAAATTAATTGTCCTCGGAAAAAAAGAAGAAGAAAATGTTAGATTTTAAAAACTTTTTGAAATAAACATTAGTCTTCAAAAATATTTTAATAAATAATAATAAAAAAATTATTGGTAAAAAATTCTATGACAAAAAAAAAATTTTACCTATAAATTTTATCTTTACCTAGTAAATTTTATATTTATTGTTATCTATTATAAATATTTTTGAAATCTACTAGTAACTTCAATAAGTTTTAAAAATGTAATATTTACTACAATTTCCAAACAAGAAGAATACATGAAGCTATTAATTGTATTAGTGCACCCGGAACTTTATCCTTGGCAACTTGAACACTGGACTTTCAATTTTGACAAATAAAGGCTTAAATTTTAAAATTTATTGTAATTGTAATCCAACATCTAACAGACATCAACTAATAGACGAAAATTATTTAAGATTTTTCCACAAGCAGACTCTAAACATTTTGTTAGTTGGAAAATTGGATCCCGTATGTATGTATGTGTATATATATATATATATATATATATATATTTTTGAAGGTTTTTCTTTTAATCGTGGACTTTAATTGTCGTCCATAAATATACACGTTAGTTATTGATTGGACTGTATTGTCAAGGATTATAAAGTTTAAAGTCCTACATATCAAAGTTGAAAGTTGAGAGTGCAACATACAAACACGCATAAATTTACCTTATGTTTGGCAAAAGTGGTTCCTATCACTTTTTCAGTTATAAACAATGTAAAGCTCTCACATGCTATAGTAACAATAAAAAAAATTTAAAAAAAAAGCTATAGTATAAAGCTCTCACATGCTACAATAAAAGTGGTTCTAACCAATGTTCCCACCACACTTTCAAAAAAAATGCAGAAGTACAGTTTCCTCAAGTGAAAAATAAACTACAAAAACAATAATAATAGAAGAGACAGTTCCACGTGCATGGGCAGGTCCTAAGGGCACAAGACCATGTTTTAGGACACAGTTTTGAGGCTTTGAGCAAACTATATATCAAACGACCCCACTGGCCTTGCGTTCCAGCTAATGTATAATTTTGTTGCCCAAAATATGGGATACACCTAATGCCTCTCTGTCTAGGACATTGTGTTTTCTCTAATAATTCATCAATCTCTATAGTTTTTCACCTTACTTTTAAGTTTGGAACAGTTTCATGATGCATAAATAAACCTACATCTAGGACAAAGATATGGAGTGAATCAAGAGATAGTAATTTTGGTATCATAATTTGTTTGTTACGTTGGAATTGAATGACTTGACCATTTTTTGTAGAAACCCATTTTTGGTAGAAAGAAGTGTAGAAATGTGCGACAAGTCGTAGCTATTTTTTGAGGGCATGACCAAAAAGATCCACACACGTTGAAAAATGTTTGTATTGAATTATAATTACTTAGATCAGGAGACGATACATTTCAACTTAACCCCATCAAAAACTGAGAGTATCTCAAATGCTTCCTCATGGTGTTCGAACCTAAGACACTGTGACCTCCCGATTACCAGACCCCTTGGGAGTAAGTCCAGTGCCATTAAGTGACTTGGCAATTTTTTTTCCCCTTTTTGGGAGTTGACTTAGCAAACTAAATCTTGGGTTTTATTCCTCTCCGCATTCGTTCAATTACCAAGAAAAAAAAAACAGAAAATATAATGTCAAAATCTCAGTTATAATTTGGTTTTTCAAGTGCTGAGGAAATTTGTCCAGTAGAAAGTTAGTATTCAAACTGTAATTATTTCTAAATCATTCCCACTTAGTATTATTGCAAAGGGACCAAGCGTTTCATCATTTATTATTGGCAAGGGAAAAGGAAGTTATTAAAACGCAGACAATATTGTTCTCTCTCTTGTGGTGCTTGAGGTCCCACAATGGTGTAAAAGTAATACCAAAGACAAAATATAATTCAAAAAAAGGAGAAAGAAATGGAGGAAATGATTGTGAAACTTTTGTAAGCAGGTTTGCAGTATAGTTAGTGATAAATGGTCTTGAAAGCTCAACCTCAAAAACATTATCTTTCTCTGGACTTATAAAGGAGAAAAGCATAAACCAATACTTAAAAAAAAAAAAAAAGGGGACAAAATGCAAGAATATTTCTTTAGTGAAGTTTACAAGCTATAACATTATGTACAATAAAACCACTTTTACAACCTGTGGTTTGTTTTGTATAAACAACATATCATGTCCACAATTCAGATTAGAAATCCAACCACTATTTTGACTACTTGTTTTTCTTACAACAAGGTTTTGAGTTCGAATTAATTTTACCATAAGTATCCAGACACTCTACTTCGTTAAACTATTATATATTTCTTTAGAAATTCGCCCTTATAAAGTTATTTGGATATGTAATCCTATATTTTTTTCCCAATTGCAAAAAAGGAAAAAAAAAAAGAAGAAAAAGTCCAGTGATGTGTGTGGCTTGAAAACTTTCAAAGGTGGACCACAAGCTCCAAGGCAAGGGAATTCTATTCTATATGATTAGTATTATTCAATGTGAAAAGTGATAAAAGATTATTGTTGCAATATCTATGACTATAATTAATGATCTGAGTATTGAGTGATGCATTTTGAGATCTTAAATGCTGAAAAGTTGTTCTTCGCAATCCAATACTCGATTTGTGATTTTGGAGCTACACATTCACATATTTTGACCGATTAGCAGATGCCGTTGAGCAAAGGTAAAACATTTATTGTCAAGAAACAAGTCTTCGTAATGCATTCAACAAATATTTCTGTCAACAATTAAGACAATCATTTTGGTAATTCTAAAAAAAATATACTAACGCCGATCGCCTCTTTTGTAAATCTTTTATAATTAAAAAAATATGTCACTTTAAAGCCAAGAATAAAAAATTTTAAAAAATAAATTATTTTCTGTGTGTAGTTGTGCTTTATTACACCATTTAGCACAAAGATGATACAGGACAGGGATATGATCTAAACCTGCATCTACTTCTTGTCATAAATTTGGTAAAACTACGGGATTGCTTCTACGGTTCCATTTACACATGTGGACCTTCTCTCTAGAAAATTGGGTGGTCACCTTTGGGTTTGATTCACTAACGACTTTTATTTTTTTATTATTTTTTTTAAAGGCTGTGTAGAAAGCAAATATTCTTCATATGGGAACTGTAAACGTTGACCACTCAGCAAGAGCTTTTCTTACTTGCAATTCTTTCCCAACATTCAGACTTAATTCAAACATTGGCCTTTGGCCTTTTTAAGGATAGTCTATACATACATAGATACAATTAAACAAACATATATAGATATATATAGTTCACCAATTGGTTATCATATCTTAGCAAGTTGCACAAGAAGTTTATATTGATGCCAGAACAATGCTATGCCAAAAGGCTATGAGCCTATAAGCGTTTTATGCAAATTCAAGGAGCTTATGAAGCTGCACCAGAAAATGTTGCTGTTATTTTTTTCATACACATTAAAAGGGGCATGACCAGCATAATACCAGAAATATTGCAACTCCTGTCTTCAGCATCAGTACTGGTCTCCCGCTTTTCCTCTTCCGCTTCTTTCAATGAGAGGTGAAATTTCATAATCATAAAATTTTCGACACCGTTGATTATGAAATGTCAAAACAAATCAGTCACCGACGTCGAAAACAGACAAATCAAGATTCCCTTAATGATTCGTTGACATGAGAAAACTCATTAAACAAAGATAAAAACGTATCTACAGTCTTCATTCTTCATATTTTCTTCAAATTCTTTATGAGTTTAATCATAAACGCATTAACAAAGCATGACCCCCTTGTTTTAAGGCTACATGTCTAAGCCAAAACTTGCCAAGTTCATTTGTTTAGTTCCCAAAAAAAAAAGGCACAACTTGATTTTTCTTGCAGTTATGGATACAAAAAGACCAAAGTTCAGGCATCAAAACCAATGCATACCAAAAAACAAAAAAAAAAAAAAAGGAAAATAGAATCCCAAAAAGGGACAACATTGGATCTTGTTCTTAGTCCATCTTAAAATCATGTACTCGAAATTACAATCACATAACTATGTTACTTTTTTCTGGCATCCACACCCTATGAAGCTTATCATAGAATGAGCAGGTAGCCACTAAAGAGCCCCTTCTAATGCCGTCAGCGACTGGTTCTTCTCTAAACAAATCAGCTCCATATGCAAGCGACTCGTGCTTATTATATCTTTCGATTACTTCGGCTTCATTTCCTTTAATCTTGACAACTGCAAATCCATTGTGCATACAAGCAGCCAACACTAGTCCCGGAACAAAAGGGTGGTGCTTGATTCTCCAAACTCCACCGCCTAAACTGAGTGAAGTTTCATTTACCGGTCTTGAAATTGACCTCACATCCCACACCCTCAGGTTTTCATCAAAACTACCAGTGAGAACTGTGCTCGGGTTATAAGGGCTTTTGGTAATGCAACAAACGCCCATCGTGTGGGCCTTGGAATTCTGAAACGCGAGCTTGGAAGGACAGTCGCGCAAATCCCAACAACTGAATTTGCAGTATCGGAGCCAGTCTACACCAAATGGAGCTGGTGGGTGTCAAAGGAAGTTGTCCAGAGCTCAAAATCATGAGCTTTCCATTCTTCTTGTACCTCCAGTTGGGAGTCTGTGAGAGAAGTTATTGCCACGGAACCATCCGAAAGCCCCACTGTGATGCTTGTTGCTGAAGGGTTCCAGTCCAAATAAAGGCACATTGAGGAACTGACTTTCTTATTACTTATCTCTTCCAATGAAAACCCTGCACCAAGAATCCATAACAAACTAATGTCGATAAAGGAGAAACCGAAAAAATATCTCCCTAATAGCTATTACATAAAAAACAAGATTAATTTCATAAATATCCCCTAGACTATACATACTTCTTCAACATATCCGAAACTTTGAAAATGAATTATTTCACCCCCTGAACTACATAAAAGTGCAGAACACCCATTCCATCAAAATCCATCTATAATACTAATGGAAATTATTGATATGGCACTAATTGTAATCTCATAAATGCCACCAAACAATTGATTTTACATCATTTTGCTCCTGAGCTATTGCTTTTATTTCAACTTTACCCTCGGTCAGGGGGCAAGTTGACATAAAAATCATAATTTGAGGACATTTGTGAAATTAATCTGAACAGCAACTATAGTTTTCTTTTAGAAAAACGGAAACTTGGACATGACCATATCATACCTTCTGCTCCACCCGAACTGCTACGAAGTCCATAAATTCTCAAGTAACCATCTGCGTCAGCCTGAGCAAGTAGAGGGCTAGAGTTACCTCCAACGTGGTTCCACTTTATGTCGAATATCCGCGCCATGCTGACGCGATGAGACAACTCTAGGCGATGCGCCTCAGCATCAATGGTGAAGAGGGATATGCTCCCTGCTCTACTGGACTGATCATGTTCCTTTAATGTGTATGTGGAAGCTGCCAAAACATGGCGGTTCAAATCGTGAGGACAAAACTCTACAGCGTCGGCATTGCCGTCAAGATAGCAATGTGCCACGTCCATAGATAAATTTTCTGCAGAGTGGAAACGGAATATTCAATTACCTTCTCACAGTGCAGAAGTTATATATACATATATATATTTATATAAGCAAGAACAATTCTTGGGCATTTCGTCGAACATGTTATGGGCAACATTTGAAACAAGAACATGTACTTCAAGTGAAGGATTTTTACTCATTAGGCAAAAATCTATTAGGCTTATACTGAGAATCTGATATACAAATATGGGTTTTGAAAGGAAAAATGTGGATCTTAGGAGAAAGAATATAAATATAAATAAATAAAAAAGCGCCAAAATGAGAGTGGAAAGAAAGGAGAACACGAATGTTACTGTTGTGTTTACGGTTTTGAGTGGGGGCCCAACTTCAAGACCTTCACTCTTCCCTTGAAGGCTAGAGTGTGTATGTTGGGCTTTTAATTGGCCAAATCCTGTACGGGAATGGGGCTCCGGTTCTTTACAAAAAATGCAAACGTTATCTTTCAAGATTTATTATTTTATAAATACCTTACATCTTACATGTTTATTTGTAACATATTAACATATAATGTGAATAATGGTATAGCATATTTTTTTAAAATGTGACATAAATAAATACAACTTTTACAGTATGACGTAATATGTAATTTTCTTTTACAAAAATGCCATACTTTTTGAACTTGGATCGTTTTATATCATAAAAAAATTTTAAAGAGAATGCCATAAGTCATATTATCACTTATACTAAAAATACTCAAATATATCCTAACATATTAGCTAATGTCCAAAGAGATAAAGAGAAAGAAAGAAAAATACTATGCTTAGTTTATTGGTATTTTGGTCAATATATAAGATAGAGATATTTATCTTTTTATACCCTCAATTTTAAGTTAATTCAAAACTTATACTTTTGATTTTTAATCTCATCGAATGTATACTTTTAGATTAGATTTAATACACAAATTTATACCTTACTTCAGTCAATAGTTGATTTTGACCTCTAAAATGACCAAATTATCCTTAAGTAAAATAGAGAAAAATAAAAACTTTTAAAAAATAAAAAAGAAAACAAAAAATACAAAACAACTATTTTTGAGGGCATCCTATATAATTTTGAAGTTGAAAACCTTAATATAAAGTTTTTTCAAATGTGCAATGTTCTCTAATTTTTCAATTTGAGGGTATTTTGGGTAAATTTTTAAATCAATTTTTAATATTAATTGAGAAAAAATATATATTTATGTATTAAATCTAATCTTAAGATATAAATTCGATGAGATTCAAAAACAAAAGTATTTAAATAAACCTAAAATATAGGGTATAAAAAGGTAAATATCCCTATAAAATATTACTTATGCCACTATAACATATTTTCAAATAGTTTTTGAATATGTGCCATAAATCAATCTAATTATTAAATAGGTTGAATATAACATAAATATCTCTTGGGGCTCTTTGCCTATAGGGAAAATTACTTGTTATGTCATGTTTTTAAGAATTATGTTTATTCATACCACATTAAAAAAGTGTCATGCTATCATTCATATTATCTATTAGGTTATACTACAAATAAACATATACACATTTATAAAAAATAAGTCTTAAAAGATGACATTTATAAAGTGTCCCATACAAATATGCCACAAAAAAAATCGCAGAGAATGTCATGCCATATTATCACACTATATTTAAAAATACTAAATATATCCTCAATGTTCTATTTATATTCACGTGGTAATATTCTATTTACCAACATAACGGTTTTTTTCAATCGTAAATGAATCATGTATTATGTAAATATAACTTATAAAATCAGTAATAAAAGTTTTATAGGCTCTGAACAATAGGGAATGGGATAATTAGGGAATGTCAATCACAGAAATCTTTTTTTAATATGATAATTGCATTCCAATTTAGAAAAGTACAAACACTGATTCAGACATGAAAAACCGAAACGTAATCAACAACTCAACTCTAAATACAAATCAGACCACTATCAGGCTCTATTGAAACGCTCAAAGGGGTAACATGTACATCAAGTTCCAAAAGAAGGAAACAAAATAGGCACATCACTGATTAAACACACAAAAGGCTTTTCCCAACACACGGCTATAGGTGAGTGGATAACTATAATCAATCAAGATCAATTAAGAGACTAAAAGCATTAAGGCCTTACACCATACTGCAAAGCACAAAGTCTTATAAGCTAGACTTAAACACTACACCAAAAGATGAGAAAACTACCTCCATCATTACAACTGAAAAATAAAACAATAGAAATATAGATGGTAGAAAGCATCAACATCATTATTTTACAAACACATAAATGGTCCATCCATTTGGTACTGATTCTCTATTAAATGAAACGAATGACAAATTCATTTAAACACATAAATTCATATATATGTTATAATCCAATAGTTGTTTAACTATCTTAAAGAATATTATAGTAATTATATTGATAAAATTACAATTACTATGTTCAATAGACACCGGAAAAGAGAATGAAAGATCTTCATTCATGTTACTATACTTTATGAATCAATCTTATTAACTTTTTCATTATATTCTTTCACCACGTTCTTGGTAGACAAGGGGTAGAGACAAAATCATTAGAATCCTTACATTTACAAAAAGGAGGGTGCTCCTTTTTTTGGGTCACGTTAGTATATAATTTCTGTTTTTATATCTATATTAGAATGCGAAAGGATGAAGGAGCGTCCTCATTATTATGATTGCTTTTGGGGACATAGGCTCGTGGAGAATCAAGTTTTTATTCTAATCCATCCGTCAAATGTTTCTTCCCAATCATGTTTCTCACCTCTAATTCGGCCATTCGTGTTAGATTATACTAAAGTTTCACTTTTCCATAATATATATATTTTTTAAACTTTGTGATGTAGCACAAGACTAAAAGGCGTTATCATGATAAACGTTGATTTGAATTCTATATAGAAATAAATAGCCTATTTGGTGCTTATAAAACTATGTGCAAGTTTGGTATCATCGCACTCGGACCACATATAGGAGAAGAAGAGCTAAAAGTTAGGGTTTTATATCTTTTCAAGTTAATCATTGAAATTATGCTCTCGAATGAGTTTAATGGGACAAAAATGTCATTTAAATTATTATTATTAAAAGAATGAAAACGTTGGAATGAAGTTTAAACTCTTGAAGGTTCAAATCCTTGGGGTCTTTTCTACAAAGTTACATTTGTTACTTTCAGTTGCAACTTTCGTTACAAAAATGATGTGATAGGAAAAAAAAATAAGAACACATAGATATTTATATGTAAACCCAAAACTGAAAAAACTACGGTTAAAGAAGAAAAAAATCACTAGACTCGAAAAAAATTATAAGATGGAGGCGATTAAAGAGGCTAAAATGATAATAATAATAAAACTCTAACGCAATACATCATATATATATATAGGCATAAACAAAACGCTATGGGCCCATAACATAAACTAAACTGCTCAAAATACAAAGGTTTGTACCATGAGGGCGGAGCCTCTACACCCCCGGTGAGATCAATGGTGCGCTCCGGGATCGGGCCTATCCCTCTGCTACCACCACAGATCTCATGAAAAAAAAATCTCATATTTGTTCTTTCACTATAATTGTCGCACCGCAAACTTTTCGGGTCAGGCCAAACTGAATTCGGGTCACCATACTCTAACAACTTTGGTTGGAAGCAACCTCTAAAACTGTCATCCCATACACTCTCACATAGACTTTGAGATTATAATGCCCTAGATTGCTTGCATAAAGCCATGGAACACAATATTATATACGCGATATTATTGCAACAAACTTAACATTTAGGCAGGGGTGGCAAATCAAGTTAGCGGGTTAGGTTAGTGTCGAGTTGGGGTCAATATTTATAGAAATTGGGTCTACACTAACCCGACCTGTGACAAAAACGGGTTCAAAATTCTCAACCCTAACACGACCCATTTTGATACGGGTTGACACGAATACGATCCGTGCCAACCTGTTTCTTATGCCCAATGTCAAAAAACAATGACCCGTGACTCGTATTTGACCCGCAACCCGATTGTAACCCACAACCCGCCTATAACCCGCATTCAAATATATGACTTTGTCTAGATTTCTATTGAAGCTAGTTTCCATTTTGCGCCTAAATGAACTTCCTGACATCACAAATATATGACTTTGTCTATATTTCTATTGATTTTTTAAGGTCTTATATTATATATTATATAATATTAATAATAGGTAAATTTTAAAAAAATTAATTAATTAAATACGAGTCATGTTAGTGTCAGACAGGTTGACTCGAACACAACTCGTTTTTTTACGGGTCAGTTTTGGGTCGACACTAAAATGACCCGTGGTAGAATTTTCTGACACTAATCCGCAAAAAAAATGTCGGGTTCATGTCGTGTCATCGTGTTGTAACCCGTATTGTCGGCTCTATATTTAGGGAAAGAAATATCCTTTCATCCTCACGGGTAAAAACTCCATTCATCACAAAGTGGTAGTTCTAGTTTAGTAGGTAATATATTTGATAGATGTGGCCTATTGTTTATGAATGGTGGGTTATAACCTATGAAATTATATAGAAGTGCTCTTAAAAAATGTTGTGGCCAAAAATTCTTTGATAATGTAGGAAAAAGTACATTATGGACACCAGGCAAAAAAAAAACAGAAAAAAAAAATCAACCAAGGCACTATAAAAAAAGGAATTGGAGATATTTTTTCAGTAAATAGAGACCTGTTATATATTTTAATTAATTGGTGGGAATATAATAATTTTTCTTATACTGTAAAAACAATAATTGAAACTTTATTAAAAACTTTAGGTTAATATTAAATTTTTAAAAAAATTTGAGTTGAGGCACCTGTTTTCAGTCAGTTGGCTGTGATTCTTAGGCAAAAATCTCTATTCAGATTTCATCTCTTTTAGAGAAAGATGCATGTTTTGTTCAATCAAACACAAAAAGCAACAGAGGACAATCATGTGTTGGTAGTGTTGAGTTATAGTCATCGTCAACTCTTGACTATTTACCTCTAAAAAATGGTTAACCAGATCACGAGAAGAGGACTTGCAGAATTGCTAGCTAGCCCTCAACTACACGAAAAATAATGACTGAATTTCACAGCTGCGGTGTTTTTTTAGTGTTTGGAATTAAGTTAGAGTTTAAAGTTGAAACTTAAATATTATATATGAGCTTTGTATTATAACATTTATTTTTTAAAAACTATAACATGTAAGAGTTTTATACTATAAAAGTTAAAACTTTGAGTGCGTTTGGCAACAGAGTTTAAACGAATTCACTATAACATGTGAGAGCCTTACATTTTAGCATACTTTTGTTTTACAGTCTTGAATGTGAAAGCTTTACAACTATAGCAACTGAAATTATATAGTTGAAATAACATTGCCAAACGATGCCTTTAGTGTTGAAACTTGGATCTCAAACACCCTCTTTACTAGGAGTGGTAATACAGCTTACAACACAACGATACGATACAAACACAACACGATTTTTTGAGGGTTTGTGTCAAAAAATTAAGCTATGGGTCATTCGTGTTGACCTAAAATTGACCTGTTTAAAAACGGGTCGTGTTTATGTCAACCCCACTTGATACTAAATTGACCCATAGCTTACTAATTTTTTTAAAATATTTTGCCTAGTGTATGGAATATTAATAATTAAGCAATTGACATTAAATTAGGAGTATTTGCAGTATGTAAGTGATTTAATTTTTAGAAAATATGTATTTTATATTATTTTTATGTAATTTTGGTACATAAATTATAAGTTTAAAGTTATAAAATATTATGGGTTGATTTTTGATTGTAGGATAATTTCGAGTTATGGGTTGACTGAGGGTCACGTGTTTCATATATCACGTGTTAGAGTGGGTAGTATTCACGTCAACATGTATCAAGGTGGATCGTGTTAGTGTTAGTATTTACCAACTCGTTTGTATCACAAGTCGTGTTAATGAAAATATTTTCTACATGTGTGAGCATCAATCTGACATAGCCATAATCCACCTATACGAATTGCACCTAACTCTTTATAAACCTAACAAATTCCTTATTTAGAGGTAGTTATTAATATTATTATTACTAATTATGTACGTGGGACATGTCTACTAAAATCGTTCTTTTATCAAGGATCAATGTGACATAATTGAAGAGAATATGTCAATTAAAAAATTGATGAATTCACACTACTCACAAGTGTTTGTTTAAACTTGATTAATAAACAATTATCTTTCTTTGATGTAATCATATGTAGAATATCACGATCATTTAACAAATCTAAGATTTATAACTATGTTTAGCTGGTAGATATCATTTCGCACCATACAACATAATTCTTTTTATTTAAAAAAAAGAGAAAAAAATCATACTAAATATCACTTTTTCAAAACCAACCAATGGTAACAAATATTATGTTTTAAAAACACTTACAGTGAATATCAAATTTATAATATAAATAATTTATTCACCATTTTATTTATATTGTAAATAATTTTTATTCATATAACAAATAAATTTAAGGATGCAAATAATTTATTTACTTTTTTATTTACATGTATATAATTCTTTTTTATACGGTAAATAAACTATTTATATCTTATATCTGTCATTTACTATAAATTAATATTTTTAAAACTTAGTATTTACTTAAAAAGGTTTCAAAAATATGTTATTTCTCTCGGTATTAGAAAAAATATTTTAGATTAGATATAACTATCCAAAACAAATAGGTGGGGATCTAAACTATAAAGAAGATCGGAACCATAGAAAGACCTAAAGTTTAATAGGGTGTTTGGGAACCCCATTAAAACCACAATTTTACAGTTTCAACTAATTTTCTATGATCTTTTCTTTTATATGTTACAATATTTTTATTTTAACTTGTAATTTTATTAGGTGTTTGACAAAGTGAGTTCTAACTCAAATAATAAAAGCTCTCACATACTACAGTAAAAAGCAAAAAATGTTACAATGTATAAAGCTCTCACGTCTATAGTATTTTTAACCAAAATTGATTCTAACTCACTTTGTCAAATACCATATTAATTATGTTCTCACACACCCTATAATAAAAAGAAGTACTAATAAAGAGAATAAGAACTATTGAATGTCAAAAAAATTAGAAAAGCGTTTAGCAACGTCCTTTCAACTATATAGTTGCAACTTTTATAGTGTAAAATTTTTACGTTTTATAGTATAAAAGTAAAAATAAGTTATAATATGAAACTCTTATATGCTATGCAATGTGATGTTTGGCAAAATCAATTTTAACTAAAACTTTAGTTGATATAGTGTAAAATTCTAAAATGCTATAGCGATAAAAAAAGTGAGTTACAATATAAAATTTTCACGTACTATAATGTAAAAGTTATTATATATTATAATTTTAGCTTAATAGGAGTGTTTGAAAGGGTAGTGGGAACCACTTTTACTGTAGCATGTGAGAGTTTTATACTGTAACATACTTTTTTATTGTTACTGTAGTATAAGAGAGCCTTATACAGTTCATAACTGAGATATGGTGGAAACAAAGTGGTTCTCACCACTGCCAAACACTCCCTAAAAATTTTAATTTTAACCATATTTTTCAAGCACCTTATAAATTAGTTTTAACTTTTCGCTTTAAAACACCTTGTAGAGTAGAGCTGGCTAAATTACCCCCTATTTGGTATAGTTTTCACCACAAACTCGATTATAAATAATGTAAAACTTTTATATATTATAATAACAATAAAAAAAATTATTACAATATAAAATTTTTAAAAATTACAATAAAAAAAATTTAACAAATAATTTCACCACTTTTCAAACATCACGTTGGAAGTGGGATTCGCTAGAGTTTTCGTTATGAAGAAGATGTTGAGGGTCCGGGCATCGCATGGTCATTCGCCCAGAGTTTTTTTTTTTTTTGGTTCGTCTATTCTCTACTCACTACTTTGCGTATCTACTCGGTCGCTTCCGTTCTCATTGTTATTCTTCTTCTCCTTCTTCCTTCTCTTTCTCTCTCTTTTATTTTTATTTTTATTTTTTAAATTTACTTCTCTTTCTTATTTACTTCCATGCCACTACTCTTTTTATTCTTCCCGCGGTGTTCTTTTACCAAATTAGTGATTATCCTCTACTCTCCCCTTCATAACGCGTGCCACCCACGCCTTGAAAAAATTTCTATTTTAAAATTTTTGTATTATTTTCCCATGAAGGACATTTATTTAATCCAATAATTAATGTTAATTATAAGGTATTTGACATAATAGTAAGAATTATTTGTTAGAACTATTTTTACTAAGTATGTGAGAGCTTTATACTGCAACAACTTTTTTCTTTTTACTATGACATGCGAGAGCTTTACACTAGATATAATTAAGATAGTAGTTAAAATCACTCTCGTTAAATAGCATATTAGCATTCAATAATCATCCTACGCTTTTGTTTGACTTTTAATTACCACTTTTTTAGTCACTCTAATCTTCAACAAAACAATGTCAAGAGTCAGGTCATTTTCATTGGGAGAGGAAAGAGAAGCGAAAGAGGAGGATGTTGGTGGGATTGCTTTCTTTCAAAAAGTTTTCTTTGCGTCATTGACTTACCCCACTTAAATTTTGGAATAGCTTAAATAAGTTATATTTGATTTATTTAATCTATAGCTATTAAAAATAGGTATGGAAGTTTTATGAAATGAAAAACCCTCTTTGTTTCATGCACTGGCTTACCACTAATTAGAAGACTTAGCATGTTTGAAAAATGAGTTTAAATTTATGCAGTTTGAAATATAAACGATGTAAAGCTTTTACATGATACAGTGTAAAGAAAAAAATATTACAATATAAAGCACTTATATATACAGTGTTTCAACTTATTTTCTAAACACCCCACCCATGTTTTATGTTTTTCTTCTTCTATTACTTATCAAAGTAGGATTATATTCAATTCTATTGTTTCAATGTCTAACCGATCATTTATGACACATTATTTAAAAAGTTTGAAATAGCGTCGAATTAACTTTTAAATGTCTTCCATTAAATGAATGTGTTATAACTTATAATGTGATTGATTAAATATCATTTGAGATACCAAAAATTGAACAAATGATTTGAATCCATCAATGATAAGGGGTTTGACAGACTCAATTCTAACTCAAATAGTATAAGACTCTTACATATTATAATATAAAACTCTCACAAGCTACAGTATAAAAAAATATATTACAGTATTAAATTTTCACATGCTATGCTATAATACTTCTAATTATAACTCACAGTATTCAAAACGTTTCTGCTGGAGAAAACTATCCAAATGGGCCCACAATCCATAATCAGCACATGCAATGCACGCGCCCTCGACTAGCGTGGACAGATTTCTCATCGTAGAGAGGTAGAAAGAAGAAAAAAAAAATTTAGAACTGGGAGAAGTAGAGAGAGATTGAGGGGTCTTTCAGTAGTCTTCTTCTTCTTCAGTCTCTGAGAGGCTGCAGTTTCTCCTTGTCTGTACGCTAAAATTTGCACTTTCCAAGATACTCACCGATCCACTCATTTATTTACTCCAGATTTTACTTGTAAATAACATTCCCAAATTTCTCCAAAACCATAAATAAATATACTCTTCTCTATCTCTATTTCTCTGGCTTCTAAAACAAGTCTTGGGATTCTCCATTCTTCTTCTTCTTCTTTAAAGCAAAATCAATGGAAGACGACCTGTATGGCCTTGGCTCCGCCTCGCCGGCGGCAGCCGTGCAGTCGGAGTACATGTCCTTCGAGGAGTTTGATGACGATCGGGTGCAAATGGCGTTCGGATCCGACGCCATTTTCCCGCCAGCTGGCTTCTCGTTGGCGGTGTCTGACGCGGCTTCCATGGCAGCGGCTGAAGCTCAGAGAGGCGGCGGCGGTGGAGGAAGAAGCTTCGCCGACGACGTCTCTGGTGGAGTCAGGGAAAAGATCGCCTCTCATCCTCTCTACCCCAAGCTTCTAGAGGCTTACATCGATTGCCGAAAGGTCGAAAATAGAAATACGCTTCTTCCTCTTCTCCTTCTTTTTTCCCGGAAAATACGCCGATCTCTGATAATCCTAGAAAATGAAAAGGAAAATGGATTTTTTTCCCTCCCTAACACGAAAGTAATACCAAAAGACCAAAATTCTAGTGAATCCTACTAATTATATACAAATTACAGACTTCGAAAATAATGCAAAAACAGAAAGTACAGTATGCTACTCATGAACTTTCCCTTTCCTCCAGATTTTCCCAGCAGCCAAACACACTCTTGTACCGGTGCAGTTACTGTAGTTAACAAACTTTTCTCTTTTTCCAAAAAAGCAAAAAAAAAAAAAAAAGAGAGAGAGAAAACTTTTGTCACTCGTAAACGGATTTAAACCACTTGAGTAACGCTAAACTGTTAATAAAAAATAATTATAAATGTTTTTTTGGTTGATCAGGTCGGAGCGCCACCGGAGATAGCGAACGAATTGGAAGAAATCCGGCGAGAAAGCGATCAGCTGATTAACAGAAGAAGAACCGCCGTTTCAACTAGCGTCTTTGGTTCCGATCCCGAACTCGACGACTTCATGGTTATCTTCCCTCAAACCTAAAACCCTAGCTCATCACCTCTTGTTGACCACATATACATATACGTATACATATATACAGATATATATATATATATATATACACACATATATGTATATGTAATTTTCTATTTTAAGTGCTTAATTGATTGAAAAAAATACGAAATAGGAAACTTACTGCGATATATTGGTGAAGTACAAATTGGATCTCTCGAGGCCATTCGATGAGGCGACGGCATTCTTGAACGAGATGCAATCACAGCTCAACTCGCTCTGCAATAATCCCACCACCACTGCTTCAACAAGCTACGTTTCTGGTCTCTGATCTCTCTCTATCTCTTACTTATATTATATATATATATATATAAATAAATCTTCAAGCTGTTGATGTTCATATTTGGTGGTTTTTATGATTAATATTAGTCCTTTTGTTTTCCTAATATGGTTTTTTTTGTTATTATTCAATTAATTAATTAATAATAATAAATATGGAAAACCCAGATGAGATAATAGTGAGCGCGAAACCCCATCAAGCGATCGGATTCACATGAAGCACAGTGGTTGTTCTACTTCCCAGACTAATTTAATTAATTAATTAATTACTTTTTTTAGGGAAAAAAATGGTTTCTGATGATGAGAAAATCTGTGCCTCAAAGAATAATTAACAAATGTATATATAACATTGGCAGTTTTAGAGAGTAATGTCAAATACAAACAACCATTTATAAAAACCTAACGACAAGACCCTAGGTAAGTGAAGAGACCTTTTCTTGGAAATCGATTTGGATTGACTCCCTGATCTTATTTTGAAGAGAATTAGTAGGAATGTTTTAAAAAATAATAATAATTTCTTTAGGGGCTAAGATAAATGCGAGTAATACATAAATATAGGTACTGTTCATATAACCAAATAACGAATTGTATGATTAATTATAATCAAATACAGTTATATGTGTGTGTGTATATATATATATATATATATAAATTTCTTTGCAAGTAAATGAGCAAAAAATTAAGTAACTTGGATCCCTCAATATCTGCGAGTTACTCCAAATTTGATGGCTGCAAAGCACGACTTGAGGAGATCTTCTGTCAAAGTTTGATCTTGTATTCATCTTTTTTTTTTTGGTTAGTTTGAATGCTTTGATGCGTCCTAAATTTTGAACAATTTTTGGATTAGTCTTGAATTACTGCATGATGTGTTAATGGAGTTGTGTCTCGAACATCATCATGTTTTAATAGACAAAGGCTTCATGGGTAGACGATTGAAATCCACCAAGAACTAATTCCTGGAACTGGAAGCTTGAAACTTTGGTTCGGAATTTTAAAAATGATAGTTAGTACTTTATTAATACCCGGAACTTGAAAGCTTAATGTTTTTAGAGCATTTGGCAAACGGGTTAGAAATGAAAATTTTGGTCTAAAAACTGTAGCATGTGAGAGTTTTATATTATAACAACTCTTTGTTTTTTATTATAGTTACTGAGAACCTTGCATTGTAGTTGGTTGAAACCAATAAAATGCCCTTTTAATTTGCCTTCAAAAATCCTTGGAGCGTAGTTCTTGATCAAGTGATCACATCTTATATAATTATATTTTCCCCCCAAGTAGGATTAATCAAGTCGTAAAATATTATATCTAAATCACATGTATAGTACCATTAATATTAATTCTGTGCCAGATTATGTAGTTGTGGTAGCTTATATATCTAGGCTCTTGGGGTTTTGCAATGCATAAATGTTTTATCCGCATATTGATGCGTTCAGCTTTTTTCTATTAACGTTTTGTTATTTGCAATTAGAAACATATTTTCTTGCTCTTTTTCAAAATAGTAATTAAACTACACTTCATATCATGTTTATAGGAGCGGAATTGAAATGTAGCTATTTGCATTGGCGCAACCGTAGAAATTAGAAAAAAATTACTCTCGCAAAAGGTACTGAGAGTGGATTAATTGACAAGCATACATGAACGAAATATATATGTTACTTTTAATATTAATCCCAAGGGGTAGCTTAATTGGCTCAACGACTCACTTTATTACTGGGAGGAATTTGGGTGCTCAAAGAGGCCTGAATATCTTGAGTTATCAAATATATTTATATATATATATATATATATATATATTATTAGACTAAGAAGTCTTAGCACTTAGAAGTGGTTTCCTTGCTTATATAAAGAACTTATTGGGAATAGTTACATTAGTAATTAACCAGGTTATTTCAAATGTATGTATATAATATCCTCCAGGCCGATAAGGTTAACCGACTTTCCTGATCATCCTTATCATCAACACAAAATAGATTTTCCACTAGAATTATTTTGAAGACAGAGATATCATGGCAGAGTGGAAGTACACTTAAGTTAGATTTTCAAAATATTATGTTTTGCTCGTGCTGTACCATAATTCTTTGTTCACGGTTGATCTCCTACTTTTGAGATTGTGCGTATCCTCTTATAATGGCTAACTTTACAAGTCTTTTGTACTTCGTACAGATGGGGTTTGTCGCTAAAATCATTATTTTTAGTATTACCCTTTTGTAGTTGAGGCATACAAGATTACACATGGACTATTTTTAGCATAAATTTTGAAAGAAAGCTGTTTTTTCCATCATGCGATGTGTCTAGTAATGTGGGGCTTGGAGATTATGGATTTGGTTTTGAAATTCGTGCTATAGAGGCTGAAAAAGCTGGGGATTAATGCAATTGGTTGGATTAAATTAATAGTATATGACAGTTAATGCATTGAGGTGATTAGTTAGATATGAGCTCAACTTGAGTTCTAGTGCTTTCCTGTCAAATATATTATTTTTTATATGTTTCCGCAGGTTCTTTAAATTGCTTATGCACGTGGGCTATCTCTTTAGTTGTTAATTGGGGTTATTATAGACAACAGAATCATGAAGTGGTTTTGGTTTGAAGCTTTATAAAGTGCATGTTCTGGTGCAGTGTGTATTTGCCAAATTGAAAAGTTTGCTAATTTATCCCCACTTTATATATCCCCTTATATGAGGTTTTCTTCTCGCCTTTTGCTGGACTTGGAACGAAGTAAAATGATATATATAAACATATGTATAATATAAATAGCGCAAATGATCTTCTTTTTAGATGTTGGATTTATCTGTATATAACAAAATGAACTTGCGCCAAATTGATTTGACTTTATTGTGTTTTGCTTTGCGTGCTGTATGGTCTTTGGTGAATGCATTATAGATTCCTGTGATCTATGGTGCACTTACATGTTGCAAGAGAATAATGCACAATTTCATGTCATCAATTGATTTTTGTTGTTGTGTTTTTTCTTTTAGGCGCTAGTCTTCTTGTTAGTGTTCTATTTTTTATATTAAAGCTAAAACTTGTGTTTCTCTAGTGTTTAATTTCCTAGTTTTCTGGTTGTTTTCATCACGATTCCTATTGTTACATAGATAATGGGAGTCACATAGATAGTTTTTCCTTGTATTGTTGTGGTTCTAACCTGTTGAGTGGTCCTTGTTAAATGTTTACATTTCATGAGCAAAAGGATGTATTGTTCTACTCTTGCTCAATATTAGGGTGATCCATGCCTATTTTGACCACACTAGGGATCTAACGCAAACATGTAAATTAGGATACAATTGAACCAAAACTTTTGGTTCAAACACTATTACATGTGAGAACTTTACACTTGCAACAGTTAAAAGTTTTGATTTAAACTGAAGCAGCCAAATACACTTATTTCAGAATGCCCTAGTTGTAATATCAATCTTTTTGGATTTTTTGAACCAAATAATTAAGAAGCTGAATTGATATAGCATATTACTGAGACCTAAAGGTAGGGTGCGAGCATACGAGGCTCTACACTGCTAGATTAAGGTTTTCTTGATGTACAATGTGTGAAAATGTGATCTTTTGTGTTGTTTTCTCATGATCATACGAAAAATATTAAACTCCGGGTAGAGTTAGGATGTGTAATAGAGGGTGTGAGGATGAGGCCCTTCTCTATACGTTTTGAAGCCCATGTATAAAGGGTGCTCTCCTTATGCAAGGCTGCTTGGATTTTTCTTTTTTTTTTTTGTTGCTTCTTTAAATTATGTGATTATGTGATTCATGGATTAAAAATTGCGTATAACAGTGAAGAAATGGGTTCTCCAAGTCCCACCATACTCTCCCGAGGTCTTTATCTAAAGTGGCCGTCATTTTGATTATATATATATATTTATCTTGCCGCAAGTTTGTTCTATTTCCTTTTATCTTGTGAAATTCAATAATACCTGACCCAGAAAGAAAATAGTAGTTCCAGGAAAAATATAGTTTTAAAGTTCGTATTTAGGGTTTTATATGACCTTGGAGCAACTAATACATCTGATTACATTCAGGTTACTTTCGGTTTCTTAGGTCTACGTACATTTTCGCTATTTTTTTTTATGTCTTTTTTGTCCTAAAGAGAGTAGTCTAGAAAATTAATGGCTTAATTGAATTATCTAGCATCAAGTCCTAATTCTAATTATTTTTCTTGGTTTTTCTGTTGATTACATGAAATTCGTATTTTTTATCTTAATGATCGACTCTCCACTCCACACGTAAAAATGAACCCAGAAAGTGTCCTTGGAAGACAACCTTTAAGGGTTTAAAGTAGACGTTGTCACGTTAGGAGTCCAAATGATTTTTCCTTTTCTTATTTTTTTGTTTAAAATATATCATATGATTTTTTTTAGTAATAAAATTTATCATATGAATCGACGAAATCATGTTTTTGACAAAATGGACTCCCGATGTTCCCGCTGCTGCCAGAATTTAGAATTAAAAACAGTTCTCTGGAGCCTGGTCACGGGTCTCTCTCTTTCTCTCCCGCTGTTATTTATAGCTTCTGAACAAGCCACTAACCGGGTCCTATTTTTGCTCTTAACCACCCACGTCTCTTTGGTGAGGAAGTACCTAAGTGGAGTCCAGTGCAGTGAGGAATATCAAAATTCGGAGAATAATAATAATAATAATAATAATAATAATAATAAAAAGAAGCACCCCATTTGTTAGCTATTATCATTATTATTATTATTATAATGATTACCATTAATGAGTTCTTATGGAGGAAAAGGTAATTTCATTATATCGAGTGTATGAGTGTTTTAGCTTTAAAGAAGTTATGTAAATTTTTAAGATGAATACTTATAAATCAAGCTATTAGAACTTTAATCTTATGGGAATGCTTTGTCGGTGGAATAAAATTGTTTTCTCTATTATTATTATTATTATTATTATTATTATTATAGTCTTTAAAGTACTTGAGTAGAAACCAATGGAGCAAGCAATATCAGAGAAAAAAACACCTTTTTAATTTCTATGGTTCATAATTATGCAAATAAGTTTATGTGATATGGTAAAATTTTTATGTGAAATTAAAATTTAGCAAAATTTTTAAAATATTTTGAACATGGTTATAATTGCATAGTAATTATCTTAATAATGTCATATTCTATGTCATATTTTTTTAAATATATATTCTATACCATATTATCAATAGTAAATCGTTTAATTATATCATTTTAAGCTATATATAAAGTATTCACAAATTGAAGCCATATTCTTAATCTATAATCATAATTATATCTTGTGTCATTATTTTTCTCAATTTATCTCCATTTAAAAAAACGGTAGAAAGTATGTTTAGATTTGAAAATTTTATTTTTTGGAAGTATTCGAAAAATTTATTTCAATTTCCATCTCTCACACCTAGTGAGAAAAACACTGTGATAGTTTATAAAGAGTATTTGAGCATTCTGAAAACGTCAAAAGACCTTTAAAGCAAGAGATTGATTTTTAGAAATAGATCTTGACATTTATGTATTTTAAATGTTTAAAATATTTTATCAAAGCATTTCCTCAGTGTTTATTTTTTAGAAATATATTCTGCGTAAAAATATCTCTCTCTTTTCCTTTAATTTTTTTAATCAAAAGGTATAGAAGCCATAAAATTGAAATAAATTTTCGATCTCAGAAATTTTTTTGTACCGACTTCTAAAAAGAATAGGATAGATTGCACAAGAAGAAAAATAAAGGGTGTGTTTATAATAGATTTACTCCTTTGTTTTTTCTTTTTACATTTATTATTTATTGTGAAAGAAAGGTACTCTCATTTGGTTGATCTCATAATAATAAACTGAAAAAAGCACTCAAGATTGTTGTAAGGCATCCATTGTTATAAAGTATGGGGTCTTTCTTCGGTAGGATACATATTTGTGTAGTATGTTTTTCACCGTTAAATTTAGTGAAAATCACAGTTTTATTATAAATATGGCAATTAAAAAATAAAATTCTATTAATGGGTTTTTTTTTTGGCTCGCACCAACGAAATTGATGTATAATAATAGTATTTGAAGCACACATTTTAATGATTACACTTACGAAAATGTCGTATTTTTTCTGATGGAGACTCTACAGATGGTACATTATTATTATTTTTTTTTTCAAAGTAGTTGTGTATGATCAAAATCAGTTCTTCTACATATTTGGCCATTGAATGATAGCCGATAGTTAATTTTTCAGCATTCGGAGATGGCCAAAATATGGACCCAAAAAAAAAAAGGTGAAAAGCTTTCAAGCTCCAAGGGTAGTGGGGAAGACGCTTACCTGTCTCGTTTTTATTTATTTATTTTTTGTTGTCGTTTGCTGGTCGTACAGATGACAACACTACACAACACACACTGCCAGGGATACGACCCAACGAAACTGAAACCTGTCAATCTTAAACGTCTCTGTGTTATATATGTACACACTTAATTATTCTGGCAGTGGTGGGTCCCGCAGGTGTTGATCATGCAAGCATGCTTGCTGATCCATCACATCTTTTATGGACCTTCTGGGAGTTCGTGTGGAGATGGAACTTGGCGTAAAGTGTCTGTTCGAGTGTTTTCTTTTCTTCTTATGTCTTTTTCATTTACCTTTTTTATTTTTATGGATTTAAAACACTCATTATTTATAAAAACTATAAGCTTTTGTTTAATATATTAATATATAGTATATTTTTTAGACTATAATTTATAGTTTTGTTAACAATAAAGTTGTAACTCATAAAATTAAATATAATTACTCTTTTTTTTCTTTTTTTTTTTATTAAGGTGCCATTATATTCTTTTATATATTCTAATGTTTAGAAATGCAATTACTAAAATACTATAGTATATTAAGGGTTTACACTGTATCAATTTTTACTTTACAAGAAACTGGTTTATCAAACAAAGTTACATTTACTACCATGTAGTTAGCTTTGTTTGGATTTTTTAAAAAGTTACATGTTTGTGTGACATCAGGCAAAGACTTTGAACCTTATGTACAATTGGAATATAAGTGTGTAATATGGTATTTGTTTTGTGTGGCGTTGATTATGACGATTATTTAAGGTATTTGGGTTTGTAATTTCAACCATTAATTTTAATTGCAAATAGCATAAAGTTTTTGTACACTAATGCTACATTGATTAAATCAAAAAGACATGTTAAAGGTTTGGTTTAAATCACTCTTTTAAACATCTAATTTATCACACACTTTAAAAATTATTGTTTTAAAAGGAAATGACATGCTACACACAACAGGTTAACGTGTTATAATGTAAGACAAGTACTTCATAAACTATGAAGGATTGAATCAATACCCTGAATATTTATGTGTAAATACTATTTATATTTATTGAATTAGATATTACTTAATTTGCTTAATAAGAAATACAAGAGTTAAGGCACAAAAAAGTAACTTGTGAACAATGCGTGTATTTATACTTTTAGATTCAAGGCATTGATTGATTTTTATATAATTGTTATTATCAATTTATTTTCGGACATCGGCATTATAGGTAGATGATGATATTGTGATCTGCATGAGCTGTGATGGATGTTATTAAGGCTTAAGTTTATGTGTGCCTATTGATTAAACATATTTAGCATTAGTTAGTTCTAACCAACTTTTCAGTTAAAAATAGTGTAAAACTTTTAAGCAAAAAAGTTATAGTATAAACTTTTCATATATTATAATATTTACAGTTTTAACTAATAGTTTTAATAACACTTTTAGTCCAAGTGTGATATTCACGACTTTGTACTTAATTTGAAACACATTCCGTTTGCTTTACTAATTAAGTAGAAATTTGTACTTCTCCAGACGAAGCTGGTGGTTCGTCAGAGGAAGAATTAAGCGGAGGGGAGATAGAGGTGGCGGATATCATGTCTCGCCAGTTCACAAACGAGGATCGAGAGCTCAAGGACAAGCTCTTGCGAAAATACAGCGGTTATATTAGCACTCTTAAGCATGAGTTCTCTAAGAAGAAGAAGAAGGGAAAGCTACCAAAAGAAGCAAGGCAAATTCTGCTTGATTGGTGGACCCTTCATTTCAAATGGCCATACCCAACGGTGATTATATCTATAGATTAATTTATATATAGCATTGCAAGAAGTATTTTAGCTATAATATTGATTTTTGTCTCTTCACACGATTATTTCAATTAAGTACAGTAATTACTACAAGTCGTTAAGTGCTATATCATTGTTGATAATCGCAATAATAACTTTTATGGTAATTACTGATTATTGAAGCGACAATGATAAAAGAAGATTTAAAAGTTATCTTCCAGTGATATATACACACGCATTGATTTGTGGTCGTAGTAGTATAGTCATTGAACATAATATTGATTATGTTACGTCTCTTTGGATCAGTGTTACGATCAATAGCTTTCAGTTTACATCTTTTCCTTCATTATGTTATATTAGATGAATTGTCCATCTCGATAGATCATAGCAAAAGCTTATGTATATGCGAGTGTGTGACACATATATATATATATATATATCTTAGACTCTATAAATGGAGTATGTGACTTTGTTATTGAAAGATATGTTATAAACAGGAAGCAGACAAGATTGCATTGTCTGAGTTGACGGGGTTGGATCAGAAGCAGATAAACAACTGGTTTATCAATCAAAGGAAGCGCCATTGGAAGCCTCCAGAGAACATGCAAGTTGCCTTAATGGAAGCCCACTCTCTTTATGGGCCATTCTGCCATGAATGATATAATATAGTACACGATAATGGCTTTGTTTGCTCAGCTGGGGTAAAGTGATCCGATCCCATTCTTTTTATTGACAGCGCAGGTGGGGTAAAGTGATCCGATCCCATTCTTTTTATTGACAGCGCAGGTGGGGTAAAGTGATCCGATCCCATTCTTTTTTATTTACTCATCTGTATATTCATTTGAAACTTTGCCTTTTTAGCCATAAATGTAATGATATAATGCCGATCAACTCGTTAATTTATCATTCGCTGGCTACCAACTAGCACTCTGCAGTACAAATGACAGTCTTGCAACGTGGCAGCGTGGGTCAGTGGCGTAGCCGAAAAGTTTTTCAGCGGGGTACAATGTAAAAAATTAGTTATAACATTTCATTAAATAGTAAGATAATTACATGCTTTAGGACTTATTTGGTTGAATATTTAAATCAAGTTTGAATATTTTGTTATAATATTTTTTTTTATAAAAATTTAAATTTTTATTTAAATACTTGAATCAAATGAGTCCTTAAAATAAAATAGAGTGAGTTATTGTTTTTCTTTTAAATAAAAACATAATAATATTTTTTAATTATTTAATAGAGGTATAATTATTTTTTTATAAAATAAGGATAAATTTTTAATTTTTAAAACATTTTTGTGGATAAAAATTTAAAGTTCTAAAAGTAAATAAAGAACGTGTCTCTGCCCATTTATATGTGGCGGATCTTTACTCATTTACACGTGGCGTGGCCACATGTGTGGTTGTTGGCAAGGAAGAGAGAGAGATTGGTCATTTTCAAGTGGGCCCAGTTAATAATTGGCCGAGAGATTGTTCAATGAATTTTGCAATTGATTATAGGAAAATAAAGATTCAGAGGACTGCGTCCTTTGTTGGAGAGGCATAAATGCCCTTTTATAAATACTACGGGGGTTTTTGTCAGTATAAAGGGTGATGTTTTATGGACTTAAAAAGATCAGAATTCTAAAATCTGGGCCAAAAAAAAAAAAAAAAAAAGAATTCTGAAAGAGGACACAAAACTGTAGGGTTAAAAAAAGGGGTTAAAGGGCAGATTTTCTTCATGGGATATGGGAGCCTTAATTCAAACTGTTCATTTGAGCTAATTATATTTAAAAATACTCTAATATGTGAATTTTATATTGTAACATATAAAGGTTTAGTTGAAACTAACAATGTTAAACACTTCTATAATTTTCTCTCTTTTTTTGAAGATTTGCTTGCATCTGCTTAGATGTAGTGGCCCTTTGCGACCCTTTCGTGGTTGGCACTTGGTGAGACCGTAGAGCTGTGCATTGGGCAAGGGGGCTTTGGTTTGGTTGGCATATTGTTTGGGTTCAAGTTGAATTATCCGTAAAAATTGTATCATGTAGCAGATTTTATTATTTAATTAGTAAATAATATCAATAGCTTTAAAAATGTCTAGAGAATAGTATATTCAACATGTTACAAACACAAAAAGCCCAAAATACTCCTATTAAAACATAATAATTTTTTATTTTCAAAAAAAAAATGTCATGCTCTCTTGCCTCTCTCTCTCTCTCCCCAACCCCCCTTTCTCATCAGATCTCCTCCGACAAGGGAATACGCTGCTCATGATGGAGCTCTAACTCCACTACCTACAGAATAAGCCTCAAAGATTGGCAAACACCCGAGGGTTTCTTTGACAAGCGAAGAGTGAGCTGTTGCTGGAGATCATGATCGCTAATGAAAAGAGTCGAGAAGTTTTTGCTGTCGACAGTGGCGAAGTTCGGTGAGGTTCTTTAAGGCTTTGCTTCCCGTCAATTTCTGAGTCAATTGAAGATGCATACGAGCAGCAACGCAGGACAGATGCGGGAAAGAGATGACGGCAGCGAGCGGCTCTATGTTGCCAGATTTGGCAGTGACAGGCGACTGACAAGCTTATGTGTCACGGTCTAGGATTCTTGGTGTGCAGAATGCTACCATGCAATGCCAAAACTCCTCGAGTTAAGGTCAGCCTTTTCAACAATTAAGCTTTTTAGTGGCCTTATGCAGTCTTGTGCTCATACATCTTGTCTCATGCCTGTGAACGTCGACCACCATCAAGAGTGGCATACAAGCATCATGCTGCTTCCACGTGTTGAGACCCTCTGCCTCCAACACTCACTTACCAATAGGCCTTTAGGTCTTCCCTTGATAGATCTCAATTTTCACTATTGACTAATTTTTAGGCCAACTATTTTATTTGGCTCTTTCTTGCAACTGTTCGGACCAAACAAGAAAGTTAAATAACATATCACAATTATTGTATATTTTTAAATTCATGCACATTTTTTTGTCTTTTAACTAGTGTATTTGCAGAATAGAAATTCAAAACTCTAATCCGCACATAAATATAAAAGTAGAGCCTTTTTTTTTTTTTAAATCCTATGAAAGTTCTCCCCTTGGATTGAGAATGTTGAGATTGGGCCTGAGCATTCTTATTGGGCTGCCATATCCTAGACTTAACAAGCTGCTAATCTTTTTTTCTAGTTTCATGATATTAGGTGTCAAGCGTATTACTTACAACCAATGAGTTAAAAATATTATATCACATAAAAGCTTTACATTGTGATAAATTTTTATTTTTTTACAGTAGCTATTGAAAGCATTGCATTATTTATTGCTTAGAACTAATTGGTTTTTATCAAGAGCTAAACATTCTAATAGTTTTTATTCATGCGACACTTGAAAAAGTTATATCATATTATTAATCATATTATTTGTTTAAGTTATGACATGTTAAAACGTTAGTGATATTTATAAAAAGTAAACTTTCAAATATAGTATTTATAGAAATTTCCCTTTTCTTTTTTCTTTTGCTAACAGTTTTAATTAAATCAGTGACACCATCTTCATTTATTCCTGATCTAAATCGATTTATTAGAGGGAAAGTAATGTTGAACCAGCTTCTAAAGATGTTTTCAAACGGTTCAAAACGAGGGAAAATTCCATCTTCATTTGTTCCTAACAGCTTATAAAGATGTTTTCAAAAGGTTTAAAACAAGGGGAAGAGACTAATGTCGTCCCTTGGATGGAGAGATGTAATGGAATTTGGACTTGTTGAGGACTTGGGCTTCAATCTCAAAAGGTTAATTATGCTAAGTGGAGTGGCTCAATATTCTTATAAGTTGTTATTTGTTTTTATATTTTAACAATATAGGATTCAAGATTCTTTTCTTTTTACGAGATGGAGGGAAGGAGAAGTAAAAGTAGGGACATGGGGGAGAGAGTCAATTCCATTGTTTAGTCAGAGAGATTAAAAGATGGAGAGAATAGATACTAAAGGGAGAGATTCTCGCTCTCGGCCCACTATTTTGAATCTTTTTCATTAATGGAATGATCTATCCTAAGTTAAAAATAATATATTACCTTCTAAAAGATTAATAACAAATAATAAAATAGACAATTCAATAATTCAAAATGTAACTATCATTTATCCTTTCAACTCTTTTCCTTCCTAGTAAATAACATAAAAGATTAATATAATACTCTATCCCTCCAACTCTTTATATTTTTCTCACTTCATTTCCTCTCCTACCAAACAGAACGAATAATGTCATTGGCTTGCAATTTTAGTAATGGATATACATAGAGGGTGTTTAGCAGCGTGGTTTGGACTACATTTTCTTAGTTATAAATACTGTAAAGCTCTCACATGTTACCGTAATAATAAAAAAAATTGTTACAGTATAAAGCTCTTACGTGTTACGGTAAAAACAGTTCTAACTAACAGACAATAGCTTTAACAACCTTGTCAAACACCGTTCAAACCGTAAATTGTGGTTTCGATCAATCTTTTTATAATATTTTTTTTTACATATTATAATATTTTTCTGTTCTAATTTATAACTCAAATTACGTTCTTAATTGTTCCTCTCACCGATAAACGGCCTTGAGAAAAAATAGGCTAACTTTAGTCAAATGAACACCGATATAGATGCTGGCTCACCCTTCTTTGTTTTGCCCCATGAAAGCAAAGGTACAATCTCCTTAGGCTCGCTTTGATCTGGCCCCTGACATTGTTCAGGTGCGTCGTTTGGTCCTCTTTTTTTTTTTTTTCATAGACTTTTTTCCAAGCAAAAAAAAAAAAAATCTCAATCACGCATTAATGCCTGCCCCAGGACGGTTTGAAAAATGGAAAAGGTCTTGTCAATCTCTTTAGTGCTTTGGTCAAGCTTTGTTGCTTTTCTGAAAAAAAAGAAAAAAAAAAGGAAGTAGAAGAATGAAAGACACCCACACGTTTTTCAGGAGGTTATTATTTTTTCGGATTACATTATTAAAGTATTTGATAAGTGTAATTAAAATTATTTTTATAGTTAAGAATATTATAACATATGAATGTTTTATATTATAATATTTTTTATTTTTTTATTATAACATGTAAAAATATTACATTATATAATAACCAATTTTATGGTTTTAACTATAATAACCAAACACTTGTAAAACTCTATTATGTCATAAAAAATGCTATAATTTAATAGAATTTGATAAATATTTCACCGTTTAGAGTTGGGCTATATGCAGAGAGTCATGGCCTATCTCTTCTTATTTTTCAAGATGACAAAATTTTGTTAATGATAGTACGCGTTTACTTACCTGGAAACTAAATACAAGGAAACAAATTCCAGCAGAAGAAGAATTTAATTCCTTAAAAATAGGTTCTAGAATTTTATTTAACTGTTTACTGACGTATAGTAATTAAGTTACAGAAGGAATTAAATTCCTCTTTTGTTGTTGACTAAACTAAGGAATCGAAATAAAATATGCATAACTACAAAACTATCCTTACAATAATATAACTATATTATTTTGTCATAATATAAAAAAATAATATTGTACTGAAACAGGATAATATTAATCATAACTACAAAGGCTGAATGCATAAAGACAAAATATTAAAAATAAAAAAAGCGTCTAAGCAAATGCAAAGTAAAAATAAATTAATTAATTAAAATAAAAACAATAGTATAAAATCATTACGTTCAGTATCTTCTTTGTTTTTTTTTTTTTTTAATGGAGAAATGAAAGATTTTGCAGGATTTTTTCCTTGCTATGAGCGGCGTGAGGATGTATGCGAAAAGGAGAAGGAAAAAGTATGGGTTAAGAAGAAGGTAAAAGCTACATGGATAAAATAAAACTGGGGTTAATTTTGGTAAAAAGAGAGTCACATTTTTTTAGGAAGAACAAGAATTTAATTCCTTACGTCTATGAGGAGATAAGTTCACCTATACTCAGGAACTAAATTCCTTATTTGTAGATGTGGTCCATCTAATTTAATTCGTCAAAATAAAAGTAAACACTAGAATCTAAACGGGAAACTTAATTTCTTTTCTTAAATTACAATTCCTGATAAGTAAACACACCTTAAAATCGGATGAAGTCTTTAAGAGCTATAAAGCCTTTTTTTTTCGCTCTAAAAAAAGGATCAAGTAATACATTTTATAACCTTATCCCTTTAGACACATTAGCAGTCTCGAGGACCACTAAGAAGTGAAGAAGGCCTGACTAGACTCTTTTCGTCTATCCAACCATATTTTCTCTCCTATAAGCCTACATACAGGCGATGCATATTGGACAAAGGCCCAAAGTGTGGCTATGGGGGTTTGAACTCTAGAGGGATGGAAAGAGGAGTCCTAACAAAGGCGTCCTCACTATTACATCACATCCTTCGGTGGTAGGCATAAAGCCCGTTTGGTTGCGAAAGTTCTCTTTTCTTTTTTTCCTTTCTCTCTCTCTCTCTCTCTCTTTTCTTTTTTTTGGTTACGATAAGTGTTATAAAAGTATATTTGTGAATTCTTAAGGCAAAAAAGATAACTTCGCACCATCGATAGAGCCGAGTATTTTAATTGTCATATTAATTTTTTTAACGATTTGATCGACAACTGAAGGCAATTATGTATTGAGCGCTACAAATTTTTAAGACACAGAGTCATAAATTAAACTATTAAAATCCTAATCTAAAAACTAAAATACCATGCTCCACTCCTAATGCAAAATTGTTTTCTCCATCTCAAGGCTTCCCATATTTGTAATGCTATTTTGATAGTGTAAATAATTAAGTTTGTGCATTTTATTAATAATTTAAACAATAATTATATTTGGGAGTAAATTTCATAAATATCCAATATTAATCACAAGGTCATTTAATTTTGCGCGCGCGTCTGTGTGAAGTGTTATGCATGGAAGATATGATTTGAAAAGATATATATTGGTAAAGTTAGTTCTAACCAACTTTTTAGTTGGGAATAGTGCAAAGCTCTCACATGCTATAGTAAAAAAAAAGTCGCTACAATGTAAAGTTCTCAGATGCTACAATATTTACAATTTTGACCAATGATTCTAACCACTACACCAAACACCCTAATAGTACGATTGAAAGGTTTGCTATGGGAAAATAAAGTTGTATTTTATTTTGATAAGATTTTTCGTCTGAATATAACAATATTATCTGAATTATTATAATCATGACCGCAAAAAAGAGCACTAAAACTTTGAACTGACCCTTCAATAAACTTATAATTATTTGAGAAAATCCATGAAAAGAACTAAGTTCTATTAATAATGATGCCTTATGTATTGATTTTAGTCCGAAGCAATTAATGTAATTGTATCTACTTATTAGGTCTTTTAATAAGTCAATGGATAAGATGTATCAGTGATAATAAAAAATGACATTTGACAAGTGAGGGTAACTTAGTTGGTTGTAAATCCTTCCATCCAACCATAGGCTGAGAGTTCAAATCACACTTAGCTCCACTCAAAAGTAACTTAAAAGTAGGTGACATTCTCCCTTCTTTTAGATAAAAAAAAAGACATTTTGTGGACATATTACTATAGATGTTTAAAGCATTAATCATATTCACATAATCCACAACTTCACTATGAAGAGAGATAATGATTGACACATAATCCAATTTATTTTCGTAGGCACTAGATAGCCTGTGTCTATTGTTGCTTTTTTCGCATTTTCCCTTTCCAAACCAATTTAGGCGCCCTATATCTTTTTTTTTTGTGGCACTTTTCCTCCAAATCAAAAGCCGATTAAGTTAGGGTTGACTAATTTATCAAGGTTACCGAGCTAAGCAAGAAAGTTGACCAATCAGGTAATCAATAAAAGCGAGAGAAATTAATACAAAAATATGATTTTACAGTTGCCAAGGATAAATATGTCTATGATATTATCGACAATTCTATGACTATCTATATTTTAAAGTCTTAACATGAATACAAAGAGAAGGATTTTTTCCCCATATTTTGTGCAAAATATCCACCAACATCAATAATATCCACGAGTATCCATAAATATTCAGGATTTTTCTAAAAGTATCTACAAAGTACCTAAAAACATTGACAAAATTTTCTTCTTTTTTTTTCACAAAAAATCAAATTTATAAGACCTCCTCTTATTCTTTTTCAATAAAATTGAACTCTTATTTTCAACATAAAGTCCATAAAAAAGTAATTACTAAGACTTATTTAGTCTTCAAATTTGTACTTTTCAAATGAATATTTCACGTTCTAAATTAAGATTTGGTAATGGGAAAATAATATATAAAAAGACGCGATGTGACTCAAATGAGTTAAACTAATTAGGATTTTGTTGCCTTGAGTTTTGACTTAATGAACTTGAGAATTATTAAAAGTTCATATAGCTTTAATATTTTTAAAGTTTCCAATTTTGAGGTTTAGATGAGAACTACAATACCAAGATGGTTATCCTTGATATTCCTGTGTGTATTGCACCATAAATTAATGCTGAGATGACATTATAAATTCATGAAGACTACTCATCAATTTGTCTAAGCTAATAATATCCAATTTATAGTTTAATAGCAAGAAGAGAACAATAAAAAAACATGTAGTACATTAACAAATACTTCAAAACTGTTCAAGGGCAGAACCTTCTTAATGCTTTCCAACCCGCCAAAATCTCTTGTTGGCATTAAAGACATTTGAAGTTTGTATGCTTTTATTATATTTGACGGTATTTTTTATGTACTCTATTTTATTATTGTATTTTGGTTGCAACGAGTATGTAAAATAATATTAAAGTTATTATATCAATGTATAATTATGATAGTTTCCTTTTTATACCATGATCATATAACTCTTATATTAGATGAAAAATGTATTGTTTATATTATTAACTTATTTTAGATTAGTAATATTGATTGTTTTAGCATTTTATGAAGTTTTAAGAAACATTTTAAAAGTTTTTCTCAATATATCAATTTTTTTCGAAATATATGTTGATATTGATATTTTTGTTGATATTATTTGTAAATCAAAGATCTCGACAACTCCATTGATATCTACATTTTCGTTCTTAGCAAGCGCTATGCATGGTGAGACTCAAGGACAAAAATGACAATGTCGATGGAGTTGTCAAGGGGAAAAAAAGTAACAAAAACAACACATAAAGACTAAAATATAACCAACTATTATTTTTATGACTAAATTTGGGGTTTAAAATTAGACAAATGATATAATAATGAATTATTCGCTTAATTTAACACAATAATCATTGAAAAATTCCAAATTCTTAATAACGTTTAAGTAAATAAAAATATATATTTGTCTATAAAACATGCTATTTGTAAGTCTAAGATATGTGAAATCTGATTAGAAAATATTGAATCTCGATCATCCATTTATAATTAATTAATCAAGTCCATACATGTGTGGCTTAATCTACCAATATTTAATAGATTTAATGATAGAAAGGCTAGTTTAGGGCTGCAATTTGTTACATTTTAAAGTTCAGGGGTTAAAATGAGATAAATTGCATAGTTTAGAGGCCAAACGTGAAATTATTGAATCAATTCCACCGATATTTAACGGATTAAGTAACGAAATGCCAAAATAAGATAAGTTAGATAGTTTAAGGGTGTGATTTGTTATATTTTAAAGTTCCATAATCAAAATGGGATGAGTTGCATAGTTTAAGGGGCCAAAAGTGAAATTTACCCTTAGATTTTTCTTAATAATTAGGTTATTTAAATTAAATTAACTTTTAAATTTACATCATATTCAAACATAATGGAGTTCTAAAAAACGCTTAAATTATGTACAACATTTTAATTATGCATCAATTTATTAGGCCATTTAAAAAAAACAGTTGAAACCAATAGTTTTGGTTAAAAAATTATAACATATAAGAGTTTTATATTATATGTTTTACTTAAAACAGTTAAAACTAATAGTTTTAGTTAAAAAATTATAACATGTAAAAATTTTATACTGTATTTTTTACTATAAAAAATTTTATATTATTTATAATTATAATTGATAGCTAAAATCCCTCTTTCAAAATCCAAATGTTGCTAAGCTTAATTTAGGGTCATATCGTGACAAGGGCAATATTAGAGGAAGTACTTGTAATTACTTCTTAAAAGAGCATGCAAACGTGCGAAACAATTCCAAGTTTGGCGGCGAATGAGCCGCTTACAGCATTTTCCACTGACAAGTCACATGTCAGAATCAGATTCTGGTCTTCTTTTTTGCTAAATCTCACAACTAAATCAAAAACTTGTTGGAACTCTGAATTGGCCCACTTGTTAAGTTTATGATAAGACAAAGAAAACTATTTTCAACTACAAAATAACTGCTTCCAACCGTGTGATGGTCACGGTTATAAAATAAGGGTCCCTGAGCCCGCATTTTCATCATCAAAAAAATCAGATTGTACACCATCTAGAGAATTTGCGAGTACTCAGAAAATTGAAGAATTACTAGTGGGAAAAATTCGTGCAAAAGGAAAACAGAGCAATTGAAACAATGGTCGGAGGTATTTGTGATTCCTTTGCTTCCGCTTTTATGAATTCAATTGGTTGTTAAATGTATTAGACACAACCAACATTTGGTATCCGAGTCGTGTATGTCCCTGCCTTGTTGTTTCATGCTTTGTTATATGCAGCACGCATATTTCACGTTCAAAATTTTTGGTGATTTCGGGTTCTTCATTTTGGGGTTTTTTTAATGAAAAATGAGATTAGAAATCATGAAGACATTCAATTTCTAAGATTTCTGCGATTTGAAACGTAAAAAACGGTGTCCGAAATGCTTAGAAACCGTTGGCTTTTGTATCGGGTCTAAACTGGGTCGTAATCGGGTCAAGTAGACCCATATCAAGGTTGAAGACAACTGAAAACGACTTGTCGTTTTCATTTTTGAGTTCAGCAGCCGGCAAAAACGTCATGTCGTTTTGCCCTTCACTAGGCGAAAACAACATGTCGTTTACTTAAGGGGCAAGCATGTTTCAGTGGGAAAACGACAAGTCGTTTTGGGTGTCCCAACCCCAAAACGACAGGTCGTTTAATGAAGGCAGAAAATCAAAAAAAAAAAATCCAAAAATCACAAAAAAAAATAATTTAATTTTTGGTTTTTGGATATGCACATAATTTTTGCAATAATTTCATGGGGAATTCATTTTATACATTATGTGCCAAGTATTTGATTTATGTGCATAATTTTATTGTTGTTATTATGTACATAATTTTTTAAAATACATTTTAATGCATAAATTATGAAATTAATTATGCATATCATTTAGAAATTGTTCTATTTTAATAAATGTTTTCTTGGAAAGCATATTGTGGTCAATTGATGTGCTAGCCATTATTATATGCATAGTTTTTGAGTTTTATTATGCATGTTATTAAATTAATTTGACTTATCTAGCACAAATTGAAATTTTCGTTCATAATTATTACATTGCCTGTAGAATATGCAATTTTCATGAATAATTTGTGAATAAAATTAAATGTCTAAGTGATCCATATAATTTAAAAAAATTGGAGCTTAGCCACAACAACTCTAATTATACAAAATTATATATTAATTGGTTCATGATCACATTTGGTTAAAGGACATTTATTGCAATTAGTTGTACTTAATATGATAAATTTTATCCCACAGGAATTTTTATTATGTTGGTATGACTAATTAGGATAAAATATCAAATTATATTTTCTGATTTACCCACGGGATTAGAAAAGGGAACGTAATTTGATAGTTTTGTCATACAATGAAATGAATCTAATTGAATTAGAACTTTAGCCCATAGACAAGTTTTATGTCATAGATTCATGATATTATACATGATTTACATTGGTAAAGCATGATTTATGTTTATTAGCCTCAATAGTTTGGATCATAAGCATGTTTATTTTAATTATGCAGTCATACAACCTGTGAATTTCTCTGATGTTCGATGTGATATCCCTGAGCTGAAAGGGGATAACTATAAGGTCTGGAAGGAGATAATTCTCCTTCACTTGGGGTGGATGGACATTGATTATGCTATACCGAAAGACGAGCCTGTAATTACTGAAACCAACACTCAGGATGAGATTGCTCTTTATGAACATTGGGAACGATCTAATCGCCTTAGCGTCATGTTCATAAAGACTAAAATCTCTATTGGCATACGTGGTTCCGTCGAACAGTATGACAAAGTCCGGGCATTACTGAAGGCTATTGATGAGCAATTTGAAACTTCATATAAGACATTTGTCAGCACCTTAATTATGAGGTTCTCGTCCTTAAGGCTCACCAGTGTGAGAGGTGTGCGTGAGCACATCATGGAGATGAGGACATAGCGGCTCAACTTAAGAATCTTGAGGTGGATATGTCTGAGTCTTTCTTGGTGCACTACATTCTGAACACCCTTCCAAAACAATATGGGCCCTTTAAGATTTCCTACAATACACATAAAGATAAATGGTCAATTAATGAGCTTCTGACCATGTGTACTCAAGAAGAGGGGTGGCTTGTAATGGAAATGGGCGAAACTGCACTGACAACCACGAGAGGAAAGAATCAGAATCAAGACCAATATCAAGTCAAGGACAAAGAGAACGGTAAAATACCTCCCAAAGCTGTCATTAAGAAGGAATCCAAGTGTTTCTTCTGTAAAAAGAAGGGACACATGAAGAAAGATTGCACGAAATTTTAGAGTTGGCTTGAGAATAAAGGTAATCCAATCTCATTGGTTTGTTATGAATCTAATATGGTTGATGTTGTTTATAACACATGGTGGATTGATTCTGGATCTAGAATCCATGTTTCTAATACTTTACAGGGTATGCGAAAACTAAGGAAGCCAGTGGGAAGTAAACTGAGCATCTCTTCATGAAACAAGATGTGTTCACATGTGGAAGCCATCAGAACATGCACCCTAGTTTTAAATAGTGGTTTTACTTTGAAATTGGATAAGACATTTTATGTTCCAAACTTTTCTAGGAACTTAATTTCTGTTTCCACACTTGTACCTTTAGGATATTTCATTACTTTTTCAAATAAACATTTCAGTTTATTTTATAAATCTGATCTTGTTAGGAATGGTATTTTGTCTGATGGTCTTTTCTCAATTGATTTGCAAAATGAACCACATCATACTGCTATGCATGTTCAATCTGGCATTAAACGTTGTGTTATAAATAAGGATTCCTCTATGTTGTGGCATCGGAGATTATGACATATCTCCATTGAGAGAATCAAGAGGTTAGTGACTGATGGAATACTTAATACTTTGGATTTTCTGACTTCGAGACTTGTGTGGGTTGCATTAGGGGAAAGCTAACTAATAAGTCTAAGAAAGGTGCCCAGAGGAGTTCAGAAATATTATAAATCATACATTCAGATATTTGTAGTCCAGACATGGACTCATATGGTCCGAGATATTTCATCTCTTTCATAGATGATTACTCACGGTACATGTATCTCTATTTGCTTCATACAAAGGATGAAGTATTAGATGCCTTTAAGGTTTTCAAGGATAAAGTAGAGAAACAATGTGGAAAGCAAATAAAGATCGTGAGGACAGATAGAGGTGAAGAATATTATGGTAAATACACTGAGGATGGACAAGCTCAAGATCCATTTACGAGGTTTCTCCAAGAGCATGAGATAGTTGCCCAATACACCATGCCTGGTTCTCCCGATCAGAATGATGTAGCAGAAAGAAGAAACCGAAAGAGACTTAATATATGATGTCCATCTTTATTTTGGTCTTTTTTCTTTCCCTCTTTGGATCTTATACCTGTTGGGTTTGGTGCCCTAAAAGCTGTGAAATTGTACATATTGTTGATAAATAAATAAAATGACATTTATTATTATTTTGGTTGATTATATATATTATGAATACATTTATAAACATCAAGAAAATTCCATGATTATTTATGTGACTATAAATTTAGCATATAAGTGTTATTTGCTGAGGGATAAAATTTATAGATAATAATCTAAATAGTCCGTAATAATTAATTAAAGTTTGGGATCTTTAATTAAAAATCACAAGTACGGTCCAATCTCATCTAAAATGAAATAGTCATTATCCGGACTATTAATGTAGAGACATTGGATTGGAGGTACTTTATATAATGAGATTATATAGGACTGGACCAGATAAATTATGAATCTCTAATAATCATCCGTTACAAATAGAGTATTCAAATTTATCACTAAGATGATCATATATTTGACAGTCTTAATCCTGAGTATTTATTAGACTCCTATTTATTACATTATGTTTTTTGACTTGCATGGTAAGATTTGTCTAAGCACAGATTGTAACTTAGCATCTTGAAAACATAAAGTAATAAATGGCTGGGAATAATATTATACAGATATGGAATCCATTCCTTCCCTATAGAAGTTAGGAAAATAGTTATCTTGAGTGATAATTCAAGGTTTGAACAATAGAGCGCTCGTTCATAATAAGATTATGAATTAATTGTTCATTAGAGAATTATTGGAACTCAAGGATAAAGATGTAATAAGAGAGGTGAACGGAAATTGAACCTAGCTCTTATTTTGAACTATTTATGGAGGACTGACTTATATGTAATGATTATATCAATGTACTACTTGTTAATTTTCTTTGAGTAATTTTACTATAATCTCAAGAGTTCAGTTTCAGGTTTTTAGTGGAGTAACACTGAAACTAATAAATTTGGCACATTAATTAAAGAGTTTGATTAAATGTCAAATTTATTGGAGCTTGGGTTATAGGTCCATAGGTCCCCAATACCATCTCCGTAACACTATGTTGAATTTTTACATAGAATGAATTATACATGTTTAATTCAGAATTATTGAATTATGAATTAAGTTTTTCACACTTGAATTATTAACGTGACACAGAAAAATGTTCTCTGTGACACATAATGTAATGTGATAAATGTTATCACATTTAACTGAGCATTAGTTAATTAATTGATTATTGTTAAAATCTATTCTTAAATAAATATGATTTATTTTTGAATTGAGATTTACATATATATATGGTTTTGAACCAAATGTTTATATAGATATATATATAAGATTTTATAATATATTAATATATATATATATTAATATAATATTAAAAAAAAAGGTAAACTTCCTTTCACGGTGACTTATATATGCATATGTGTATGTGTGTGTGAGACCGGATCAATGATTCGGGAAACAAAAAAAGAAGAAAAAGAAAAAGAAAAAGAAAAGGGAAAGTAAAATTACTAATGGCTCATATATAAAAAGGAGATATAATAGTTATCTCAGAAAAATTTGTATTCACATAATTTTTAGAGAGAAAAACTGAGAGTTCTTCTCTAAAGAAAAAGGTCTGCTATCTCATGTGTTGAGTACATAGCAGATTCAAAAAAGTGTGAGAAAAATTCATTCTTGCAGTTTGACGCCCACTCGTCTTTCCATTGGTATGGAGGCCTGGTTTGGAAGATCGTAGTGTCAAAGAGGAAAGCTAGGATACCCTGATAGTCTTTAAAAGGTTAGTAAAAAATTCCTAAAGCTTTCTATAATTAAAATTATATATCTATTCCCAATAAACAAAGTTTTCAGAAAATTTTTGTTTGTCAACAATCTGTTCCTTCCGCTGCGTTTCATGTTTTAATTCCAACAAATGGTATCAGAGACAGGTTATAGCATATATAATTTTAATTAAACATGATTTTATTTTGATGATATCATGTTTTTGATGCATGTTTGTGGGCACTTTGTATCTTTGTTAATTTTTATTCATGTGATAAATGGTTGTTTAATGCAAGGATTTTTTGTCGTTAATTATATGGTCCTTTTGGATTAATAATTTTATTTTCAGTTTGATTAGATCAATCTGTGTAAACCCATAAAGGAGTATAGGATTTTTTGTAATTTATTATTATTATTATTATTTTCTCTTCTATCATCTCATTCACTTGCAACACGTGGAGCGATGAAGAAAAAGATGTCAATTGGATTTTTTGGCCCAGTTGAGAACTTTAGACCTATCAAATTTCAAAGGTAATCCAGCAAATTGTTGCACAATAAACCACTTGATGAAGACTGCAAAATTGGAGCAGGGAATTATGTATAAATTACAAGAAGACCCTTGTAATTTTATTTTTTATTTTTTATTTTTTGGGTTGTAGTTTTAATTATCCAAAAGGACCCGGTCAAAAATTTATTTTTTATTTTTATTTTTATTTTCATGTGATGATTGTGATAACATGTTCATGCATGATAACATGTCATCTAAGAAAGTACCCACTTATAGTTATTGTAACATGACATGCATACACTTGGCATATTATTTTTATAAAGGAGTTTATAAAATGATTTAATATGTGTTAGCATTAATTTAATAAGATTAAATTAATTGTGTTGGTTTTATAGAATCTTAATTTATTAATCAACCAAATAATGTGAATTTAGTTTTAATAGTTAAGACTTGGTAAAATTCACATTAATTCTAAGTTATCTAATTTTAAATTGTTTAACATTCGGTAACTTAGACAATTCATAATAAACTTAGATTTTTTAAAAATCTGGTAATTTATTTAAGTGTAAATAGAATGAGATTCTATTAACACATAATATAATCTAGTAATTAAAAATTGTTTTTATCTGCTAGAATTATGAAACATATGATGTTTTATAAGATAAAACACATCTTTTAAAATAATGAGTGGGAGAAGGTAATATGACAATATAACCTGCGGTCTCCACTATTAGTATAACATCGTGAGATTTAGGTGGCGCCTCGCGACGCTTTGATTTCGTCATCCCTACGGAGGGTGTCCATTTAAATCAATATCAAGGTTGGCTTCCATGAGATAGGATTTTATAATGTATTTCAAAATTGACCTACCCTACGGCGGCAATTTTGAGTTAAGTTGTTAAAATCCAAAATAGTGGGTTACACTCATAAAGACATAATTAAATTGTTAATTATATCTTGACCAAAATAAACAGTAATTAATAAATATAGAAAATATGAGATATTTTGAATATATTTATTAATTGAGAATGTCTCAATTCAATTCATAAATAATTTGACCTACCCTACGGCGGCACTTTATTTATTAAAATTGAATAATCGTGGAATTAGTAAAGTATTTTTTGTGTGTTTTTCATATGCATCATGCATCACGTTTACTATTCCAAAACATATATTTATGATGTTTATGCAACCATTTGAATTTATGCTATTTTATTTATTTATTACAGCAACAATGTCTAATCCAATCATCGCTATTCTCTCAACTGAAAAATTAACCGGAGATAATTTTGTCAAGTGGAAGAGTAACATGAACATTGTACTAATTTGCGAAAGTTACAAGTTTGTCCTGACGGAGGAATGTCCTCTAGAGCCTGCTACAAATGCTCATCGTAATGTACGGGAAGCATATGATCGTTGGATTCAGACGAATAATAAGGCCCACTATTTTCTTTTGGCTGGGATGTCTGACGTGCTTAGGATGAAACACGAAAGCATGGAGACCGCTTATGAGATAATGCAGTCTCTGTAAGACATGTTTGGTAAACCTTCTGAAAAGGCTCGCCACGAAGCCGTTAAGGCAGTAATGAATGCAAAAATAAAGGCAGGGATTTCGGTCAAAGAACATGTTCTCAACATGGTTAACTATCTCCATGAGGCTGAGGTCAACGGGGTTGTGATAGATGAAGCCACACAGGTGGGGATGATTTTGGAAACCCTCTCCCCTGCGTTCCTTCAGTTCAAAAGCAACTATTTCATGAACAAGCTGAAATATAACATGACTGAGTTGCTTAATGAGCTTCAAACCTTCGAGTCTATTTCGAAAGAAAAGACTAAAGAAGCTGAGGCAAATGTTGTAGAAGCTCATCCCTCCTCTTCTGCCCAAAAGAATAAGAAGAGGAAGGGGACTGAAGGAAGTGGTAAGTCTAAGAATGGAGAGCAACCTAAGAAGAACAAAAGCAACAACAACAAAAAGAGCTCAAACCAAAAGAAGCCTAAAGGAAAATGTTTCCACTGCGGCGTAGTTGGGCACTGGAAGAGAAACTGCAAGAAGTATTTTCAGGAGCTCAAAGAAAAGAAGAACAACGGTAAATCAGATTTACTCGTTTTAGAAGTTTGTTTAGTTGAAGATGATACTTCACTTTGGATAATTGATTCAGGGGCAACTAACCATGTTTGTTCTTCTTTGCATATGCTTAGTTCTTCAAGGGAGCTTGCCGACGGGGAACAAACGATGAGAGTGGGAACGGGAGAGGTTGTTTCGGCAAGAGCAGTGAGAGTTGTTAAACTTTATTTTAGAAATAAGTTTTTAATTTTAGACAATGTTTATTACATTCCTTGTTTTCGTAGAAATTTGATTTCTGTTTCCAGGTTGTTTGAACAAATGTTTAATGTTTCTTTTAATAATAATTATGTTAATATTTCTAGAAATGGTTTGGATATTTGTTCTGCGCATCTGGAAAATGGGCTTTACACCTTAAGGCCCAACGAAAAAGCACTGCTCAATACCGAAATGTTCAAAGTTGAACAACCTAAACCTAAGAAGTAAAAGATTTCTGCTAATAATGAAACATACCTATGGCACCTTAGATTAGGTCACGTCAACCTTGACAGAATTAACAGACTGGTAAAGGAAGGTCCTTTAAAAGAGCTAAAAGTTAGTTTTCTACCAGTTTGTGAATCTTGTCTTGAAGGTAAAATGACTAAGAGGCCTTTCTCTGCAAAAGACGAAAGGGCCAAGGAACCACTTGAGCTAATACATTCAGACGTCTGTGGTCCAATGAATGTACAAGCACGTGGTGGTTACAAATATTTTGTCACATTTATTGACGATTATTCAAGGTATGGTTATATATACCTAATGCAAAGGAAATCTGAAACTTTTGGAAAGTTCAAAGAATTTCAAGCGGAAGCTGAAAAGCAATTAGGAAAGACGGTGAAGAGTCTTTGATCTGATCGAGGAGGAGAATACCTTGATACTGAATTCAAGGACTATATGATAGAACATGGTATTCTATCACAACTCACCGCACCTGGAACACCACAACAAAATGGTGTTGCAGAGAGAAGAAATAAAACGTTGCTTGATATGGTGAGATCCATGCTTAGCTACTCATCATTACCCACTTCATTTTGGGGATATGCACTACAAAATGTAGTATATCTTCTAAACATAGTTCCATCTAAGTCTATTTCAAAAACACCTTTAGAGTTATGGAATGGTCGCAAACCTAGTATGCGACATATCCGTATATGGGGGTGTCCAGCACATGTGCTGAAAGGTAAGACTGGGAAGTTGGAACCACATTCTGAAGTATGCTTATTTGTGGGATACCCAAAGGGAACGAGGGGAGGTTTGTTTTATAGTCCACAGGAAAAGAAAGTATTTGTATCGACAAATGCCACTTTTCTCGAGAATGATTATATGACAAACTATAAACCTCGTAGCAAAGTTGTACTTGAAGAGTTACTTTCTGATCAGATCAGACCGCAACCGACAACTGTTGTCGAAGGACAAAATGAGGAGACCACATCTCCCTATTAGAATGTCATTCCACCTCGACATAGTGGGAGGGTTGTGAGACCACCTGCTCGCTACAGGGAACTTGGAGAAGCAAATGTTGCTATCTCTGATAATGGTGAAGATGATCCATTGACATATCGTGATGCAATGGAAGTTTCTGAGAAGGAAAAATGGTTGGAGGCTATGAACCTTGAAATGGAGTCCATGTACTCCAATTCAGTCTGGGATCTTGTAGACCTACCTGAAGGGACAAAACCCATAGGGTGCAAATGGATTTACAAGAAGAAAAGAGGAGTGGATGGGAAAGTTGAGACTTTCAAAGCTAGGCTTGTGGCAAAGGGTTATACCCAAAAGGAGGGAGTTGACTATGAAGAAACTTTCTCGCCTGTAGCTATGCTTAAATCCATTCGGATTCTTTTATCCATTGCTGTTTGTCTTGATTATGAGATATGACAAATGGATGTCAAGACTACCTTTTTGAATGGCTATCTTGAGGAAAGCATCTATATGGTGCAACCAGAAGGGTTTGTAGTCAAAGGTCAAGAGCAAAAAGTTTGCAAGTTGCAGAGGTCCATCTATGGACTCAAGCAAGCTTCAAGATCTTGGAACTTGAGATTTGATGAAGCGATCAAATCTTATGGTTTCGATCAAAATATTGATGAACCTTGTGTTTACAAGTACATCAAAGATAAGAAGGTGGTCTTCTTGGTTCTTTATGTAGATGATATCCTACTCATTGGGAATGATGTAGGCGTATTATCTGATGTAAAGAAATGGCTCGCCAGCAATTTCCAAATGAAAGATTTAGGAGAAGCAAGTTATGTTCTTGGAATCCAACTCATAAGAGATCGCAAGAACAAACTGTTGGCACTGTCTCAGGCATCGTATATCGATAAGGTGCTTATCATATTTTCGATGCAAAACTCCAAGAAAGGTAATTTGCCTACACGTCATGGAGTTTATCTTTCAAAAGAGCAGTGTCCTAAGACACCTCAAGAGGAAGAAAATATGAGACGGGTACCCTATGCATCTGCAGTAGGAAGTATAATGTATGCCATGTTGTGTACAAGACCTGACATTTGCTATGCGGTGGGTATAGTCAGTCGGTATCAATCCAACCCAAGATTAGATCATTGGCTAGCGATTAAACATATTCTCAAGTATCTTAGGAGAACGAGAAACTATATGCTAGTTTATTCTGATGAGAATTTGATTCCCATTGGATACACTGATTTTGATTTTCAATCAGACAAAGACACACGTAAATCCACGTCTGGATCAGTGTTTACTTTTGGTGGTGGAGCCATAGTTTGGAGAAGCATCAAACAATCTTGTATTGCTGATTCAACTATGGAAGCAGAATATGTGGTTGCTTGTGAAGCAGCTAAAGAAGCTGTTTGGCTCTGTAAGTTCTTAAATGATTTGGAAGTAGTTCCAGGCATGGATAAACCACTCACACTGTATTGTGACAACAGTGGTGCAGTGGCAAATTCAAGAGAACCTAGAAGCCACAAAAGAGGAAAGCATATAGAAAGAAAATATCATTTGATTAGAGAGATAGTGCATCGAGGCGATGTGGAAGTTGTAAAGATAGCGTCGGAAAACAACCTTGCCGACCCTTTCACCAAGACGTTACCTGCAAAGAGCTTTGAGGGACACTTGGAAGGCTTAGGTCTTAGAAACATGTCTCACCTGCTTTAGGGCAAGTGGGAGATTGTTGGGTTTGGTGCCCTAAAAGCTGTGACATTGTACATATTGTTAATAAATAAATAAAATGACATTTATTATTATTTTGGTTGATTATATGTATTATAGATACATTTATAAACATCAAGAAAATTCTATGATTATTTATGTGACTATAAATTTAGCATATAAGTGTTATTTGCTTAGGGATAAAATTTATAGATAATAATCTAAATAGTCCGTAATAATTAATTAAAGTTTGGGATCTTTAATTAAAAATTACAAGTACGGTCCAATCTCATCTAAAATGAAATAGTCATTATCCGGACTATTAATGTAGAGACATTGGATTGGAGGTACTTTATATAATGAGATTATATAGGGCTGGACCAGATAAATTATGAATCTCTAATAATCATCCGTTACAAATAGAGTATTTAAATTTATCACTAAGATGATCATATATTTGACAGTCTTAATCCTGAGTATTTATTAGACTCCTATTTATTACATTATGTTTTTTGACTTGCATGGTAAGATTTGTCTAAGCACAGATTGTAACTTAGCATCTTGGAAACATAAAGTAATAAATAGCTGGGAATAATATTATACAGATATGGAATCTATTCCTTCCCTATGGAAGTTAGGAAAATAGTTCTCTTGAGTGATAATTCAAGGTTTGAACAATAGAGCGCTCATTCATAATAAGATTATGAATTAATTGTTCATTAGAGAATTATTGGAACTCAAGGATAAAGATGTAATAAGAGAGGTGAACGAAAATTGAACCTAGCTCTTATTATGAACTATTTATGGAAGACTGACTTATATGTAATGATTATATCAATGGACTACTCGTTAATTTTCTTTGAGTAATTTCACTATAATCTCAAGAGTTCAGTTTCAGGTTTTTAGTGGGGTAACACTAAAACTAATAAATTTGGTACATTAATTAAAGAGTTTGATTAAATGTCAAATTTATTGGAGCTTGAGTTATAGGTCCATAGGTCCCCAATACCATCTCCGTAACACTATATTGGATTTTTGCATAGAATGAATTATACATGTTTAATTCGGAATTATTGAATTCTGAATTAAGTTTTTCACACTTGAATTATTAACGTGACACAGAAAAATATTCTCTGTGACACATAATGTAATGTGATAAATGTTATCACATTTAACTGAGCATTAGTTAATTAATTGATTATTGTTAAAATCTATTCTTAAATAAATGTGATTTATTTTTGAATTGAGATTTACATATATATATGGTTTTGAACCAAATCTTTATATATATATATATAAGATTTTATAATATATTAATATAATATTAAAAAAAAAAGAAAATGTGAAAGTCACGTTTCCCGTATATAAATATATATATATATATATATAACCCAAAAAAAAAGAAGGTAAACTTTCTTTCACGGTGACTTACATATGCATATGTGTATGTGTGTGTGAGACCGGATCAATGATTCGGGAAACAAAGAAAGAAGAAAAAGAAAAAGAAAAAGAAAAGGGAAAGTAAAATTACTAATGGCTCATATATAAAAAGGAGAGATAACAGTTATCTCAGAAGAATTTTTATTCACATAATTTTTAGAGAGAAAAACTGAGAGTTCTTCTCTAAAGAAAAAGGTCTGCTATCTCATGTGTTGAGTACATAGCAGATTCAGAAAAGTGTGAGGAAAATTCATTCTTGCAGTTTGATGCCCACTCATCTTTCTATTGGTGTGGAGGCCTGGTTTGAAAGATCGTGGTGTCAAAGAGGAAAGCTAGGATACTCTGATAGTCTTCAAAAGGTTAGTAAAAAATTCCTAAAGCTTTCTATAATTAAAATTATATATCTATTCCCGATGAACAAAGTTTTCAAGAAATTTTTGTTTGTCAACGATCCGTTCCTTCCGCTGCGTTTCATGTTTTAATTCCAACAATACCTAGCAAGCATACAATGCAGTTTCAATATTTTACACAACTAGGGTAAGATATCTTTGGCCTTTGTCTTTTGTGCAGCCGTTTTGGCAGGTTGTCAGCTATTCAATCAATAAGGGGAGGGGAGTCGTAGGTAAGAAACTGCTAACTCTCTTCTATTTATGGGTTTTTGAGGTTGCAGAAAATATATATTAATCATGTGTTTATTTCATTTACAGGTATTCTGGAAGCAAATTTTGTTGAACCGACACATAACAAGCAAGACTTTGAGAAATCTTCCCTTTTTCAGAACCTCGAAACTCGCTTGAAGGAGATGACATGGGAATACTGGTGAGCTATTTGCTCTTCTATTCTTCCAGCTGGCTTTGTACGTTGACGATCATGTTTCATTTTCTATTTTTACATCCAACGGTGGAATATTTTTTTCCCCTCATATTCATGTTTAGTTTGTTGTTACTTGGGATAAATGATTCACATTCCTCATCATTTACAGGGATTTACATTGCGGACTAGTTGGGTATCAGTTATATAGAAAACCAAAGGTGCAAATGACCTATCTGGACTCAAGCGGTAATGCACCCATCATATCAAATCATGATCCAACTGCTATCGGTTCTATGAAAGTGGCATCCGATAGATCTGAACAATTGCTGTCTTTTTCCCAAATCAGATATGAACAAGGCTAGTATTTGAACTAAGATCTTCGTCACCATTAAACTTATAGCACAGTGGATGCAAAATATGATGCATTTGTTTGGGTGCAGTGATGCATAGGTATAGGGGACGTCATAACTTAGACAATGTTGCAAAGGCTAAAAGACAGGCAGTCGGAGGAGCACATGTATCTGATAAAAGGCAACTTGTGGACTGTGAGGTTTGTATAGGCAACTTGTGAATGAATTTTCAAGCAAAAACAACTCTTTATGCATTTTGTTAGTTTTCATTTTTAGTTTCATTTTATTTTTCACATTTTACTGGCCTTTATAACTGTTTTACGAGCCAAGATGTGTGGCGTTTTGCTTCAAGGAGAACAATGGAGATGGTTGCACTTAATTTTGCACTCTGCTGTGTCTAATTGTCTTTTCTTTATTATTATTTTTTTAAGATAGAAAGGCGTTCATGTTGTGTCTAATTATCTTTTCTTCTGCTCGAAGTAACGAAAATATGATCTATTTTTCTCTTTTCGTGCTTTTAATTATGTAGCTTCTGAATAATCCTGGAACTCAGCTAAAAGATCAAGAGGTCCAGTCCTCGATGCAAGTAAACCAAAAGTTTCAGTGCCAAGTGAGTACATACCTTATCTTTTTTTCTGCGTAATATTGTGTTTCTTTTGATGAAGTATTTGGCCACGTGAATTATTACGTCCCAAGGAAAAGCTCTTATTAAGTTGTTTTTCTTTCCTTTTTTTTTTTCCAGATGCTTGAAATACGAGAAGGAAACCGAAGAACTTGAGCTCAAGGTACGTAGTACTGCCGTGCAAAATTTCTGCACGTGTGTTCTAGAAGTTTCTGCTTCTAACGAGTCATCATGTTTCGTGTTGCTTAATGTCGTTCTATAACACATGTTTCTGAGATCTTGGAAACATTTTTTTCACACCATTTTACATGGTTCTTGAAACATGTTATGAAGCAAATTTTTATTCTTTGGAAAGGCAGTCTTTAAGCATTGCAAATGCAAGGATAGGCATTGCTTGGTTCGGAGTTGAAAGTTTAGTAGTAAATTGTTGATAGGATCCCCATAGTTATTCGGGTAGTAAGTTTGTTATTGTGTTTGTTACTATAGAGGTTTAGTTAGTTAGAATGTGATTTGAAAATTAGAATAAAAGGGGAAGAGAGAAGGTCAGGAGGCAATTAGTGAGCGTGTGTTTCTGAGCTTTGCTCGTTGGGAGAGTGCAAGTCTCTTGAATACATGCAACCTATATGTATTTTCCTTTATTTTTTACCAAATTCATCAATACAATATCAGTTTATCTCTTCTAAATCTGGGATCTTATCAATTGTCTACATAAAAAAAGAAAGTGAGAAGAAATAATAATAATAATAATAATAATAATAATAATAATTATTATTATTATTATGATGGGCAATCTTATTATATATATATATATATATATATTTATGTAACATATATATTTTGTTAATGGAATTGCAGGTGACAAAACTTGAGAATGAGATAGAAGGGGTCGAAAATGAGTACTGTCGGTTGATGGCTGAATTAAAAGCACTAGAAACGGCCAAAAGGGAAAGGGATGCATAAAATCTATGCCATGACCATTCCATTGATTTCTTCCTTGTATTTTTTGTAAAGCCTTGTTTGCATCAACATACAACAGTTCTCAACACCAAGGCGTATGACTTAGGTTGAGAAGTAGTAGATCACAATTGAAAGCCAAAAGGTCAATGCTTCTTTTTCTCTTTTTTTGGTCAACGGCTAATGTAAATATATGGGGAATTAAGGTTAATGATTTTATATCTATATATAAATATAAGTATTTGACATGCAATTTTCCCTGCATATATGAAGAGCTCACATTAGAAAATGTTCATTTCCAGCATTCTTGTTTTATTCATGGATGTTTTGCATTACTCAAGAAATTATAATTTTGGGGGTGAAACTCCATTTAATGAGGAGAGAGCGACGTCTTGCATATATGAATTCTTGACGAAGTGAAATATGACGTAATTCTTAAAACATGTTGAAGAGATGAAATAGGATCATAACTTGATCAAAATTAGTGATTTTGTTCACTGTTCAGTGTGTGTATGAAGTTTTAATCTCACAGTTTCGTTGTTTATTCAAAAGGGGTTGAGCAAAAGTTGTCTTCACACTTTACCAATTAGCCACTCTTTGGGCGAGGGGCGTGTCACTCTTGCCCCACCCCCACCTAATGTGTAAACGGCGAGGGCACATGGGGTCTGTCCTAGGCATGCTCCATCTGGTATTAGGCTAGCAGGAAGCAAGTCTTCATATTTAATAACTCAAACGTGGTAACCCAATTCTTAAAATTCTGACCACGAAGCCTACAGCAGTACACCTAAACCTTAGGCCACCACACTTGGTGGTTGGATGTCCATCCAAAGAAAGGAAAATTTGTTGTAAAACAATTAGTGTGGATGCCCACTTGTCCACTGTTCATCATTAGTGGTACATTGTAGATGTCCGCTCATCAAGATTCATTATTCGCCCAATAACGTTCACTAAATAAAAAATTATGGAGGACTTCAATTTGTTTATCCTTTATGTTAGCCAATAAACAGGCATTCCTGCATCTCGTAACATTACAATGATTTGTAAAGAGGAGTGTGTATAGGAGAAGAAATAAGAGTGGAGAGAGCAAGAAATACTGATAGACGAGAAGAACACTGTAAGATAGAAAGAAAGAAAATTCCCTCTTTATTGATTTACCTTCCATACTATCTACTCCCCTTTTGATTCTATAATAGCACGGGGCTCTACCTTTAGTAATTCAAAAGCAAGGTATATTATTGTACTCATCGGCTTTATTTATATGTTGGTATAATACCACTTAAGTATAAAAAGGAGGAATTGCCGCCTATTCATAGAAAGAAGATCAAAGAAAGATGTTTCTCAGTGGGCAACCTAGTCTTTAGACGGGCAGCCCAGAATACCGAAAAGAAAAACACCGGATCTTAGAGAGGTGCTCAAACCATAAAAAACTGCCTAAGTATCTCTCAGGTCATGCCATAGACTACCCATGGAATGCAGATAATCTCAGGCCATACTTCCAGTAGGCCTTCTTATCTAAAAGCTTCATGTTAATGTCCCCAAAATTTTTTTTAAGAATCTAGGTCTTGGGCTGGGTGTAGCCATATGTCCAAAGTTCTATATCATTGTGAATATTAATAAAGTCTTGAGGTTTATTCATCCCATTCTGTTTTAATTATTTACATTCTTTTTACCATGTCCAATGCCAAACCATAGAACTCGACAAAAGACAGGGGACAACTAGGTGCACAGAGTGCCACTTCGACTAATTAGATGTGATGAAGCTTACAAAGAGTAAAAGTATAACCTCATGTGATGTTCGGAAGGGTGGTGGAACCGTTGGTTAGAACCACTTTTACTCTAGCATGTGAGAGCTTTTACACTGTAACAATTATTATTATTATTACTGTAGCATGTGAGAGCTTTACACTGATCATAATTGAGCTCGTGGTTCCTACCACTCAGCCAAACAACCACTCAGTCATCGAAAGACCATGGGACGTCACTAGGAGTAGGCCGAAGAATAGGCCTAACTCAACTATCAATTCTTTATCCTACAACTTACACTAAGCTAAGTCAAGCTTGGTTATTTGCACTTTTTTCATAATTTAACCGAAGCTATAGTTAGCTCGGATATTCACACTTTGTGCATGCAAAAACCTAAGCCAAGACAAGCTCAGTAATTTCTACTCATGATAAACTAAAAACCAAAAGCTATAAAGCTTGGTTATTAGCAAGCTCAGTTACAAAAGTCCAGCTCAGCCTATTACACTTGTAAAAATTGTCACTTAAAACTACTAAGCTTAGCCAAAATCTTAAAGGCATGCTATCCTTAAGCTGGGTTGTAACTAGCACGTACATTTGCACTTAAATGATTTTACCATGATTGCGAATTCTGACCCCGACCCGAATCACGAATTTCGATCTTAACCTCGACCTTAATCTTGAACCAAAATCCCGATCGCAGTCTCGAATCCTGACCCCGACTCTAATATTGGATCGAAATCTCGATTGCAGTCCCGAATCCTGACCTCGACTTGATCTTGAATTTCAACCCTGAAACCTTGATTCAAATTTACTATATTTAAAGTTTAAATACTAAAACAATAAAATACGATGGTAACAAATATTGTATAGTGTAATACAACATGTTAATTGGTGTGTCAAACACGTCCTAAAATAAATAATTCTTTTTTAGTTATATTTAAAAAATAAATTTAATAAATAACGCATAATCTATTTTAAAAAGAGTCAATTTAGTCTAAATAAAATACTTGGATTCTTTTTGAAAGGAAAAATGGTTGGATTCTATTTCATGTCGTTAACAAAATAAAGACTTCAACGTTTAAAAATAGTTAAATCTAATTGAAGTTATATATATTTAAAATTTAATAATTAAAAAATAAATATATATTTTTTAATTTTCCATCAAAGAAATTGCCTAACAAAATTTAGACAATTTTTCTAGTGGAAAAAAAAAAAATCCACCTAAAGGCTTCTATCACCCAAAAAGAAGTTCCCAAAAAGTATATGAATATCTTTCTTTCCCATTCCATTGTCATTGCCATTACTACCTATTCTCAGTACCCTTTTAGGGTTTCAAGAAAGCTTCTTCAGAAACGAAAAGAAACTCACAGACTACTCTCTGTCTCTCTCAAACTTCGGTAGCTCCGGTGTCAAGCGCCGGCCACGCAACACTTTAGACGGGCATTTTTTATTTGGAAAAAGCTGCCTCTTTTGCTTCTCATTCACCGTAAAGATTTTTGAGTTTTTGAAGGTAATGCGTCGGAACTTTTTCCAGATTTTTTACAATGCTTGTTCGTGTATGTAATTTTTATGTGTTTGCACTCATGGGCACAAAAGTTTGAGATCTTGTTTATCCTCACTCTCTTCTTTCTCTTTTGAAGAGAAGATTTTTAAGACCTGAATTTCAAAGTGGGTCAATATGATTCTTGATAAGTTGTTATCAGGGAACAAATTTAAATCTTAGAGTGCTTGAAACTTGAATGAATGGTGTTGGTTGTCCAAAAAAAGGAAAAATCACAAAATTGGCCCCAAAATCTCTAACTAGTATGTTTTGATTGTGATACCTAGTTTTGTGAGTTTGTTGATGCCCAATATGTTTTCACGTTAGGGGTAGCTACATGTCTATAAAGATTGTTGTGGAAGTGATAAGCATGGGAAATGGATGTTTCATATTGGGGTTTATATAATTTGAAAATATATTACAATTGATGTGAAATTGCTCTCACTCCCATTACAGTAGGGTTAGGAGATGATTTTCTATCTTTTGGTATCTTTAAGGATGATTGCATGTTCTTTGGTCAAAAAATCTTGGATAGGCGTTGGTAAGCAATTAGTGGGTATTTGTGATGGTCAATTTGGTGTTTCAGATTTCTAGTAACAAGTTTTTATAATGGTCCATGCTAGCATTATTTTCTTCATGTCAGGATACAGTTTATTTGAGAAGGACATTTGGGGAGATTTTAGTCAGCTGACAGCTGTCAAGTGGGATTTTTTATTTTTTTTAATTGTAGCTTGGCTTAGGAATGGATATGAGATAAATGGTGGTTATTACTATTATGCAATCTTACAATTTTAGGATTTGAGTGGTGAGGCATGCAGTTTTTGCCAAATGGTCTTAACATTCAATTTTAAGGTCACCAATCAGTTAGTGGCTATGACTACGGATTTCCAAAGAATGTAGTGTTTAACAAGGTCTTTAATTTTGAACTTGAGTCCATTAAGTGGTTTTGCATGGTTTTATCAACATTAAAGAATTTTTCTCTATTTGAAGGACTAGAAAATGAAAAGAAATCCTCTGGGAAGAATGATTTCCATCAAAAGAAATGGAGCAACCGTAATTGATGAGATAATTCAAAGCTTTTAATATTGTATGTTGCATTGCTAAGAGTGAAGTTAGAGATTGGTTTAGATTGCCTTGTTTTCCTTCCCTTTAATTTGTTGAAGAAAGAGAAAGATTATGAGAGTAGAGGGTGGCATATCTAGGTAAATTTTGAAAGGAAAGTCACCTTGCAAGACTTAGATCTCTCACGAAGTGGCCTTATACCTTGGCCATCGAGGTGGGATTGACTTGACCTAAAATTTGTGATAGTTGTCATATTATAGTAAATAACAATATTAAGATTTTGAGGATTGGCAGTAGAAAATATTTTTATCTCCTTGTTGATTTGTCTCTTAAGTCATGAATTGTTATATCTTGCATGCATCTTGATGTTTTCTTCTCTTGAAATTGCTCTATGCCTTTTTTTTCATTTGAAATTTTTTCTCAAACGTGCGCATGATTATTTTCTTTTATAGTACTCAGGATGACCGTAATAGATGTCGTGGACTTATCTAGTGATGATGAACTTGAAGAGTTGGTTGTAAAACCTGTTAAGTTAGAGCCAGATTTCATTGGGAGTATGACACAACAAAAGGCGAATAGTAAGGTCCAACTAGCCACGAATCAAATTTCCAAAACTATATCTACAAGACGGGATGATCAAGAAAATAGGAGTATAAATGCTTCAAGTACTGGTCAAAGTAACTCCTGTATATTGGATCAAGGGCAATCTCCAGTGGATGACACGAGCCTTTCTTCGACATTTGTATCTCCAGCTCCACTTTGCCGGCAATTTTGGAAAGCTGGGAACTACGATGATGGTCTTGGTTCTAAAGTCGCACATCAAAGTATTCCTCTTTCTACTTTTGAATTTTTCTTGGACGAAATGCATCATCTTAGATATCGGATATTAATAAAAACATTCCCCTTGCTAATTGAAATGTAGGATTTTGTCCTGTTATTTCAAAAGTTTTGAGATTAACCCTTATGTTTTTCTAAGAACGCAAATTTACGTGTGTTTTTCTTATGACACAAATCTACCTTTGATGCTAGATTTAGTCAAAATTAACAAGGTGAAAATTCTTTTTCCTTGCATATGGGAAATGGTGTATTTGATTTGCAAGGGCAAGAACTTTGTTGTGGATGAACATAAATCAAAATTTAGATTAATCAAAATCTAATGGTATCTTCATTAGGATTTCTATTTTAGAGCTATCATTTTTTTTGTGAAGGGTCATAATGTTTTTTGAATAGTTAATTTTAACTAAATCTAATGTCGTGGGTGAATTTTATGTCCTTAGAAAAACATAAGGTTGGTTTTTGTGGGATGAGGAATACATACGAGGCAATCTGAACATTTCTTAAATATAGGGTGGAATCTTGAATTTTGATTAAACGTTGGGAAAGTTTTGTATTGTTCCTATTATCTTTCTTGAATATTGATAGACAATATGTCTTGCTAGTTTCACTCATTTAAGTGTCACGGCTCATCTTCTTGAACTTTGACCCAAGTCTAATTTTAATTCTTGAGTTACACAAAGTGTCGCTAAACTTACCTTAGTGTTAGAGTAAATTGGAATTTTGTAGAAACAATTCATCATATTTTTATAGTGTTAATTACATAACTATACCTCATAGTTTTAATTATTTCTCAATTTATTCCTCTGTTTTAAGAATCTACGAAGGTATCTTTTGAATTTGAAAAACTTGTTTCAATATTATCCTTTGCAGAGTTTTTGGACCAAAAAATAAGGAGATAAGAAAAAGATACCCTTAATTAGATGGAACTTGTTTCTAAAACATATTTTTATTCTTTAGAATTTTTTGAAAAACATATGAACATTCAAAAAGCCATAAAACTTGAGATCATTTTTTGAAATTTGATGCTTTCTTTTTGGAATTTTTATGTTTTTAAATCTATGAGATATTTTTCATAACTGTTCAAAGGTAATTATATTGTTTCGCCTAATTTTTCTATTTAGAAGGATGAAATTGAAACAAGTTTTCTAAATTCAAAAGATTTGTTTGTAATTTCTAAAAACAGAGGGATAAATTGAGAAATAGTTAAAATTAGGAAGTATAATTATGTAATTAACCCTAGTTTTATACATACATGTGAAAAATTATTGTTTTGTTTGGCATAAGTGAAAGACGGATCGGTTTGAGTATAAATCAGATGAAAGAAAGGACGATAGTGGATATCCTCAAGCTATGGCTTGGATAGGGTCACTTAGTTGGGTACACTTATAAGCCATGGTGTAACCTTCTCTTGAAGGCTCTTGTGGAAAGTTTCCCTAATGTGACATGGTGGATATCCTCCAAAGTTTGGAAAAGTGGTCATAGGCTTAGCTTGATTGAAAGCTAAAGTTTTCAATCTAAAATATTTGTACGATTACCATATTACCACATGTGGATTTTTCAGGACTTTCAATCCTTCCGTTGTTATGGCGATCGTTTTTTAGGATCTTTTTTTGCATTTTTTTCCTCAACCATTTCTTACTCACCCTAGCCCTACCATTCATTTATGGCGTAACATGGTTGCTATTTGTTATAAATTTTAATTTGTTCCTCAAAAAAAGTGAGCCATTTGCACCTTATGTGCTGAATTTTGTCAAGGTCCAAAGGAATTTAGGAGTTTGATTAATTTTCTTGCGCATTTGTAAAATTCCACAATTTTCTAGTGCCCACTAAACTAGGAGGATTTTACTTAGTTATGTTCCTAAAAAAAAGACCGGAAATGTGGGAAAAAAAGATGATAATTTTTGTTATTCTTTTGGTTTGGGTCAAAGGTCAGGGACTATTAGTGATAATTATTCTAAGAAATATGGTCATCTACTTAGGTGGCTCTTAACAAACCATCTAATGGATTGTTGAGAAGCTTTTAGTTGCATTTCATTCATGTCATGACATTTTTTTGAAGGGAATGTAATGACTTATTCAATTTGCTACTTTTGTTGTAATGTTAGATATTAAAAGTCCCACATGGAACAATTATAAGATAACTAGGGGTTTATAAACTCTTGGGTTCCCTCCCCTTGCAAGCCAGTTTTGCAAGGGAGAGTTCTTCTCAATGGGTTTGTAACAATTGGTATCAGAGCTAGTCCACCACGTCTCAGCTTCAAGTCAAAGCGGTTGCATTATAGGCTGGATTAAGATGTGTTGATGAAGCCTTTCAAAATGTTGAATACCAATAGTCGAGTGAACCTGCCAAAGAGGAAAGGGCTACCGTTGGGTCAGTGTCAATAATGTGGATTATCGAGGATTTGGGCCCAAGTATGGTGGATTGCAACAAACTACCATGTCGAGTATGGGATCGGACGTAGTATGGGCTACGATTTTGTGATAGTTGCTACAAATGGAGCGACCTAGGGAGGGCTGCTACCTGAAAGAAGGCAGGATCTGCGAAGTCACCTAGCTGGGAAGATGGGCTGCCGTGGACGGCGATTGCAGAGTGTGGTGGAATGCTAGATACCAAAAGTCCACATGGAACAATTTTAAGATAACTAGTGGGTTTATAAACCCTTGGGTTCCCTTCCCTTGTTAGCCGGTTTTGCAAGGGAGAGTTCTACTCAATGAGTTTGTAACAATTGGTCTCAGAGCCAGTCCATTATGTCTCAGGTTCAAGTCAAAGTGGTTGCATTATAGGCTGGATTAAGATGTGTTGATGAAGCCTGTCAAAACGTCGAATACTGATAGTTGAGTGAACCGGCCAAAGAGGAAAGGGCTACTGTTGGGTCAGTGTCGATAATGTGGATCGCCAAGGATTAGGGCCCAAGCATATTGGATTGCAACAAACTACCAGGTCGAGTATGGGATTGGACGTAGTATGGGCTACGGTTCTGCGATAGTTGCCATGGATGGGGCGACTTGGGGAGGGTTGCTACCTAAAAGAAGGCAAGATCCGCGAAGTCACCTAGCTGGGAAGATGGGCAGCCGTCGACGGCTGTTGCAGAGCGTGGTGGAATGTTAGATACCAAAAGTCCCATATGGAACAATTATTAGATAACTAGTAGGTTTATAAACCCTTAGGTTCCTTCCCCTTGCAGCCGGTTTTGCAAGGGAGAGTTCTACTCAATGGGTTCGCAACATAATGATTAAAGCTTTTCACATGTAGTATCAAGAGTTTTTTAATTTTTAATTTTTTATTTTACATGATATTTACATGCTTTATGTGTGTGTTTGACATTTACTTTTGCTTGCAGATGGCAAAAACTATCTACGTGTCCACCCCATGTTCCTTCATTCCAATGCTACCTCACACAAGTGGGCCTTTGGTGGTAGGTTCAGTATATGAATCATCAATGAGTTCATTTCGCTTTCATCCTTATATGCCATTTCACATACTTTATGCTCTGTGCCATCTTCACATGGAATTTTCTTCTTGTTTTCAGCCATTGCAGAACTGCTTGACAATGCAGTTGATGAGGTAAGCTTCACCCGATCTCACTGTGAAAACTTAAATCAAAACTTTGCTGAGGGGCTGGTAGTGAAAGGTTTCTTTTATGGGATATTCCCTTTTTTTTTTTTTTTGCTTCTCGTTGTTGTTGGTATACAATGTATGATGAAATGGACAGTACAAAAAATTGGACAGGGAATAGACTCTCTGCAGAGTAAATTGCATGGATGGTTCTCGCTTGTCATTTTGCAAGTTTAGCACTTTAGTACTTGACCTAAGAGGTTTTGGTAGGAGATAAAAGTGGAAGGAGGAACAGCGGTGAGGGGATTAGTGGAAGGATTTTGGGACCTATGGTTGTTTGGTAGGAAAGGAAAGAGGAGGAACTGGATTGGGTAATGGATTTCAAATCCTTCAAAGAGCTCCAATTTTAATCTCTCCACATTAGGGAATGCATGCTATCCAGAATAAGCAAAAGGTCCTCCTCTGCCTATTTTCTTCTCCTTGTACCAAGCATAGATTAAGAGTTGCAGCGGAATATATGCCTTAAATTTTTGTCAACTATCATATTACTAACTTGGGGGGTGGCAATCATATTGAAGGTCTGTTATTAGATTGGTATTCAAATACCACATGCATAGACGATGTCATAAGTGATAAATTAAGTCATTTCTCCAGTTAAGCAGGTCAACCTAAGGACAACTCATTAATCCTTGTGTTAGGCTGGTACGAGCATGACTATGAAAAGGTCGCAGCCATATTATTGTTTGCATGTTAAGATTTTCATTCAAAAGAAACCATCTGAAAGATAACCGAACATTTTCTATATTATTTATGGAAAGTGCTCGTATGAAATTGCAACCCTAAAGCCATATTTATAGACCAATCACTAAAAAAATAATAATAATAAAAAAATACTGCATTAGATTTACATTTTTTTTTAATTTTAAAATTTGGATAGATCCAAAACGGGGCCACTTTTGTTGCTGTTGATAAAATCTCAAACCCAAGAGATGGAAGTCCGGCGTTGTTATTTCAAGGTATTGTGTATCTGAAGCTTATTATACCGATAAAATGTAATTTGGAGCAATCACCTTAATTTTATACATGGAAATTTTTATGCAAGAAGTGGCGATATATGTTAATCAACTTGTTTCTCTGGAACCTAATACTTTATGACTAGATGATGGTGGTGGGATGAGCCCGGAGGCAATGCAGTGTTGTATGAGTTTTGGATATACGGATAAGAAAGCAAAAACGGCTATTGGACGATGTATGGATTATATATTTATTTCAAATTTCTTTATCTATCTTATTCAAGTTTGCTAATAGATAATAATTCCAGATGGAAATGGCTTCAAGACTAGTACAATGAGACTTGGTGCTGATGTTATTGTCTTTAGCCGCCACTATGATCAGAGGTTTGGCCTTGATAGTAGTGTTTTCTCCAACTCTTTACAATTTCCATTTTTACTATTTGTTATACTATCTCTTTACCTTTTTATTTGGGTGAACGTATTTGTCCTGGTGACACCAATATTCCTGCTTCAACGAGGGAAAATGATGGGACTCAAATGTTATTCAACTACATAAGTTTTGGGTAGCTGAAACATTCTTCCAAAAGTAATTGGTCTTTGACAAGTCAAGATTCGTTCCAAATTCATAAATAACATAAACAATGGTATTGATTTTATAATTCTTCTTGGGAAGGCAAAGTTCTTGGCTTTATTTTGGGCATCAACAGAGGCATCTTTTAAGGACTTCCCGCTTTCATTGATCATGTTAAATTGGGAACATATTTTGATATACTTGTAGTGACTGTTTTTTGGTTTCTTTTCTGTCTTAGTTCATCTTACTGTATTGTACTATACAATACTGTGTTTTGGTTGTTTCTATTTCTTTCTTAGATGGATTCCTCAACCATCTTTAATTTTGCACATTATTTTTTTTTATGAATAAAGTTCAGTGTTCTCTATCCCAAATAAAAAAAAAAAAATTACAAGTCTTCTTCCTTTCCCCTCCGTTTTCTGTAAGAAATTCGTATAGCTTACTAGTTATGGATGTGGTTTTGGTGATGTCTATGAGATTTAGAGGCCTTAATTGTTATTTCCTTTTTTTGAAAGAGAAAAGTTTTTACGTGCCTTATAGCTTGATAGTACTCTAAACAACTTTGAACTCGACTTTAAGTGTTGTATTTTGCACACCTATGAATGTAATATGTGTAGGCCTTATACCTTTATTCCTATGAGCAGGATCTTGACTCAAAGCATTGGTCTTCTCTCTTATACATTCTTGAGAAAAACAGGCCAGGACAGAATACTTGTGCCTATGGTAAGCTTCATTCCAAACTTGATATGTAGTTGGTCTATTTTACTTCTACTATATTGCTTTTCATCTATATTAATTTTTCTTATTTGTGCAAATAAATCTAAGCTTTCAAAAGGCGAATTTGGTACTTATTATTAGAAAAGATTTTGGCATTGACGGAAAGCAGTGGAATATTCTTTAAACTTTAAACTGTGCTTTTAAGAATTTTGCGAGTTACACAAGGAACATTTGAACATGTCATTCCATTGTATTGCATTATTACACATGTTATGATTAATAGACGTAATGCAAAAAGTGTGTTTAGTTTTTATATTTGGTAAATTGTGCTTCATATATACATATATTCAGGCCATTTTATTTTTAAATAAATCATCAAACTTACAACATAATTATTAAAAAAATTGGATTGTGGCAGAAACTACTTGGACATGCCATTAAACCATAGTTCTTCAAGAATTTTGTGGGTGTCATTGTCATGTGAATTTGGTCCATTGTGGTGTTTGATTCCTGCAATTTATCTAATTGCAGGTTCATTATGAGTTTAATACTTCAACTGGGAAATTGGATTTCTTGCATGGTAAGCAGCATTTTATGAACAATCTTTCAAGGATATTGGAATGGTCTCCTTTTCCCACAGAACCAGAGCTTCTGAAGCAGGTAAGCTGTTGCACAGTATTTTTCCTCTGATAACAAGTATGTTTATTGTCATTGTGCTGGTGATGCTATACTGTTTTTTCTTTAAAAAAAATAAAACCAAAAGAAGAGCTGCATACACATTTTTTTTCTCTCTAATATTTTTCCCTCTAAATTATGCATAATAAATTTATCAAGAAAAATAAATATGGGAAGGTTCTTTTTTAAGTGACTTTGGTTCTCTTAGGGGCATCATGCTAAACCGTTTACTTGGTTACAGTATTACTTGCTGTTTTGCAATAACCTTGTTCTATGTATAACATTAAATGGTCATCGATTGTTTGGTGCCAAAGTGGGCCTAAGAAAGCTAAAAGGACATGACTATCGATGCTGATGATAATGTTTAGTGCAAATGAATGCCTTTAAGTCGCCTTTTCTAGCATCAATTTATTTCATGTTAGTCTTTAAATATTAGTTTTCAATGTATGACAGTTTTTTTCCCCCCTCCCTGAAATTACAGTTTGATGACATTGGACCTCATGGCACAAAGGTCATCATCTACAACTTATGGTTTACAGATGACGGGATTGAGGAGTTTGACTTCAATACAGATCCTAAGGTAAATGATTCCTTTTGTTTCTCCCCTATTTTGGAATGTATCGTGACTTTGTTCTTTAATTTCAAAAATAAAAAATAAAAAAATTGACCTTTTATGATTCAATGGTTGCAGGATATGCGTATAAGTGGGGATGCTAAAAAAATTGATACACGCCGTAATATGAGGGAGGTAAATGAGCAGCATATTGGCAATCAGTTCCGATATTCTCTACGTGTAAGCCTATCTTAGAAAAGAAAATAAATTTCAAATGAATTTATGTAATAAGGCATTGGATTTTCTAAGTGCAGTTATCTTGTGCTTTCAGGTTTACATGTCTATCTTGTACTTGCGGATGCCAGCGACTTTTAGAATAATTCTGCGAGGGGAAGTTGTTGAACATCACAATCTTGCTGACGATCTTAAACATGAAGAATATATCTTGTATAAACCTCAAGCCGGGGGAGGTGTTGAGGTTGGTCTTATTTTTCTGTTCTAGATTTCTTCATTTGATTAAAAAGTAGCTTTTTTGGTGACTAGAGAAGAGAAAGTTACGTACAGGATCTCGCAGACATGCAATCTTTATTGCAGGATTGTAATTAATTTCCGTTGAAATATGCTTTGTGGCTGTCGAAGTTGCTATTCCATGAAATTTTTTTCTTTTTAATAGTTAAGTGTTTTTCCATGCAGGCTCAAGTTATTACTACTATTGGATTTCTCAAAGAAGCTCCGCTACTCGCCATGCACGGCTTCAATGTGTACCACAAAAACCGTTTAATACTAGTGAGTATTTCTTTTGTTTTGGAAGTCATGGCTTTGACATGGGCAGCACTCTCTCTGTTGATGCATAATTGCATATATTATATATGTTTTCTATTTTTAGCCAGAGTCTGGTTTTTTCTTATCAGCACTATTTTTGATGCACCATTCATGAATTTCATCCCCTAATATTACAAAATAGTAATGCTAGAAGTTCAAACTTTTCACCGTTCAGATAAGTGTTTGAATATCTTTTACAAGCTACTTGCAAAAATATACTTCCGGACTTTTTTCTTACGATGAAAATAAAAGATCCTATAAAAAATTTCACTTTTTATTTTATAAAATGTAGCTGTTGATATTCGTAGATTCAGCATACTTGAGTGTGTGTTTAACTCTTCTGGACCTTTGTATTTTCTCTGAATTACTAAGAGGAGAGAGGGGAACAAAAATCCCGTTTTCTCAGTAATCTGCGATGCCAAGACGCTTGGCTTTTTATATGACGCTTAGAGCTGAGAGAAGCTGCTTTTTTTTTTTTTTTTTTGAGAAAATAATTTAAGGAAAGAGATTAAATTGTTAGGTTATGCTTGTACATAATATCTGATGTGTATCTGCATTTTGGTCTTTCCTTCCCTCTCTCTCTTTCATACCTAGCAAGCCAACAATGCAGTTTCAGTATTATACACTACTATGGTTTTTCAAATGACAACTGCACATTTATGAAATCCTTGGCCTCTGTCTTTTGTGCAGCCATTTTGGCAGGTTGTCAGCTATTTAGACAATAGGGGGAGGGGAGTTGTTGGTAAGAAACTGCTGACTCTCTTAGATTTATTGGTTCTTGAGGTTGCAGAAAATATAGATTAATGATCTGTTAATTTCATTTACAGGTATTCTAGAAGCAAATTTTGTTGAACCAACACATAACAAACAAGATTTTGAGAAAACTACCCTTTTTCAGAAACTTGAAACTCGCTTGAAGGAGATGACATGGGAATACTGGTGAGCTATTTGTTCGTCAATTTTCCGGTTTTCTTTGTACGTTAATGATCATGTTGAAACTTTTTCCATTTTTACATCCAATGGTGGAATATTTTTTTCCCCTTGTATTCATTTTTAGTTTGTTGTTACTTGGGATAAAGTGATTCACATTCCCCATCATTGTCAGGGATTTACATTGCGGACTAGTTGGGTACCAGGTAAAGAGAAAACCGAAGGCGCAATTGACCTATCTGGATTCAAATGGTGATACTCCCGTCATATCAATACATGATCCAACTCCTATTGTGGCACACGATAAATCTGAACAATTGCTTTCTAATGCCCAAAGAGGATATGAAGAAGGCTAGTATTTGAACTGAGATCTTTGTCATCTTTAAAACTTGTAGCACAGGGGATACAATATATGATGCTTTGTTTGGGTGCAGAGATGCATAAGAGGAAGGAGCAACGTAACTTAGAGGATGTTGCGAAGGTTAAAAGACAGGCCGTGCGAGGAGCTGGTGTATCTGATAAAGGGCAACTTGTCGCCTGTGAGGTCTGTATAGGCAACTTGCGAATGAATTTTTCATGGAAAACAACACTTGATTGCATTTTGGTTGTCACTTAGATAATTTTTATCTTTCTTTTATTCTTCACATTTTATGGGCTTTTATAACGGCTTTATGAGCCAGAGAATCCAAAAAAGATTTCAGATAAAAATCATAGATGACTATAAAAATATTTGTAGATGTGTGGCATTTTTCTTCAAGGAAAACAAAGGATTTGTTGTAATTCATTTTGCACTCTGCTGTGTCTAATTCTCTCATCTCTCTCTCTCTCTAATTATCTCGCTTTTTGTGCTCTTTAATTATGTAGCTTCTAAATAATGCGGGAACCCGGCTACAAGATCAAGAGGTTGAGTCCTTGATGCGAGAAAACCAAAATTTCCATGCCGAGTGAGTACATGGATTATCTGTTTTTCTACCTAATTGAATGATCCAATTTCTTTCAATGAAGAATTTGGCCGCGTGAATAATTACATCCCAGGGAAAAGCTCTCATTAAGTTGCTTTTCTTTTCTTTGTTCCAGATGCTTGGAATATGAAAAGGAAACGGAAGAACTTGAGCTCAAGGTACGTAGTAGTGGTGCATAAAATTTCTGTATATGTGTTCAGAAGTTTCTAATTCCTTCCAACTAGTCGTCATTATTCATGTTCCTTTGATGTCATTTCTAGATCTTGGAAAACATTTGACCCTTTTTTGCATTGCTTTTTAACTTCAATACTTGAAACATGTTATGAAGCAAAGTTTTATCCTTTGGAAGGCAGTCTTTAAGTATTGCAAATGCAAGAATAGGCATTGTTTAGTTCAGAGTTAAAAGTTAAGTTTAGAAGGAAGTCAGCCTGCATAAAAGCAAGGAAGTGAGATGAAATGCAATGAAAAATAAAAAATAGAAAATCTAATCATGTATTTATAGTCCGTTTGGTACACAGGTTCTAATTGGTGCGGTTATAAACTTTGCAGTTTGAATGGGTGGTTTTGAACCTGTATAATTTAAACGGTGGTTTGGAATGTAAAGACTTGAACAGGAAATAAACACCACATCGGAAAACTGGTGTTTGGAAATATAACTTTAAACTATGGTTAGGAAGGACAATGAAATTGGGAAAGGTTTTTATTATAGAAAATGGTTAGATTTTTTTTTTTTTGTTGTGGGGGGGGCGGCGGGGGAAGTGGGCTAGTGTTGGAGTTTTCAAAATTGACGGTTTAGCCTGTTTCAAAACCATCCTTCTTGTTTTGAACCATTGCTTTACTTTGTTTACCAAATGGCCATTCAAGTTGAGGGCATAACGCCTCATTAGTTATGTATTTATTGTATGTTAATGCAATTGCAGGTGATGCAACTTGAGAATGCGATAGAAGAGGTTGAAAATGAGTACTCTCGGTTGATGGCTGAATTAGGAGCACTAGAAACGACCAAAAGCGAAAGGGATGTGTAGAATGTATGCCATGACCATTCCATTGATTTCTTTCTTGTATTTTGTGTAAAACCATGCCGTATAACATACATTTTCGGTTAAGAAAGTAGTAGATCAGGGCAGGCACAATTGGAAGCCAAAAGGCCAATGCTTCTTCTCTTTTTTTGATCAACCGGCTAATGTAAATCTATGGGGAGTCAAGGTTAAAGCAGATGAGAAGCATAGTCCTAATGCTTTCATATATATCTCTCTCTCTCTCTCTATATATATATATATAGGTATTAGACATGCAATTTTCCCTGTATATAGGAAGAGTCCACATTTGAAGATGTTCATTGCCGGTATTCTTATTCATGGATTTTGGGCATTGTTGAAAATAAAGATCATTCTCGGAAAATTCTAATTTTAGGGGAGGAAAATCCATTTAATGAGGATGTTCTTTCTTTTTTTTGGAAAAAAAAAATTAAAAGAGTAGAGGAAGTATAATTATAATTCCCAATCGTGTTGGTAAGGTTGTTTATCGTTAAGTGTGTTTTTATTGCAGCACTAATGTTCCAATTTTGCTGTTTGTTCAACAAGGGTTGAGCAAAAGTGGCCTTCCCCTTTTGTTTATATAACCCAAACAAAGAAAAAAGATATAAAATTATTCTTTTTTTTTAGGGTAAACCGTTCATTAGTTTATAATGCTTAGCAATTACAACTTGTAAGGGAGAAAAAAAAAAAAAAAGGTTCTATTGAAATTGTTTTTTTCCCTCTCAATAAGGATTGGTGTTTTAATTATTTTTAATTAAAAATTTACGTGTTATGTAAAATTGTTATTGTAACACCCCTATGTGGGGGTTAACAGTTTTAAATAAATAAAAATAATTTTAAATTTTATATTATTTAAATCAATTAAACAATGCCCATGGGTCTTTAAACAACAAGAAAAATAAAAATAAACGTTTTAAATACAAACCACAGTTTTTAGTGTAGCACCAAATATATATAATTACAGTCATCATCACCATAGTACAATTCCCAAATAACTTAACACAGCCATAAAAAAAATAATACAACTCTTACATGTTGTAGATAAGTTGTAATTAAACAGGGTCTTCTAACACGAAAACAACAGGATTGTTTTCGCTTATTCCTCTTCAAATATGTTGCTCTGAGTTCCACCTGAGATATGAAGATATGATAGGGATGAGCATCGACATGCCCAGTAGGGAAATCATGACTCACCTTATGGTTTATCCATTACCACATTAAAAACTGCATGGTTAGTAGGTTACATCATATTCCAGATTATGAGGTTTATTATGATCACATCTTATGGATACCGTAGTTAATCATTACCAAGTGTCATAATTACACATTTATACAAATATTACCAATCATCATTGTTCCTAGGTATCCATGTTAAATTGAGTATCACTCAACTCATCGAAACCCAAATTGGCGCACTTGATCACCCCATAAACATTCCAAGGGTGTTCCGGTGAGGGGACATCAAGCCCCGAGTCCTCACCAAATCAATTCCTGTACAGTGTGTTCTGGGACTTTCAACCCAAGGAAGCGTCATCACCTTCCCCCTATTTTACCTTTTTGGGTATTCATGCCCAAGGACGTAACCGCCGCCCTCTTCATGTCTCACCATTTCTCTATATTAAATCATTATTAATAGAGTCAGTTTTCCTAACCATGCTTCTCAATTTATAACATGTGTCAATTCATTATGTTCCTCGCCGTACAATACAAGACGAGTCCATGTCATAGTTTCATATGTGATACTCATATAATATCAGTTCAACATAGATATATATATATTGCGGCAAAACAATCAATTTTAATTCTATAAAAACCTCACAAAAATGAGTAATAGAATCCCTACCTTTCAAGCTTATCAACAATCTTTTAATCCTGGAATCAATTAACGTTAGCTCCACACATCCTTGACCCTAAGGCATGCATAAGGACAATTAAAACTAAAGCACAACGTATAATCACATTCATAAGTGAGTTATGTGTAAACCCGTCTACTAGTGCCATTAAAGTATTTTTATGCATTAAACATGGAGAAAATGCATACTAAAAACTAAGTTTAGATTAAAGAAAACCTACCTCAAAACTTCTTTGAAAAGCACCAAAGTTTGGGTTATCAATCAAGCTTGAATTAACTTTAAAACCGCCTCGATCATCGTTGGGAATTATAATTGTCTTGGCCACAAAGAGAGCTTTGTGCTCTATGTCTTTAGTTAGAAATTTGAAGTGAGAAGGGAGAGAATGAGAACTAGAGAAGAAGGTGGTGATAGTTAAATAAAAAGATATCAAAATGCTTAAGAGGAATGAGATGTTTACGGGAAAAAGTTGTAAGAAGAAACAAAAGAGTCTTAAAGGAAAATATCATCTTGTCTCCCATGAAGACTTTTAGCAAATAATGCCAACATAATTGAGGGGATAATTGGAGTGAATTATAGAAGAAGATAAGGAAATAATTAATTAGGTGGTTGAGAAATATCTCCATGTCTTCTATGAATTGACGGAAAATAATTCAATGTCCCCTTCGGATACCTTTAGCAAAATGAGAAGAAGTCTATATAATTGAGCAATAATTTAGGGAGACAAGATTGGTAGAAGTAAGTGTTGGTAAGTTTTGAATGTTTCTTAGGAAGACTTGGTAAGAAAATACTAAAATGGTATTTTTTTTTTTAATGATCATAAACAACTTAGTAATTTTAAATAGTCACATTTTATTCATTAAATTTTACAAAATTATGCCCGTTAAAAATACGGGTGTTACAGCTCTTCCCTCCTATAAAAATTTCGTCCTCGAAATTTCGTACACTGATTACAATGTTAAAACAAATATGGGTACTTTTCTCTCATTTCAGATTCAAGTTCCCATGTGGCTTCCTCCACATCATGGTGTTGCCACATCACTTTCACCAGAGGAATTCCACGACGACGTAATAATTTTATTTCATGATCCAGTATTTGAACTGGAATTTCTTCATAATTCGTATCTCCTTGAATTGGCACATCTGTCCACATGATCACATGTGAAGGGTCGGGTTCATACTTTCTCAACATCGATACATGAAACACATTATGTACATGAGACAATTGTGGTGGTAGGTCTAAACGGTATGCCAACGTTCCAATGCGTTCCACAATCTCAAACGGTCCTGTATACCTTGGTGCTAACTTTCCTTTAACACCAAATCGAGATACACCTCGTTTTGGTTTCACTTTTAAGAACACAAAGTCTCCGATCATGAACTCTAAAGGTCGCCTCCTCTTATCTGCATAACTCTTTTGTCGACTTTGAGCTGTCTGAAGACGTTCGCGAATAATCTGGATCTTGTCCGTTGTTTCTCTGATAAACTGAGGCCCAAGTTCAAGACGCTCTTCCTTTTCAGCCCAACACAATGGAGATCTACAAGGTCTACCATATAAGGCCTCATATGGAGCCATTCTAATACTTGCTTGGTAACTGTTGTTATATGCGAATTCAACATATGGCAGCTGTGCAGCCCAATTTGTTCCAAAGTCCAGCACACAAGCCCGAAGCATATCCTCGAGAATCTGAATGACACGTTCAGATTGTCCATCTGTTTGAGGATGAAAAGCTGTACTAAAATTCAATTGAGTTCCCAAGGCCCTCTGCAATCCTCTCCAAAATTTCGACGTGAAACGTGTATCTCTATCGGAAACTATTGACATTGGCACTCCATGCAATGTCACTACCTTTTCCACGTACAATTGACATAATTTTGAGATACTATAATTAGTTCTGATTGGGATGAAGTGGGCTGTCTTAGTTAAACGATCTACAATTACCCAAACGGCGTCATGCCCTATTTGAGTCTTAGGAAATCCAGTAACAAAGTCCATTGTCACATGATCCCACTTCCATTCTGGAATAGGTAAGCTCCTCAACTCGCCTCCAGGCTTTTGATGTTCCGCTTTAACCTGTTGGCACGTCATGCACTTAGAGACAAAGGTTGCTACATCTCGTTTCATTCCTCGCCACCAGTATTGTCGTTTTAGATCCATATACATTTTTGTGCTTCCAGGATGAATAGCAAACTTTGAACGGTGAGCCTCATCTAGCACCGCATGCCTGAGATATGGATCCTCTGGAACAACTAATCTTCCTTTGTAAAGTAAAAATCCTTCTGGCTCAATCTGCCATCCATCCAGTTGTTCTCCATTTTGTATTTGTTTCCAAACCCTACGTAATCCTTCATCGTGCCATTGTCCTTGTTTTACTTTCTGAATTAACGTAGGAGTTGCTATCACATTGAATAAGAAAGCTCTCTCGTTATCTTCATAATATTGCAAGTTGAAGTCGGCGATAGTGACTCGTCTCCAATCTTCCAATGCTAAACTGGCTATACGTCCGTTGTTCTTACGACTTAGAGCATCTGCCACGGCATTTGCTTTTCCAGGATGATATTGGATACTAAAGTCATAGTCCACCATGTACTCAGTCCATCTTCGTTGCCTTAGATTGAGATCCTTTTGAGTAAACAAATATTTCAGACTTTGATGATCTGAATATAGCTCGAACTTTGCGCCATATAGATAACATCTCCAAATTTTGAGTGCGAAAACCACAGCAGCTAACTCAAGATCATGTGTGGGGTAGTTCCTCTCATGGGGTTTCAACTGGCGTGAGGCGTAGGCAACTACTCGTCCATGCTGCATTAACACACAACCCAAACCGTTTCCTGAGGCATCAGTGTATACTGTGTAAGGCTCCTCGTTGTTAGGTATGATCAGCACAGGTGCACTAGTGAGTCTTCGTTTCAGTTCCTCAAATGCTTCTTCACATTTATCATCCCACACGAACTTGACATTCTTCCTTGTGAGTTTTGTTAATGGAGAAGCAATCTTTGAAAAATTCTCTACGAAGCGTCGATAGTATCCAGCTAGTCCGAGGAAACTTCGAATCTCTGACACGTTCTTTGGTCGTTCCCAATTTAGCACTGCTTCAATTTTGGAGGGGTCCACTGAGATGCCTTCTTCAGAGACAACGTGTCCAAGGAACTTGACCTTCGTCATCCAGAAATCACATTTTTCTCTTTTTGCATAAAGACCATGTTCTCTCAACGTTTGTAGAGCGATCCTCAAATGCTCAGCATGTTCTTCTTCGTTTTTAGAATAGATCAAGATATCATCTATGAAAACAATGATAAATTGATCTAAGTACGGTCGAAAGACACGGTTCATCAAGTCCATGAAAGCCGCTGGTGCATTAGTTAACCCGAAAGGCATGACAAGAAACTCAAAATGACCGTAGCGAGTCCGAAAAGCTGTCTTTGGAATGTCCTCTGCTCTTATCTTCAGTTGGTGATATCCGGATCGTAAGTCAATCTTTGAGAAATAGCAAGATCCTCCTAACTGATCGAACAACTCATCAATTCGGGGTAGAGGGTACTTGTTCTTGATAGTCAATCGATTAAGCTGGCGATAATCGACACAGAGCCTCAACGATCCGTCATGTTTCTTCACAAAAAGTACTGGAGCTCCCCAAGGTGATGTACTTGGTCGAATAAATCCTTTTTCCAGTAATTCGTCCAACTGCTTCCTCAATTCCACTTTCTCAGCAGGTGCCATTCGATACGGGGCAATAGAAACAGGCGCTGCTCCTTGAGTTAAGTCGATGACAAACTCAATTTCTCTATCAGGCGGAAGTCCGGGCAATTCATCTGGAAAAACATCTGAAAATTCATCCACCACAGGAGTGTGAGAGGATAGGTCACTCTTCTTTAGTTCTCCATCTGAAGCAAAGATCGTCCCAAGATTGGTGAAATTCCTTCGTCCTCCAATACAAGCCTTTAGCACCGGGGCTGGCGTCACTGTTCCTGTTTTTGCCTGAAATTCGATGACTTGTCCATTCTTGGTGAATAAAGAGACACGTTTCCTATGACAATCTACTATTGCCTGGTATTTAGTTAGCCAATCCATTCCTAAGATTACATCAAACTCTGTCATAGTTATTACATATAGGTCAGCCGATAGTTTATGTTCTCCTATAACAATACACACTGATTTACAAATTATGGATACTTCAGCTATCCCGCCCATTGGTGTACTAAGGGTTAATGATGAACTACATGTCTCAGTTTCTAATTGTAGTACGGAAGCAAATAACATAGATATAAATGAATGAGTGGCACCAGTGTCAAATAATACATGAGCCCAAGAATGAGACACGTGAATCATACCGTCTACAACTGAGTGATCAGCCTGTTTTCCTTGTCCAGTTGTAGCCGTAATTGCATAAGCTTGTGCTGGTGCTTTTCCTTTATCACTTTTTCCTCGGTTTCCTTGGCTACTACTAGCCTTATTATTATTTCTCCCAGAAAAATATGGCCTTTGATTCACTGAGCCTTGTGGAGTCGGTTGGAAGTTCTGATTAGCATAAAAATTGGAACCCTGTGGCCGCTGTTGATAGTTGTACTGAGGCTGGAACCCTCGAGGTTGAGTTACTGAGACTTGGGAAGCTGGAGTGTTTTGCTGAGGCGCTCCACGATTTTGACTCCCTCCCCAAATAGTGGAGCCAAAATGACTTCCTTGTGGCCTTGGTGCAAAGGATGATTGTGTAGGGCGGTTAGGGCAATTTCTCCTCAGATGTCCCACTTGTCCACAGTTATGACAAGCATACGGTTGGAAACGACCACTGCCAGAAGATCCACCACCAATAGTCACTCCACTATGCTGAATGACTTGCCCTTGTGACTTCTCTTTCTTACTTATTTTCCTTTGACGCCCACCAGAACCCTTATACTCTCCATAGGAGTTATTTAGTTCTGTCTCTGCCCGCTGTGCCGCAGCTACAAGATCAAGAAAATCTGTTGATGGAACAGCAGCTATCATTTGTCTGATTTTCGGCCTCAGGTTATTTCTAAATTTTTCGCATCTCGCCATTGGATCCGATACAGCCCCGGGATTGTAGCGAGACAATTCTATAAATCGAGCATGGTATTCAGCAACTGTTGTATCTCCCTGCACCAGGTTTTCAAATTCTCGCATCATTGCTTGCCTATGGCTCTGAGGAATATAGGTGTTGCGAAAAATGGTTTCGAACTGCTCCCATGTAAGATTCGGCACATCATAGTCGTCTTTCTGAAGATCCCACCATTCTTCGGCTTTACCCTCAAATATATATGTTGAAAAGCTAACCCAATACTCCCGTGGAATCCTCAAGGTGTCCAACTTCTTTTTGACTGCCTTTAGCCATTGTTCTGCTATGACCGGGTTAGGTTCTCCACTAAATGTGGGTGGTTTCTGCTTCATAAACTCCTTCAACAGAGTTAGATGTCGTTGTTCGGGATCACGAACCTCCACAGGTCTTTGCACATTTTGTAATGCTTGAAGAATTTGTCCTAAATTATTTACTTCTGGTGCAGCTGGCGGGGATTGTGTTGCATGTCGTAGTTGCTCATCTTCTTGAGCTTGTTCCATCGGTTCCGGTTGCTCAACTTCTTGAGCATGTTCAACCGGTTGTGACAGCTCAGACGATTGCATTTGACGTCTTGGTGGCATAGTTTCTACTGGCTGTGAAAATTTAACTAGGATCAGTACCAAATGATGATGACATTAACACCTAACTTTAAAACCATTCCCAAAGATTAATTTTTAAGGTGGTGCTATACCCCCTAGGTTAATCGAACCTAGGCTCTGATACCAAAAATTCTGTAACACCCCTATGTGGGGGTTAACAGTTTTAAATAAATAAAAATAATTTTAAATTTTATATTATTTAAATCAATTAAACAATGCCCATGGGTCTTTAAACAACAAGAAAAATAAAAATAAACGTTTTAAATACAAACCACAGTTTTTAGTGTAGCACCAAATATATATAATTACAGTCATCATCACCATAGTACAATTCCCAAATAACTTAACACAGCCATAAAAAAAATAATACAACTCTTACATGTTGTAGATAAGTTGTAATTAAACAGGGTCTTCTAACACGAAAACAACAGGATTGTTTTCGCTTATTCCTCTTCAAATATGTTGCTCTGAGTTCCACCTGAGATATGAAGATATGATAGGGATGAGCATCGACATGCCCAGTAGGGAAATCATGACTCACCTTATGGTTTATCCATTACCACATTAAAAACTGCATGGTTAGTAGGTTACATCATATTCCAGATTATGAGGTTTATTATGATCACATCTTATGGATACCGTAGTTAATCATTACCAAGTGTCATAATTACACATTTATACAAATATTACCAATCATCATTGTTCCTAGGTATCCATGTTAAATTGAGTATCACTCAACTCATCGAAACCCAAATTGGCGCACTTGATCACCCCATAAACATTCCAAGGGTGTTCCGGTGAGGGGACATCAAGCCCCGAGTCCTCACCAAATCAATTCCTGTACAGTGTGTTCTGGGACTTTCAACCCAAGGAAGCGTCATCACCTTCCCCCTATTTTACCTTTTTGGGTATTCATGCCCAAGGACGTAACCGCCGCCCTCTTCATGTCTCACCATTTCTCTATATTAAATCATTATTAATAGAGTCAGTTTTCCTAACCATGCTTCTCAATTTATAACATGTGTCAATTCATTATGTTCCTCGCCGTACAATACAAGACGAGTCCATGTCATAGTTTCATATGTGATACTCATATAATATCAGTTCAACATAGATATATATATATTGCGGCAAAACAATCAATTTTAATTCTATAAAAACCTCACAAAAATGAGTAATAGAATCCCTACCTTTCAAGCTTATCAACAATCTTTTAATCCTGGAATCAATTAACGTTAGCTCCACACATCCTTGACCCTAAGGCATGCATAAGGACAATTAAAACTAAAGCACAACGTATAATCACATTCATAAGTGAGTTATGTGTAAACCCGTCTACTAGTGCCATTAAAGTATTTTTATGCATTAAACATGGAGAAAATGCATACTAAAAACTAAGTTTAGATTAAAGAAAACCTACCTCAAAACTTCTTTGAAAAGCACCAAAGTTTGGGTTATCAATCAAGCTTGAATTAACTTTAAAACCGCCTCGATCATCGTTGGGAATTATAATTGTCTTGGCCACAAAGAGAGCTTTGTGCTCTATGTCTTTAGTTAGAAATTTGAAGTGAGAAGGGAGAGAATGAGAACTAGAGAAGAAGGTGGTGATAGTTAAATAAAAAGATATCAAAATGCTTAAGAGGAATGAGATGTTTACGGGAAAAAGTTGTAAGAAGAAACAAAAGAGTCTTAAAGGAAAATATCATCTTGTCTCCCATGAAGACTTTTAGCAAATAATGCCAACATAATTGAGGGGATAATTGGAGTGAATTATAGAAGAAGATAAGGAAATAATTAATTAGGTGGTTGAGAAATATCTCCATGTCTTCTATGAATTGACGGAAAATAATTCAATGTCCCCTTCGGATACCTTTAGCAAAATGAGAAGAAGTCTATATAATTGAGCAATAATTTAGGGAGACAAGATTGGTAGAAGTAAGTGTTGGTAAGTTTTGAATGTTTCTTAGGAAGACTTGGTAAGAAAATACTAAAATGGTATTTTTTTTTTTAATGATCATAAACAACTTAGTAATTTTAAATAGTCACATTTTATTCATTAAATTTTACAAAATTATGCCCGTTAAAAATACGGGTGTTACAGTTATCAATCATAATCATTATCAAGTTAAACCAAGAGTAAAAATAAAACTTCTTGAAAAAAAAAACATTTTTCACCCTAAGACATCTAAGAAAGAAGAAATAAATCTAGCTTGCATTTTGAAATAAATATAGTTCAAATTAAAGAATATAATTGAAAATATTGTAACAATTCAATATTTTCTTTTTCAAAACAAAAGATATTTTGTGCAAATACAAGAAAAGAGAGAAAAAATATATATTTTAAATAAAAAGGGAGAGAATCATTTTTTAAATTTTTTTAATATGTCCACGAGTACAATTTATAAAGTTTTCAACAACTTTAATTCAAAGTAATAGTTTAAATCATTTTAATTTAAAAGATCGTAACATACGAAATCTTTACGTTATACCTCACTTTGATTCAAATGGCTTGGAAGATCCAAAACCGTCAACTGATTTCACAAGGGTCACGAGTTCATCCATCTGTCCCAATCTGTCATCGTCGATCTGTTGGCTAATCTTACTGTGTCTCTCCGTAGAAGATTTTGTTCCTTTAGACAATGTTAATATGCCTTCCAATACACTTACTGAGACCGCAATGCCGAATGAGAATGCAAAAGTTATTGTAAATATGAACGTTGATATTGCCAATAACTTATTTTCTGACTTCTGAGGAGGTTAAAGAGGGGTCAATTCACAACATTGAGAGCAATGGTCTAACAATTGAACAACTCCTAGAGACAGAAAGGGGAGTGAGAGGGAGGAGAAACAGGAAGGGACGAGGAGCAGGGAGGGAGGGAGAGAGTGTGTTTTGAAAAACCAATATAATAATAATAATAATAATGAGGACAAAATAGAAAAACAAGAAAATTAAAAATTTTCAAATGGCCTATTATTTTTTGGAATTTTATAAAGGGAATTTTCATAAATGCCACCGTTTAAGATTTACTTTTTATAAGTGTTATGCATGTCTATATGTGATACAATTTAACATGTAATATGAATAATAGTGTGGCATGAATTATTTTGAATATGACATAAATAAGCACAACTTGTAAAAGTATGGCATAACATGTAACTTTCTCATTTTTATAATGTTATTTACTTTCAAAACAAAAAAATTGGCCTGTTTACTATAATGTTCTCTAAATATTTTTAGTTCGAATTAAAACTTTCAAACTCGTTACCAATTTCTATTACCAAAGTAGAGATGAAAAGTAACTACATATATACATATATAGGTGTGGTTTTAATGGTTATATTACCATTAGGTACTGTTGTTATTATTAATCGTTTAATATAAATCTGATGGTTATGACGAAATGGATAATTGATTAAAAATTATTGTAACAATTAATAAGACCGAATCGCACCACATCAATAGTTAAATTACACCTTGAATTAAAAATGTAAGTGTATGTCTATTAATACCCCTCGTACTTTTCACACACTCCTATTTAACAAGATGCATTTAATACCGTATTACTTATTAATAAAATTACCCTAGAAAGGGTTTTAAATAAAGATTTATTGCACACATTATATTAAAAAATATATATCATCCTCTAAAAAATTAGTGTATTTTTTCAAAAGAATAAAAATAGATTCCACCATGAAATAGTCTTCCATAAAAAAATATATATGTGGTTTATTGTTTTCAAAATTCTTATTTTTATTGTTGTATTATATACTAATTATAATTGTATATATATATATACACATATATGACTACAAATTGTTTTGATATAAATAACTACAAATCATGTGCTCTAATAAAAGAAACAATTCTTTAATTTAATATACAGAATACGATATAAAAAAATAAAAAACTTTGTTTCCTTTATTGTTTTTAGTAAAAGAAATACAATTTGACCGATTCATGTGTAAACCTTACAATGAAAACACCAAAGATATAATCATTAAAAGCATAACTATATATATATTCCCCTCCAATAAAGGTTTACATTTAACTCGTTTACTTTTGCCAATTGGCATTGTGCATGGCTGGGGACATTCATAAGCTACACACGTCACTGAACTTTCAAAAAGCCTACAAGGGATAAGCTTGGTTAGCTGGCCGATCAACTTGCATTTCATTTATGCAAAGCTTGTACTTTGACAATTTGGTTTAGACAAATTTACATAAGGGCCCACAAATTAATGGGTTATTCATCCTTTTATGTATTAAATTTTAGATTTATTCAATCACTGTACATTTAGTTTTTTATCTCATTTAATACGTACATTTAGATTATATTTAATATACAAATTTATATTATTTTTCGATTAATCTTTAATTTTAACCTAAACAACTACATACAATATCTTCAAATTGAAAAATAAAAAAAGATTAAAAACTTAAAAATACTTTAGATTATGATATATGACTTAAAAAATGTATAAAATACTTCACAATGGATGTTTTGTTTGTTTTTGTTTTTTGCTTCCTTCTTTTTTTAAGTTTTAATTTTTTTTATCTTTTATTAAAAAATAATTTAGTCATTTTAAATGTCAAAATTAACCATTAGGTAATATAATGTATAGATTTATGTATTAAATCTAATTTAAAGGCATACATTCGATGAGATTAAAAACAAAACGTAAAGTTTTTAAATTAACTTAAAATAAAGTGTATAAAACATAAACATCCCAGAAGTAATTGAAAAGGCACTTTTTTATAATTTTGTGAAACTATAAGGGTCAAGATACAAATGAAAAGGTTATACTTAACAAAGCAATTGAAATGGTACATTTTCATAATTTTGTGAAACTTTAAGGGGCTAAGATGCAATTTCCATATATAACTCTAGCAGCCCAGGAGTCCTGCCCTTGAAGATCTCACCCACCTCTCTATCTATACATAATAAAACCCTTTGAAACGCTCATTCCATAGCCTTCTTCTCTCTCCGCCTCATTCCTTAGTCTTCTCTTTGTCTATGATGATTTTCTTTTTCTTTTTTTTTGTTTGGGTGGATATGTTTTGTGGTTTGTTTATAACCATTGAATTCCATCATAGAAAGTGAGAGATGATAATTTTCTAAGCGGGTTTGTTTATATTTGCTAGCTTTTTTGTAGGTTTCTGATTTTTATTTATTTCAATATGTTTACATATATATATATATATATTTTTTTTTTTTTTTTTGAGACAATATGTTTGTATACAAAATGAGACAGAACATGTTAGTTTGTTTGTAATGATTTATATACATATATATATATATATATGTATGTATTTTTACGTGCAAAAAACTTCCATCCGCGTGTTGCGCAATCGGTTAGCATAGCGGCCATATTTTTCCCATATTGACTTAAAAAATAAAAATAAAAAGTGCTATTTTTATGTGCCTTTTTTTTTTAGCTGCTTCTGAATGGGGTTTATGTTTTTTTCCTCAAAAAATTCCTCAGATTTTCAGCAGACATTTATCTGTTTTTCTTTGTAAACTTTGCGTTTCTTGGCATTTTTCTTAATGAAAGTGAGTTTTGAAGTTTTGAGAAAAGAAAAATGATTGACCTAGTTTTGGAGGCTGCATCGCCAATTGGTTCTTTTCTGAAAAGGGTCAAAAAGCTTGAATATCCATATAGAGTAACTGAAAATGATCTGAAATGGGGAACGTAGTATTTATCATTTGTTGGGATGTTTGAACCATGAACAGAGTCTCTTGGTTAAATAGGCTTTTAATGGAATAGTGATGCCCATCGGAATGGGCTTGGAAAATTGACTAGGGAATTACAAAGTGGAAGAGTGAAGTTTTTTTGCTCTTTTTTTTTTTCTTCGCGGAATAAAAGAGAGAAAGAGCCAAATGGCCATTTTTTTGAAAATAATTATAACAAAGGGTAATATTTATAGTAAAGAGTTTAGTTATACAGCCTCTTTAAAGTAAATTTATTTTGAAAACTGTAAGCCTATAATCATTCTAAAAATCTTGTTTGCAATAAACAGATTATTTTAAAAAAATGGCCCTCTCTTTTATAATGTCACTAAAATAAACAGGTCACTTGAGGATTAAGATGAAAAATGAGAGCAAGTGGAGAGAGAAGTAGATAGAGAATGAAAGTGAATAGCAAACCCTAGATCTATAGGGGAAAAAGAAGAATTAAAGTGGACAGCAAACCCTAGGTTTATAGGGGAAAGGGGAAGCGATCAAGAAAGAAAATCTTTTTAGGTTAAAAGATGGAAAATTGATAATAATTGGTCATTTTTTTTAGGACTTTGAGTAGGATTTTATTTTTTGACTACAAATTTGTACCAAAAATGTGATTTTTAGACCGTTTGAAAGAACGGACGGAACTAATAGTTTTGTTTTGAGAATTGTAGCATGTGAGAACTTTATATTGTAGCAATTTTTTTTTAATGTAGTATGTGAGAGCTTTGTACTCTTTAAAGTTGTAACTGATAGTTCCAATTGCTCTTTCAAATGGAAGCTTTGATCAAATTCAATGGTCAGAAACATGTTCTATCGGTATGGGTCTTCATTGAAGAAAGACAGTGTTAAACATGTTTATAGCAAAAAAGACCCTAAAAAATAGGCCTGGATTAAAAATTTAAAAATGAATCACCAATGTGAAAAATAATGAACCCAAAAAGGGGGAACCAAAAAAAACAAACAAACAAACAAAAATGGACAACTTATGTGATATGGAGTAATGAAGCATTTAGCCAAAATTTACGCAAGTTAAGACTAGCTCTTTTGGTGTTTCTATTCAAGAGATTCACCAAAATGTGTTCTTGTTCACTTTTATTCTTGGGATGTAGGATTGATGAGACTTAAAAAGTGTACATTTCTCATAACTAAAATCAATTATGTTGTATTAATATTTTTTGTTAAATTCTTTATTTAAAGCAATAAAGTATTAAATGTTATTTTAGTATCTCAATGTAAAAATATGTTTTATTATAAGTTTTTAATATGTTTTTATGTTTAATAGTATTTTTGGTAATTTTTAGAATCATTTTCGTATATAACTTATTAATTTAGTTTGAAATTAGTTAAAAAAGTAAAAATAATTAATGGTAGTTTTATTTTGAGTCTTGATGTGTTTGATAGTGTGTTTTAAGTTTGTAAATATCTTATAATATTTTTAGTAATTTTTAAAAATATTTTCGAGTTTTAAAAAACATATATGTTTCAAAAAGAATAAACTCAAAATTTAAAAGGTTGTAATTATTTTTGTATGTTTTACTATAAAATAAATATTTTTAAAATTATTGTAAATATTATGTTTATAAAATAATTAATTTTATTTTAATTTTTTATCTTTAGATTTGAACTCTTATAAAAAAATAGAGCAAAATAATACCAAAACTGATAAAATCGAACAACAAATGCTTAAAAAGATGACAAAGATTAGAATTTTAAAAAAGAAAGTCCACGTGGTGATTTCTGATTTATGCGAGCACCACACGACGACAAAAGACTCGTCAGCGCCAGAGCTGGGCTGCATGTCGGAAGGATCTCAATAGTCTCTGATCCTATGTGCGAGTTCTGAGACTTAGTTCGTGAGCTCTCGATCTTGTCCATTTGCTGTTGGATCTGATGGCCTATTTTCGTCCAATCTTAGTCCCACACGGTCCCACGTAACCCCATTTTCTTCCATAGTCATTAGCCGTTGGATTGTGAATTTGATGCTTCAGTTCACACCGCACACATACCATCTATTGCCGCGCTGTAGAGAAAAAGGGCCTAAAGCCCCTTCTCTTCCCCTGAAATGGAGAGGAAAAAAATAATTAAAAAATGCAATTGGCCAAGTTGATGCCGCATTTTTCAACATGAAAATAGTTTAAAAAAAAAAGTTGAAAATTTATCATCCACAGTAGGCAAATTTTGCCTATAAATACTGAGGTTTCCGCCTCAGTTTCCTCACCCCTTTTTTTGCAGTATAAAATTATTGTTTTAAGTTTTAGATTTAGTTTTTAATTTCATTTTTTAGTTTAAGTTTTTGTAAAATATTTCTCGGTTTATGCTTAAAAATTATGCTCAATAATATTTTTAGTATTTTATTTTAAACATGTCTTTTTATTTTTTTTTAGCTGAGGTAAGAGATGACAACTTTAGCAAAATCACTTTAAAATATTTTTAGTTTTTCCTCTGTTTTTTAAACAATTATAATGCCAAAATATTTTCTAGAAAACTTAGGATTTAAAAATTTTCTTAGCTAAAACTCTACCGAAATTTTGATTTTGATTTTTTAAAGACATAACTGGCACAAATAATGCTTGAAAAGACTTTAATTAGCCGTAGATAAAGAATGGCTTGATAAATACGTAACTTATTATTTTGGATGTTATTTTATTTAAGTAATGTTGAAATTCAGCTCGTTTATTAAGTTGAGCTTTTACTATATTACATACATGGAATGACACAGTAATTGCTTGGTAATGCTTGATTTATTGTCGGTATAGAATGACATAATATATTCTTAAACTAATTAATAAATAATTAGACAAACTAAAATTTGTTTAAGGTAATTGTCAAAACGGAACCTTTGAACTTTAGCATTGTTATAAGTACTGTTTAATCTCTTTTAATTTGTTGTTATTAGTGTTGCTGTTGTTAAAGTTATTTAAAATTAATTACCCTTATTGTTGAAATTCCATTTTAATTTAAGCTACATTTATTGTTATTGAAGTTTCAAAATAACAAAATTCTGAAATTGAAAAATGTTGTAAAAATGTGTAAATATTATGAATATATTTTATAAATAATAAATATTAATCCTCATATTTTCAACTTTAAAAATTATTTATTTATTTTAGCAATATTCATATTCCATGTGGGTTCGACCTTGGATTCACAAATTTTTATTACTTAGACAACCTTATACTTAGGTTATATTGGATTGTACTTTTTAAGATTGAAGAGGAACCATGCACATTTGGTTGATCTTTGTTGAGTCTTAAAAGAGAAGGGGTGGGAATAGTAAACCTATTTGGGAAGGTTAAAAACATTCGATGTATGATCATTTTTAGAGGAATTTGATTGAAGAGTGTGAGGACTATTTTACCTTGGTGCTTTTTGCATAGTGTCTTCAAACTAACATCATTATCATTGTTTCCCATGAGCTTTTTTCCCAAAGAATGAAAAGGGCAACAAGGACTTATGGCCATTGAGCTTGACATGAGTTAAGTTAGTAACAACAGGGACGGAGCCAGAAAAATTAGTCAAAAGACAAGGGCATAATTATACTAATAACTAAGGTGAAATATAATTTCGAAATACAATTTTAAAGAGGAGGCAAAATAATATTTTAGGGGGTGAAACACAAATTATAAATTTCATACACAAAATTAAAAGAAAAATTAGTTCAGAGGGGCGGCCATCCACCATCATTTGTAGGTGATTGTGGCCCTGACTCGCTTACGATAGATTGAAGTCGGTTTTTTGAAGTCTTTTTTTCTTTCTTTAAGAGCACTTATAATACATATAGATAAATCATAAGTATAACATGTTTTTTAAACATAAGGGTGAAATATACCATTTGATTGAAAACACATGAGAGTTCTACCATCGTTACAAATATAAATCTTAAATTATTTCAGGTAACTACTGTTAGAGTAATGTTAAAAATATCAATTCTATTTTAAACTTTTACATCAACTCTTGATGGACTGAGGCATACGCTTCTAAAATGCCTTAAGGCGTTTAAGGCTTAAGCCTCAATTTATAGAGAAAATTACATCTTTGCCATACTTTTTTAAAAATTATGTTTAATTCATGTAACGTCTAAAAAAGTTGTGTCATATTATCATCAATATTATATATTTAAGTTATGTCATACTTAAACATGAGTGTCATTCATAAAAAAATAAGTTTCAAAATTTTACATTTATGAATTTCCCCCAATTTATTTGCCACATGGGCCACTTTTTCAACACGTCATTGGGCTTCTTTTTTCTTCTTTCTTTTTTTTTTTTGAGAAAATTACATGTTATGTCATATTTTTTAAAGTTGTGTTTATTTATACCATACATAAAAAAGCTAATACTATACTATCATTGATATTATATGTTAAGTTATGCCATAAATAAACACATGTAGAATATATAAAAAAGTAAATCTTAAATGATGAGATTTATAAAAACTACCTCTTTTTTAAAAGTAAACCTAGCCCTTGTTAGATTAAAAACATCAAAACTTGAATAAACTCTAGTGGCTAAAACTGGGTTTGACAATAAAAGAAAAGTTTTGCTTCTCTTCTCCTCCCACCCAAACTTGAGGGTTTAAGACTTTAATTGCTACTTTTAGTCTTTTTTAGTGTGTTAGATTAAGACTAAGACTTTGACTGCATTTCTTCGCTCCAAAATTTATATACTTTCCTATCATGTGTGTTTATGATTTTTTGATTAACTAATTTTTTTATATTTTTATGGTATATTTATGAATTTTATTTCATTTGATGATTTTTTTTATTATATTTATGGCTTACACCCTCATCTCGATTAAAGGTAGATGTCATTTATTGATGCTATAATTTTTTAAGATCTACCAATAAAAACATGACAATTCATAAGTTGATGCAAAAGTTGTGAACTTGTGATTCTAGTTGATATTTCTAGCACCTTCCTATATAACTATATCCCTAATAAGAAGATATGTGGTGTGTGAGTGAAGCCAAAATAGTTATTTGACATTCTATTTCTTTGTTAAATATTTTCTCTCCTCTTTTTGGAAGGAATAGAATTTGATAAGCCTTATAGATTTACAAGTTCTTTTAATTTAGGTTACTGTCTCCGACCTCACCCATGTTGGCAAAAAGGAGAAATCAGGCCGTGTAGGGCTAGCCTGCATTAAAGATCGAAACAGGCTAGTCTGACCTGAAGATTTTAAGGGTAGGCCCAACCTTGTTGGTCCGACCCAAATGAAGATTTGATGTAAACAACTTTGGAAAATTGTAATAAATGGACCAATTTTGAAAACTTTGGAAGTAAATAACATATTTACATTTAAAAAAAAAGGATATATATAGCATATTTACAAAAGATCCAAATTTACCCTTCTCTACAGGTTCCTATCTTTTTGTTGCTTTCTCTCTCCCTCTCTCTCTCTCTCTCTCTCTTCAGTTCTTCTGGTTTCTTTAAACCTTGGTTTATCACGAAAAGTATCAATTGCACATTTACATTCTACCGGTCTCTAATTAATCTCTCTCATAATAGGTTACGCTTGAATTTGAATATCTTTAAATTTGTTATGAATAAATTAGTTTAATAGTATGAATGTTTATATTTCTAACATTCTCATGAATTGTATTATCTTCACCTTAATGACCATTAGTGTTGGTATTCTATAACCTTCATACAACCCCCCAATTAGCATTCTATTAGTAATATTTTATTGTTGTAACTCAAGGCTTTTAGCCTCTTCCACATTATGATTCTTGGCCTATATATATGACTTTTGAGAGCTTGTATTTGTACACAATATGAAATGATAAATAACAAGATTGTTTTTCTCTACTTCTCTTCTGTCTCTCTATTTCATGCTTTGCAATTTAGTTCTTTGCATTTGTTTTATGTTTTTTTTTTTTTTCTATTTTTTTCATGCAAACGTTGAGAAGGGTTACATTGCATGGCAGATGTTGAGGTAACTACAAAGTAGGCTCTAATCAACCATTGTGTGTTTTACATTTAGAGAAATTTGGTTGGGTAGTCGTTTTAATGGTCCCTTTAAAATAAATGACTAACTTTTTAAAATTAAACAAATGACTGTTTATCAATGATAAATTAAAGTCTATCTGATAAATGCATTAAACTCGATAAATTTGAGTTTGTCGCTGATAAACTCGACGAGTTTATAAGTGAAAAACTTAAATTTATCATTGATAAACAGTCATTTACGTTGAGCCACCCTATATCAAAATCATTACTTATTTTTAAAGTACTTTAAAAATGTTATTTCTCCCTGTATCAAAATTGCAACGGCCACCCTCCTTAAAAAATTTGTCCACTATTTTTAAAATTTTGGTTAATGACCCATTCATTTTACTGATTATTCTGCTTTTGCATATTTATCCTCTTCATTTCCTCCTTCTAACTCAAGTTGATATCTTGTATTAGACCCTCTCCTTCACAGAAGCTTCACCCAAATTCTAATTGAATCTCCAGTTCCAGTTCCTTGCATGTGTATGGTAACTCGATTCTGATACACCAAAAAAAAAAAAAAAAAAAGAAAAAGCAATCAATTAGTTTGATTCAATCAATTTACCACTTTACAACAACAAAATCTTATAGTCTGTTTGACATTAATTGATTCTAACTAACTTTTCAGTTAAAAAAAGTACAAAGCACTCGTATGTTATAGTAAAAAGTAAAAGTAAAAAAATTACTACAATTTAAAGCCCTTACATGTATCAATATTTACTGTTCTAACTAATAATTTTATCCACTATACTAAACACGTTGTTAATTAACCAACAGACACAACAGCTGCGACTTGGGAGAAGAGCATGGAGGCTGTGTAGGAGAAAAGACCATGAGGCAGGGATCTTTGTCGGTGACCGAACAGAAAAGAGGGGGAGAGGGAAACAGGCGGCAGAAGGGTAGAGGGTGAGAAACTCTTACGGTGCTTTTGTCTTTCTAGATATGGTCGACCATTTATTTTATCTTAAAAGACTGCTCACATTTACTTAAAAGAAGGCACAAGCTCCTTTGGGATTTACACTATTGTGTTCTCTTGTCAATAAAGGATTTATTTGTTTCTGACACGGTAAATAAAGGGTTTATGGTGTAAATACCTGGTATATCGAACAACATATTTTTTTTACACTGTAAATAAAAAATTTATGATGCAGATACATTATTTGTCAAATAACACGTTGTTTTTTTTACATTTTAAATAAATTATTTACATCATAAATTCATAATTTAATTTTCAAATAATGATAAAAATTAGTTAATTAGTAAGTTTGAAAACTATTTTTAAAAAATTACCAAAATAAATCAGATAGTAAGGAATTTTCACGTATTTACCAAAATAAATCTGATAAATATATATGTATTTGAGAATCTATACTCAATTGTTTCAAAATCTAGAATACAATTTTTTTAAATTAAAAATTTATTCAAAAAGCAAACCTATTCCGATTAAGTACCCTAGTAGAATGAACGCAAATCATCGGTGCGCTCAATTGCCATAAAAGGGCAGAATTTGAAAACTGACTTTAAGAAAAGATTTTATTAGCAAAAATGATCTTTTTTTAGATAATTTTTTGACATTAAAAAATAAGTTTTTTAGGCATAAAAATTGTTTCAATTTTTTATCTTTTCATTCTATTAAGGTTTATTTTTTTACTATAAATTTTTTTTTATCTTTTTGTAAAAAACTAAAACAATTTTACTGTAGAAAAAAATATATTTTTTAGTAAAAAAAGAGACTATTTATCTAATTTAAATTTTTTTTGACTTTTTTCGTCAAAATATCCCGCCGTAAAAGGGACTCAAACTCAAACAGGGCAAAACTAAGGAAGCTGGTTACCAACTAACAAACATATTTCAATTTAAGAAGAAACTAAGAAAATCCAATCCAAATTCCCAAACATATTTACATATTCAAAATAATTTTCACAGTGAAGAGAGAGAGTAGAGAGAGAAAGCTGGGTTTCAGTTGGAAAGGCTGAGAGTAGAGAGAGAAAGGAGAATAAGAGAGAGAGGGTGATGGTGAGACGTGTTGGGTTCCTAAAAAAAAGCTTTTGCCCGCTTCCACAGTTTAACACCCTATTCGCACGCCTTGTTTCTTTTTTTCCCCCTTATTCTTCGTTTGTTGCGTCAAATTCCTGTACGCTTCTTTCTTTCTTCTTTTTTTTTTTGCCTCAATGGAAGATTGAATAAAACGAGTATAATTCAATGCAAAGAAGAAAGAGGAAACTGAGGAACTGTGACACTGAATCCGATCAATGACAATAAACCGACTAGTACGACGACAAACCATTCGTGGGTCAACGTTTTCTTGCTTTTTCCATGGTGGGTTTGGTCCGATTCACTTAGAAACTATTTGGGTTTGCTTTGTTTTTACCTCCTTCTTTCTCTGTTTTTCTTGGTCAACGTAAGACCAAGGAAAAAGAATGTATGTCATGGCCGTAATGAGATTCTCTGTAATGGCTTTTTTTCTTTTCTTTTTTTTTTTTTGAAGTAATCTGTAATGGCTTTTTGAGAGTTTCTTTTCCTTAAGAATTCAGTCACATTTATTTTGATTATTTTTTCACTATTTCAGCCTGCTTGTTGGGATGTTGAAAGTTATGGTTTCATAGAGGATTTAGTTGACTTGTCTGATCACAATTATTGCAATGGCTGAGAGGAACAATGCCGTGTCCCCTGGGTTTATTGCTAGGAAATCTTTGTTTTGCCTGCTTACTATTGCATCAATCCTGTTTATATTCTCTTGGTTCGTTGTGTTGCGTTCCACGGGTCGTCCCCGGTTCATAGACCATAGTTTGCTCCCCAATTCAAAGTTTCCTTCTTTAGTAGACAATTGGAATGCTGCATTACATGGTCAAAATGACGCCGAGCACGAAATCCGATCGGTTCTCACGGATAATGAAGAAGGAGAGGAAGACTCTTCTTCTTCTCAAGCTAACTACCATGGTTTGACTTGTCAGACCAGTATCAACAAAGTAATCCTTAAGGTTTTCATGTATGATTTGGCCCCTGAGTTTCATTTTGGGCTCTTGGGAATGGAACCACAAGGCAATAGTGTGTGGCCAGATCTTCAAACCAAAGTTCCCGATTATCCGGGGGGGCTAAATTTGCAGCATAGTATAGAATATTGGCTTACTTTGGATATTCTTGCTTCAGAACTTCCAAACCCGCCAAACGCCCGATCTGTTACACGAGTGCACAATGCTAGTGAAGCTGACATTATATTTGTGCCGTTCTTTTCCTCCTTGAGCTATAACCGGTTTTCAAAGAGAAATCCAAACCAAAAGAAGAGCAATAACAAGGTGCTTCAGGAGAAGTTGGTAAGGTTCTTGACGGCTCAAAAGGAATGGAAGAGGTCCGGGGGAAGAGACCACTTAATTGTGGCTCACCATCCCAATAGCATGTTGGATGCAAGGATGAAACTGTGGCCTGCAACTTTTATACTTGCTGACTTTGGGAGGTATCCTCCAAACATTGCGAATGTGGAGAAAGATGTGATCGCACCTTACAAACACATGATTAGGACCTTTGTGAATGACTCATCTGGTTTTCATAGCCGTCCTATTTTGCTTTACTTCCAAGGAGCAATATACAGAAAAGATGTATGTCCTCTTTGTCTCTCATACATACTCTTATTTGACTTTCGTTAATTGTTATCTTTCTATTATAGAATTAAGATCTTTTATATGTGCTAGGGATTATGGTTTTAACATGTTTTGAACCCTAGTTTTTGGCTGTGAATTGTATTGTCAAATAGAAGCCTTTTTTTTTCGATTTTTTATTTTGTTTCTAATGCTTATTACATCAATCTAGAGATGGCATTGTTGTTTGATTTGCACATGAAGGACGTCATTGGAAGTATTAGATTTGCCTTACAGGTTTTCAAGGTGAAATCACAGAGCAATGAATCTATTTGTCTTGATTAGTCCTAACCATCCAATTGTTATTGTTCTTTGTTTGTTTCTTGAAGTTGGATTGTAGAATGAAGAGTTAGCCCGGGATTTTGTTTAAGTTGATGAGATCATTGTTAGTGAGGTACCCGTGGCCAGTTTCATGGTTGTCTCTCTTATTTATATCACTATTATAAATTGATAAAGAGTCCATGAGGAAACTGTTATGTTAGACCTACCAGCCCATAGTTTCTGTTGGTTTCTATTTTAGTAGATTTGGTTAAGACTGGATTCATTTCACAGACATTCTCATTTTGTACTTTTGCAAGGAGTAAAGCAAATATAACCGTCCAACTTCTCAAGTAGATTCTGTATTGTTCTTGATGGATTTGCAGAGAACTTAAGCAAATTTGATTTGAGAACGTAGTTGAAACCGCAAGTTAGAATAAAAAAATACTATAGCATGTGAGAGAAAACACTATAGAAATTGGAACCGCAAATTGCAGTTCAAATTGTGCTCCCAAACAGGCGCTCCATCCTAAACAGGATACAACTTTAAGAGACTAATCTGTAGACTTTGGTCTGCAAATTTGTTCTCCTTTAACCTTGTCCAAGGTCCATTTCTACATTAGAAATTTAATACTGACAATGTCTAAGGGAATCATGATTTATCTATCTTCAAAAATTTCAAACAACAGTTAATTACTGGGAAATGTGCAAATGTATCAATTCTGGTTCATGCTTTCTTGCTTGTTAAGATGGTAAATATTTATGCATTTGTTGAAGCATGAAATACTCCTCTGTGACTTCTCCACTCAGACGCTAGATTCACTTGGATCAAGGGGCTCTCTGTTTTACATAAACATTTGCAAGCCTTTTCTCCAATTTCCCAGAAGATTAATTTAATGGGCGTCCTAGTTTGTTTTCAACAAGGTTTTGTATGATTGACTTAAGAACCAGATTAAGCATATTTATCCAGATTCCTGATACAGTTTAGAACTTGACTTTCCATTTTCACTGCCCCATTTCCATTCAGATGCGCATGTATGTACTGGCAAATTTTTGGTGACCTTACAACTTGAAATCCATACTTTCTCTCAGCTGACTTGTCCGAGTTTGTCGACTTTTATACTTGTCATATTCTCTTCCGCTATTTTGCTCACTTCACCATTTTACTAATTAAGAAAATCAAGATGAACTTTTTGTTTTTCAATTGTACTTATATTTGTATACTTTTGGTTTCTATCTCAGGGTGGCTATGTTCGACAAGAGCTATTTTATCTTCTAAAAGACGAAAAAGACGTGCATTTTGCGTTTGGGAGTGTTCAAAAAGATGGAGTCCACAAGGCTACACAGGGAATGCACTCATCTAAGTTTTGCCTCAACATAGCAGGCGATACTCCCTCATCAAACCGCCTCTTCGATGCCATTGCCAGCCACTGCGTCCCAGTCATTATCAGCGATGATATCGAACTTCCATACGAAGATGTCCTAGACTACTCTGAGTTTTGCATATTTGTACGTACAAGAGACGCTCTTAAAGAGAAATATCTCATAAACCTCGTCAAGAGTATTGAGAAGGACGAGTGGACACGAATGTGGCACAAATTGAAAGAGGTTGAGAGTTTCTACGAGTTTCAATACCCGTCGAAGGAAGGGGATGCTGTGCAAATGATATGGCAAGCTGTTGCTCGCAAGGTTCCTGCTGTTAGAATGAAAATACACAAGTCTAGACGATTTTCTCGCTCCCTTGACCGCAATGAAAGGGAGTTATATATACCATCACCAAGAAACTTTTGGTAACATCACTTCTTTTTTTTTTTTTTTTTCGTTGGCTCTTATGTTTGAATAGAGCTCTTGACTGATTTCTTGCTGCTTCAGAGAGGTGAGAACTGTAATGCATTCTCACTGCAGATTTTGTAATTGACATTACAATATTCTTGTAAAAAAAAATGGGGAAAGGAAAGAATAACAACCAATTTACATTTTTGCCCCAAAAAAAAAGAAAGAAACATTGTTTTCCATTTAATAGTTGAGATATCCGATAATTGATATTTCCTCCTAGTCTGAACAATTTTAAATTGACCTGATTTTTTATTTTGAATTTTTTTTAATGATGATAAGTAGCTTAGTTTTCTTTATTGCCAATCAATTTGTTTTCAATAAGTATTACAATAAAGCATTGAAAGAGGACATTGTAGCTACCATAAATAACTAATTGTAATATTAAAATAATATAGACATATGTGACAAATTATCTTTAACAAACATACAAAAATGCAAGAAAATATTTACGCATGTGTCAAAAATCCTGAAAAAACACCAATGTTACAACGATAAGTTAATCATCCGCAAAGGACATGTCACCTTAGAGCAATCAATCATTCATGAGAGGGCAAAATTGAAGGTCAAGTTAAGTAGGGGCATTTCCGGAAGTTTGCCTAGGTGTAAATGCGTATGCACATTTAAATGGTCTATTTATTAAAGTTTTATATACTTCGTCCTACTAATTTTTGTTCTTTAAATATTTTACCCTATTTCCCTCATTCCTTAGAGAATTCTCATTCAGCCCTCAGACAGACTTGTTTGATCCCACCCAAATTGACACATCTATTACCAAACAATCCACGATTAAATCTTCTTTTCTAAAATCTGTGCTTTGATTTCTTTCCTCTCTCTTCTTCGCTTTACTAAAGTGGCCTAGTTGGAAGCTCAGTTCTAACTAATGGTTTCAATTTCAATTGAAACGCCCTTTTAGCCAAATAGTGGTTAGAATCGGGTCTCAGTAATTAAAACTACTTTTGGTTCTAATTAAAACAGTAGTTAGAACTACTTTTGGTTTAAACTAATATTTTGTCAAACTTACTAAATGTAAATTCCAACTATAAATTGTGGTTTTAACTCTTTTTTTTTTTGTTCTAATTAATTGGTTTCAATCGAGCTCTTAAGCATGGACTTAAACTAGCTATGTTTTGATAAAAGGGATAGGAAGAGAATCGAAGCACAACCTAGTTGAATAAAATAAAAAGGAAGGAGATTACCTTTTGTAAGTGACGTAATTCTAGAATAGCATCAACTCTAATACAAAGTTCTTAAAAGACAAAATGTTGAGATAGGTGGAGGTCGTAAAATTTAATTAGAGGGGGTGGTTGGACCTCTAATGTCACAACCCGTCTTTTTACGGGCTGTGGTTTAACATTTTCTTACGTATATATAAAAATCTTGAGAATATTTTTTTTCAATAAATATGTTACACATACATACTGAAACTTCTTTTATAATTATATGTATAGCTATACAAACAGCTTTCTTGTTAAAACACCACTTACTTAGCATGTCCAAAAGAGGTTTTGTTTCACTTAACCATACTATATCATTTATACATCAAGATCCAAAATAACTTAAAATACATAGCAATGGAAACATATCTGTGGCAGTATCCACACCTTAGTCTACACATTGCTCATATTCTCCTATCAGCTCATCAGTATGTTCCTTCTGACCTTTTAGTGGAAATTCGTACAGTATAAAATAACTAGGTGAGCTTATTGTCACGTCCCAAAAGAGCTCTTCTTGAGAGGTGGGCAGCCCAGGACTTAAGTACTGCTTTTCAGTCCTTTACCTAGCCGATGTGGGACTTTTTGGATGTTACACCCTCCTCCACCCAATCACGTGACGCCCCCGTCACGGATCAGCTCCCCTGAGGGTCCCACTGGACCATGGAGAATCCACACAACAGGCAGGCAGTACCCCGCTCTGATACCACTTGTCACGTCCCAAAAGAGCTCTTCTTGAGAGGTGGGCAGCCCAGGACTTAAGTACTGCTTTTCAGTCATTTACCTAGCCGATGTGGGACTTTTTGGATGTTACATTATGCTTAGTAAGTCCAAACATAGCCCACATGAACCTTATACTAATATTTATGATCCATTTATGCTTTCTTATGAACATTCCTTATTCTTATCATATCTTCTCTTTCATTAGAGCCCAAGTGCTCATACCATATGTGCACATAGGCCTTCGTAACACCAAAACCATAACATAACTTTAACTTCAAACTCCCCTTTACTTCGAGAGCTGGCACGACACTTTTCTTATTTCTAGTGATTCTTTTACTAGTCCAGTTATTTTGGTTATCATACCATGCATGTCAATATATGTACATACTAAGTGCAAACATTTACACTTTTCGATTGTGTAGCACACACAGGCATGTTCACATAAATACACTGTGCACTAAAACCTACTCTTTCATATCATAGGTGGGTTTGGAACTTACTTATTTTTGCTGCTATTAAAACCGTCTTTGGGTTTCCTTTGTTACTCGTTTAAGGACTTGTTTGGCCAATTATATTGTTATTAGCCAAATCATCACTACTTAGCTATACGTCAATAAGGTATACTTTTCGATCACTATTTTGAAATACTTTTCCGATTACTTAAAGTTTGACCGTCCTCTCGTTTCATTCCAATCTTATAACTTCTAAAAAAAGAATCCTTAGTAAGGTCGTTTTTCTCTATCTTATACGTTTCGGGGTCCGTACAACCTATTTTATGAAAAATGATGTTTTTGCCCTTGATGAGCCGCTTTGAATTCTTAAGCCCAACTTGGCTAATTGAACATGAAACGTCGCTTATTAGTGTGAAAACAAGTGTTCAGGGCAACTTGGCTAATTGAACATGAAACGTCGCTTATTAGTGTGAAAACAAGTGTTCAGGGCATCGCATTTTTAGTTTGCAATAAAAGCCCAAGTTAAACAAAACCTTACAATTTTATTCCTCATTTGAAAATTTTTGACGATTTTGTCCTCGGGACAAAAAATAATCTTTTTAAACCATTAGTCTCCCTTTTTCAAGAGGATCAAATTTTCCCAAAGTACCATACCCTAATTCCTTTTGTAAAAAGACTTTTTTTCCCTAATTTTTGTTTCAATTTTAACAAATTTTGTAAAATCCATATATCACAAACGAATGCGATTTTTGATGAACCGCCCATGATTCCTAACTCTTTCTTCAAGATCTACAACTTTCATGTTTTGACTTTTTCGAAATTCCCACTGTACATGGGAGTTTTTGGTCATTTTTCACATCTGTCGATAATGTAATTTTATTTACAATTTAGTCCCTAAACAGTTTTTGTAAAAATCAACTTTAAAAACAACATTCTAGCCACTATTTATACAGTTTCATTACCTTCTCAAACAATTTTCATGCCAAATCACCAATCTTTTTCAAAACTAACATCAAACTTGTAATATTAACCTATTTTACACCAAATGACCCTTTTTTACATTTAAACATCAATTTCAACAACACAACCACATCATAAACCATATACGCAAACAATCAAACCATAAACTTGCTTAAATATCCATATGCCTTTTGAAATAATCAAAATCAAAACAAAAGCCAAATAAACTTTAGATTTGAAAAGTTAAACTTACCAAAAGAAAAATTGATGATCTTAGCTTTCCAAGGGCTTCTTTGAAACTTTTTTCTAGGCATATTTCATATAAGAAAATCTTTGGTCACAATCCCCTCCCAAACCAAGAGGAAAATTTGAGAAAAAGTTTAGATTTTTACCTCAAAATTGATAAAACCCTTTGAGCTTTGCTTCTTGGAACTTGTTTGGGGTCAATTTGCAAAGATTTGGGTTTGGAAAATTGTTTTGAGAAAGACTCTATAGCTGCAGAATATGAATGGGTGAGGAAATGAAGAATTTGCTACTTTAAGTCTTTAATTAAAGACTTATCTTTATCTCTCTTTATTTTTTTTTTTGAATGGGCGAGTCACCTACTAGGTTATAATTATGGGTATTAGTGGTTAATTGTGATTGGGCCAGCCTTCTCGTATGGTGGCCCAATAAGAATCCCTTGGGTGTCCACTTAGTGGGACTCACCACTTTACACAGTGTAATTTTTCACTCTAGTATTTTTCTTATACCGTTGAGGTGAAACCGTTGAAAAACATCTTCTTGAACTGTATTAAATATTCACTTTTGGAGTTCAAACACAATATTTTCTATATCTATGTTTTTACTTTAGCAGTGTACTTACACTGCGTCGTACCTTTTTTGCACTATTTTAGGGTTTTGGCATACTTTTTACTTTATTTTGATCTTAATCGTTCATTAATTTATACCACAATATTATAATTAATTGTGATATAAAAGTCGTTTCATGGATATTATTTATAAATTTTTGAGCTTTTAAGCTCCAAAAATCTGTATTTAGTAATATCTAATATCGTATCAAATTTTCAATGAAACTTCCTATTAACATTATTTATTATATATTATCATAGTTTTTACAAAAATTATAATTTTTTAAAGGTAAATTTATTAATTAAATTAATTAAATATTAGATTTTATTAATGCATTTTCCTTGGCTATTACATCTAAGGTTGGCTTTGCACGTGTTGCCAAGCTATTGACTAAATTTGATCTCCACGCTTGTCGAACTATGGCCTTTTTAATGGTGGTGGTGATGTGCCACTTAGAGCTTCTAATGGGCTGGATCAAAGGAAAAGGTGATGACGAAGGTTGTTTGGTTAAAGCGTTCTTCCTAACGATGGTGGTGATGTCTCACTTTTAAGGTATTTGATATAGTAGTTAGAACTATTGGTTAGAAGTGTGAACATTGTAGCATGTGAGAACTTTATATTGTAGCAATTTTTTGCTTTTACTAAGCATGTAAGAGTTTTACACTGTTTATAACTGAAAAATTGGTTAGAACTAACTAATGTCAAATAAGTTATTAGAGATCTTTTAGGGGTTTAATCTACGTGGTTGTGGGACTTATGTGATCCAACAACAACTTAGCGACACAGGCTCATGCACCGCTATTTTAGGGCTCTTCAACAACATTTAATGTCCCTTAAACTTTGTTGCTTTCTCTAGTGGTTGTTTCTCGACCGTATTGTCATTAAAGACTCTGGTAGTAGTACTTGGTTATTTCTATTGTTTTTCTGAATGTTGCGGTTTGCAATAGTAGTGGTTTTTATTTCAATGCTTGTGTATTGTTTTTTTAGTGTTGGGTTATGTTTTCGTTTTGCTAAGTTTACATCTTAGCCTTGGAGTGCTTCTTGAAAAAATAGAAATATATTTATTTGGAATAATAGTTTTCGTTTTGCTAGTTTTATATCTTAGTGTTTGTGCGTTCTTGGTTTATTGATTTTGGTCAATCGGATCTTTCCAATCAACTGTGGAGATTTTGTTAAAGAGATAATTTATAGTCGATCTTAGATCTTGGTTTACGTCAACTTCTCATGAGTGTTTTATTTGAATTTATTCATAGAATGAAACTGGTTAATTGTTGAAGGTTAATTTTTATTTAGTTTTGAGGCTATATCAGTCAATTTTGGTGTTCCAATCGACTTCCTTTGGAATATCAATCCTAGATCTAGATCTAGGATCACTTCCTAATTATGATGATAAGACGAAAAATAACAAAAAAGACAAAATATGGTCTAATTAATAAACAACATTTTTCACTGTTGCCAAAAAATGAAGGTGAATTGTAGGAAATGCTAAATTTTTTTTTTTTTTAATTATTGGTAGCAAATATAAGTATAACATATGATAATGATAAATGTCTTCTATTTAGAGGTGCTCAAAAATCCGCTAATTCATCCAAACTATGTAATCTAAATCAAATTGAATTAAACTGGTGGTTTTTTTACACAAATATTTTAGGCCGTTTGGTTATTGGTTTGAACTTCAAAACCACCTATTAAACCGCCATATTATTTAACTTTATTTTTAAAATATTTTTATATAACAATTTTTATTTTCATTGTTTATTACAAGCAGTTCTACTCATATAAAATGCACTTTTCCACACTCTACAATTACACTTTTCCTATTTACTCATCATCATTCAAGAAAACAAAATCAAATTAAAGAACCAATATATACAACTAAAACTAACCCATAAAATGGAACCTTAGCCTTCCCCCATCTAGCAACTAATGTCCTCTCTCTGCATTGTTGCCGGCCAACTTGCTATACCGTTATTGTCACATTGTCTCTCATGCCACCGGCCCAACTAACCATGGTGTCAATTAAAGATATTAGTAGGAGCAAAAATTTAAGAACACCAGTGGAAAGCTTTAATTTAAGTTTAAATTTTAATTGTGTTATCTCGTGTTATCTAGTTATGTTTTTGTTGACTTTTTAATTTGGTAATTGATGAACTTTGGTTTATGTTATTGTGACTTTTTATATTGGTTTTTGATTTGTATTAGAACTTTGAAAAGTAAACTTTTAGACATTTTATAATTGTTGATAAATGTTAAAAAAAATTAATCTTAAGTACAAACTGCCTAAACCAAACCACTCAAACCGCTTATGAATGATTTCGTTTGGTTTGGTTTTATTTTAAATATCAAACTGCACAAACTGTTCAAAAATAAAATTTATTTTTGGTTTGGTCCATGAATTAGAGAAAAAACAAACTGCCCACGAACACCCCAACTTCTATTAATCTAACTATACACATCAAATAATTGTGTTGACCAGAATACCCTCAATTTAAACTAGGTTTTTTTGTTGGAAAATAAGTATGCAATGGAATTTTAAAATTTTAAATCAGAGCATTTTTTAAAACACAAGTTTGAGATACTAAATACATAAATTAATGACAGATCTTACTAACCTCTTTTGTATACCGAAGTGGGCTTGAATCCGTATAGAGAAGAACGTTCCAAAAGAGCCTCAACCAACTGGTCTTTTTTGTTATTCTCTATCAACGATCAGAGTGTAGGTGGTCACATGTCATACAGCTCTTCCTCCGATGACTTTCCTTCCAACCAATTAAGAAGACCTAGAGCTAAGATTCTTGATATTGAACAATAGCTGTCAGGAAATTTAGAGTTTTTCAAACTAGAGTACTCACTTTATGCTTCTCAACTAATCTAAATAACTGAGAAACACCCTTTTATTTATAGTGGCTGAATCTACGGTCAAGCCCTATTAGATAAAGCCTCAAAATTTGAATCTGGATCAACTTCTAATGAAAAACACATCTAAAACATGCATACAGATTATCGCACAATCGGCAGGCCAGACTAACACCTCGGCCTGCCAAACTTAACCTATCTACAAGTCGAACTAGTGCATCGCCCTGCTGAACTTGCTATAATTTAATCCTTAAGAAAATCTTATTTTCCACCTGAGAATCTTGGATAGAGCCTTAGTTTTAATTCAAATAACCAAATAGAGAAGTTATCTGATTAAAACAGTCATATTTAGATAATCCAATAGAAAATAAAATATTATCTAAACAATTCAACATGTTTATCTTGAATTAATTTACAAATTTAATTCAATTGATAAACTAACATAAATTATCCAATCTTATTGAATTTCAGCCAATCTAATTATTTAACATAAGTCACTAATATGTAAGAAAAATGTGTTGTATTATTACAGGATTTATTTGAGCTAGTAAAGGGACTCGATGGACATATACAGTTTAAGCTCCTATAATTATAAAATATAATATTTTAGATACATATTTTATAATTATTAACTCAAATGTTATTTTACTAAAAGCTTAGAGCTACACTCGCAAACTATATAAAATTACGAAGCTTCAAGTAAGTTAACCGTCTATGACATATCATAATGTGTCATATCTCCATAGGATATTCATAATCGGCTTAAGGATAAATTTTGTTTTGCCTTATCAATTATTTTTTTATCTTACGTTCTATTATCACACCATTTGAATACTTATTATCCAAAGATAGTGTACTATTAGTTATACCTATACATCCAAATGGTTGAGCGCTCCAGTTTTTCAATTACAGGCTAACGCATATAAAAAAATATCAGTAACTCTACAAAAGAGCTATGAATTTCATATTTATGAATAAAAAGTCTACGCAATCAGGAGTGATGTCTCCAACGTACCGGTATACGTATCATCATAAAGTCATGATGTCACCCTTTGGTACATCAAAAGATATAAGTCAAGAATACAGGCCTATTATACATTTTAGGATTAAGACACAACACATATAATTGTCTAAAGTGAATTGATTTGCACAAATGGAATTATGAATCCAAATCAATTCAACTTTATGTCCCGATCTAATACATCATCACCTATGACAATGCACCAATATTTCTACTCGCGGAGTCCCACTCCGATGACCAAGACAAGCTATCTCCTATTAGGGATATAGACAACATAATAATCTTAGCATGAATAAAACGTCAAACTTTATTTCCTTGATTGCGGATCTTATGATTTAGACTATCACATTTAAGATTAATGTCTTCCGTATAATCTATCATTTATATGCATGATTCTTAAACGTTTAGATTGATAGTCTCAAACTTTTGTTTGCTTATCATATATTCAATAGAAATGAATGTAAAGAGGACAACATTTGGTACATGAATAATAAATAAACTCTTTATTGATAAAATATCTCCAAAAACATATTACAATATTTTACTCCTTAGGGCACTATGTCCAACATTTTTTCCTCTTTTCTTTCTTATATCCCTCCTTCTTCCCTCTCTCCTTTCTCCCCCTGTTTCTTTCTCTCCCCCTCCGCCTTCTTTGTTCTTGCCATCATGGGGGTAGATTGGCTATGGAGATTTGGTCTTCAACCATGGCAAAGCTTCTTCACAAACCCAGACTAGAGACCGTTAGCGAGTCAAATGTCACTCGCATCAGAGAGGAAAAGACGATATAGAGGATGAGATCCGTCACCCATCATCATCGTCATCGCGTATGAGTTTGCCATTTGTCATCCATCCTCGCTTGTCAAAGAGACATGGAGACACCAAATCCACCATCGAGGAAGAGCGAGGAGAAAGAGAGAAATGGGGAGAAAGAGGAGAGAAACAAGGAGATATGAGAGGAGAGAGAATAAGAAAATCATATGGGAAATTGCGTTGGGTGGCTAATTCTTCACCCAACCCAAAATATTTCATTAAAGGTTTTGAATTTTAAGTAAATGGTTGATCCTCCTATAACAATGGAGTTGCTATCTTCCTGTCTCCTTGGCGACGAAGTCCGAGCTAGTCTTGAAGATCCGGCACAACGTTATTGCAGCTCAATGGCAAAGGGCGTAGTTGGAGCTGGGTTTGCACCTATAGATGCTGTAGAGAAAAAAAGGGAGAGAGAAGAAAATGGGAGATGAGAAAGGAAGATTGTGCATGGACTATTGTATTTGGTGGCAGTCATGACTAGAAGAGAAGAGCTAGGGTATTAGTTCTGTAAAAAATGTTTTTTTTTTAAGTGTTATAATAATAAGAAACGATCATTTAGCTTATTTCAAAAAAGTAGGGCCATTTGCTAAGTCTTTATATCTGCCATTTAATTCTATATCCCAAATCGGATTTGTTGTTCAAAAAAAATCCGATCTGTTAGTGTTGGAGTATTTTGATCTATACAATTATTTAATTAAAGGGATATTTTTATTTTTATACCTGATATTTTAAAATTATCAAAAAATTATATTAAATTCTTACATTTTTCAAGTTAAAGTTTGATTTTGACAACAAAAAGATCTAAACATCCTTAAAGAAAAACTGAAAAATACATAAAAATTTGAAAAAAAGCTGAAATTTGCAAAATGTAAAGGACATTTAAGCATGAAAAATTTAAGAAAAAGCTAAATTTTTTGACATGTGAAGGCCATTTAAACACTTTACAAAGTCAAAATTAAACTTTGACCTGAAAAGGATAAGAATTTAACATGAATTTAAAATGTAAAAGTATAATGGTGTTAAAGTTCAAATTATAAGGCATAAAATTTAATAACCTCAAAATGGAATGTACAAAAATGAAAACAACCCTTAATTAAATTGAGGCATTTTTTAAAATCTTAAAACATGTTGGTTTTTATTATCGATAATTTTATGAAATATAACCGTTTCCCTTATTCTCCCAAGAAAAAAAAAAAGCTCGAGTACACTTGAACTAATTAAAATTAAAAAAAATATATCATATTTTAAGAAAAGAAAACGTTATTGAAAACGTGGCATATTATTCGGACCAAATGACCATTGTACTACCAGTTTTGTGTTGGACGCCAGTGTTAAAAGAATGGTTTTATTCACATGCTTCACTTGCATGACGTTTCATTTTCGTAAATTTGTGCCACAAGCATTAAATGAACATTAAACAACTGGATAGGAACAAATAATATTCGAAGTAATTATTCTTATTTTGGAAAAATTTGAGGTGGATTTTGCAGATTCTTGGGACGTCTCAATCTTTGAATCTCTCCACCAAACCCTTGCTTTTTAAATCGAACCCAGAATTCAGATCCTTACATCGTTACCAGATTTTATTCCAATTCCTTTTTTTTCTTTTGGGATTTTCTCCTTTTTTTTCTTTGGAAGTGTCAAACAAACAATGGCATTGCGCAGCCTTCAATCCCCAGTTGGGTTTTCGTCATCGCTGTACGGAAGCGGCTTTAAGCTTGAGCCCGGAAATCGTACGGCCACGCCGCCATTGATTTTCTGTCCAAGCCGGAGAAGCTTGAATTCCAGAGAGATTTCGTCGCTGGCCGGAGCTCTGCCAACTGTTCAAGAAAACTCCTCCCATCCCACAACTTCTTTTAATGAGGTTCAATTTTGAACTTTTTTTTGCTGTCTTTTTTTATTTTCTAATGTCAGTATTTTTTGGAAAACTTGAATTGGGTTTTTTTTTTTTTTTTTGTGGGCAGTTGATAGAATCATTGATAAGTGGAGTTGATTTGTCGGCGTCAGAGGCTGAAGCGTCGCTGGATTTCTTGCTAAATGGTGCCGACGAAGCTTTGATCAGTGCTTTTCTTGTGTTAATGAGAGCAAAAGGAGAGACTTATGAGGAAGTAAGAGTGTTTTTTTTTCCCCTCATACATTTGACTTTTGGTTTTGATATGAAAATAAGAACTTGGAATTAGAATTTCACTTAAGAGGGAATAGATTTTATCCCACCTAATATAATTATAGATTGTTGAATTTATTATTATTATTATTATTTTTTTTTAAGGGAAGGGACTTTAATCCTGATAAGCATTTGAAGAAGAAACTTGGTGATGTAGGGCTATGATAGAACTTAGAGAGAAGAATAGAATAGACAGTGAATCGAGAAACAAGCGGAGAAGTGAAACCATGAGAGAGAGAGAAATTGAATCACAGGAAAGAAAAGAAGGGGTTGTAGGAAGAGAACACGAAATTAAGAGAAGGAAAACGAATGATTTAATCTTAATTCATCAATCATTGCCATATTAAAATCACAATCACTTAGATATTAATAAATATCTAAACTAACAAGAAGGTAACCTTAACTAAATTCGAAACAATCCTACGAGATAAACACAAGCTTAATTCAAAATTAAATATTAAAGCTAGAATAATTCCTGAAAGATAACTATACAAATTTAAGTTTAAAATTTTAATCTTGTTGCTCCCTATCACTTGCTGGGTGCATATGTTTAAGGAAATAATGAAAGAAATCATGGTTAAACTTAAATCCTGATAAGCATTAGGTTCTTTAAAGAAAGAAACTTGGTGGAAGTAATCAGAGAAATTATTTATTGATTTTAGTGATTAAAACAGATTGTGGGATTAGCAAGGGCAATGATCAAGCATAGTTTGAAGGTAGAAGGTTTAGGTGATGCTGTGGACATTGTTGGAACGGGTGGTGATGGAGCAAACACCGTGAACATATCCACGGGGGCTTCGATTCTCGCTGCAGCTTGCGGTGCCAAAGTTGCAAAGGCAGGATCTGTCTTCATTAAATCCTCAAATGCATATATCTTGCCATAAATAATGAAAACTGGATTAAAATTGTGTGTGTGTTTTTTTTCTCTCCTCTTTAAAGCAAGGAAACCGTTCAAGTTCCTCCGCTTGCGGAAGTGCCGATGTATTAGAAGCAATGGGTGTAGTTCTTGACCTGCAACCTGAGGTTGGTGCATTAAATTTAAATTGTCGAACTCCTTAATCGAATTTCAATTAGTCATTGTCTTTGCTACTAGCAACTTTAAACATCTGTGATGCAAAAGCTATATTTGGTGGAAAAAGGTGTAAAAATGGTGTATTTAAATTTTTTGTCATTGTCTTTGCTACTAGCAGCTTTAAACATCTGTGATGCAAAACCTATATTTGGCCAAAAAAACAACTGTCAAAATGGTGTATTTGATTTTTTTTTTTTATTTTTTTTGCATATTACTATTTTGGATGCCATGTTTAATTTTTGGCATAAATTTTAAGCTTTCAGAACTTGTAAAAGGGAAATTATTAATTCTTAAAAAACTTGAAAATAACAATGTTGCAATTATTAAGTAAAATAAACAACATTGCAACCAATTAGCAATCAAATGCCAAAATTTGTCATGTGCTATATTTGGGGTTAAATTGACACCAAGTATAACATTAACCAAATTTTACACTACGTATGGCATAAGATTAGAAAGTGGTTTTCATACCCAAATGCCAAATTTTGCATTGGCATAAAAATTTTGGCATTAAATTTGTGATGCTCTTGGGTAGTTTGAGTGTTACATTTGTTTGTTGAACTCATTTATTTTGATAATAGGGAGTTGCAAGGTGTGTAAATGAAGCAGGAATTGGTTTTATGATGGCTCCAATATATCATCCAGCTATGAAGATTGTCCGGCCAATCAGGAAAAAGCTAAAAGTGAAAACTGTATTCAATGTGTTGGGCCCTATGTTGAATCCGGCGAGAGTACCTTATGCTGTTGTTGGTGTCTACGCAGAGGATTTGGTAAGTTTTTATTCATAGAGTTGTGGCAATATATTGGCATCCAGGGGTCGTGGACCGACCTTAGAATTTGATGTAATTATTTTATTCAAATCTATTAAGCTCCTATTGAAGGCATCTTTTCTGTTAACTTTCTGCTTCTACGTATGAGAATTGCTTTTTATGTTGGGATTCCAATATTATAGCATTTTAAACTTTTACTTCAACTAGTTTGGTGACGTGTGTCTATATAAGGGTTTAGCGGCGGGAGAATTTGCAAAGATGATAACAGCGTCTAATGTTTTTTGTTCCTGCTGATTTTTTTTAAATTCTGAGAGCTCCCTTTTTCCTTGCAACAAAATTTCCATTGTTTAATCTAAGAGGTGTTTTCAAAACGGCATCATTTATGTGCATGATGCTAATAGTGTCGTGTATTTTAAGTCAAAATACCCATGTAGCTATCTAGAACCAAATTTGACGTGTAAATTAGGATGGGTGCCACTTTTGAAGTTTAGTTATTCATCTGTTTTACTCTTATATGTAAATTAGGATGGTTCATTCGAATGTCAATTCTCTAAAAGTGATATTCCTTTAATTCACCGCGAAGTTAACTGGAAAAAAGAAGTCTTAATTCTTTGTTGATCATCTATCACTTCGTGCAAATAGATCAAGTGGCTTATATTAGGATACTGTTTTTAATATACTGTGGACACAATGTATATTTAAAAAATCTTTGGCTAGCATTATCTTTTGACTTATGGTTAACTTCTTCCATGTTGGTGGCCATCGAATAGGTCTTGAAGATGGCTAAAGCATTGCAACAGTTTGGCATGAAAAGGGCATTAGTTGTTCACTCAGAAGGATTGGATGAAATGAGCCCACTTGGTAAAATTCGTGTCTTAGACTATGTTTATCTCAATATTTTAGAAAGACTCAACTGTTATAAGCTTACACACACACACTGAAGAGACTATAAAATTATACTTTAAAATACACCAACTCTCGTTTTGTTTTACAGGACCAGGGCTTATCCTCGACGTCACTCCGGAAAAGATTGAAAAGTTCTCCTTTGATCCATGTGAGTCTTCTACTTGTTGAAATATGCCTTTAAAGTGATTGAAATGGAATTTCAGATGGTCTATTCATACTTCAATCTGCTGAAAAATTATAGCACTTATTCTGCAGTGGACTTTGGAATTCCTCGGTGTACCCTCGAGAACTTGCGAGGTGGAGGCCCAGAGTATAATGCTGAGGTGCTAAAGCGTGTGCTCTCGGGGGAGAAAAGCTCGATCGCTGATGCTTTTGTAAGTTTCTCAATGATTCATCACAAAACACCAATTTTATGAGTTATTGTGTGATACGAGTGCCAAGTTCATGATTAAAAAAAAAAAACAATTGTGCAGATCCTAAATGCGGCAGCAGCTCTTTTGGTTGGTTGCCATGTGAACTCGTTGGCAGAAGGGATCGCTCTGGCTCGCGATACACAAGCGTCAGGAAAAGCTATCAAGACGCTCAATCGGTGGATTGAAATCTCCAAAGTGAGTGGATTTAAATAGCAAAATTTAACAACTATTGTTTTTAAGTAACAAGAAGAGTATATTTGACCCCCTCTTGTTTGACTGATTGTTGCAGAAAATGAAAAACGCATAATTGCCAAATGGTGCCTGAAATTAGTTTGAATCTCTTGAGAGTTTCAGGAATACATCCAAGGGAAACAAAATTAGGCAACTCAATAATGTATCATGAGCATTCAATAGGACTACACATTATTAAATTTCAAAAAAAAAAAAAGAATTGAATTTAATAGGACCATGTATTGTTGAACTTTTCATTTCAGTTTGAGATCAATTGATTAAGAGTTTGTTGATTAGCTTGTGTCTCGAGTGACATCTTTTTCTCACTAGCCGTTTGAATAAAAACTGTTACTCTTTCATGGCTGTATATCAACATCTTTTGTTGGCAACAACAGAAATGAAGAATAAAAAATAAATAAAAATCCCATTTCAATAGTAACGATGCTAATAGTACAGAGAAAACAAGAATAAGCTCATCATCTTTCTCAATATCTACAAACTGAAAACTGACAATACATATATATATATATGTATATATTTCTATATGTATGTATGTATGTATGTATGTATGTATGGATATAAAACCAAAAAGTAGTCTCTCCCAAACATGTGTAAAGTGCACAAACACAAAATGTGCATTGACTTTTACATGACTAGATGCTGATTTTCCGTCTTCGCTTTAGCGTCCGCTGATTGTCACCAACGCCAGCAAGCACGTTAAAAATCCTGCAGTGAATGTAAGAAAACGTATGTGATATGGTAAAAAAATTTGCCCCACTCATAGGGCCAAACGACCCGTCCTATCATAAAAATTTGTTCTTTTAGAGTCTGTTTGGTGTAGAGGATGATGAATGATTGAATTAGATTAGATTTTTAAAATTATAATTTAACCTTAATTTTTAAAAAAATTTCAAAAAAGCGCATATTTTAATAACACAATGTCAAATATAGGATTGAATTAACTAAAATTTAATCTTATCTTTCCCTATACATTTCAATCTAATCCTATGAGATTATCCGATTCAATACGATTATATTCTATGCACTAATAGGGTGTTTGGAAGGGTGGTGGAAACCAATGGTGGGAACCACTTTTACTGTAATATGTGAGAGTTTTATACTGTAGCATATTTTTTTATTGTTACTGTAGCATGTTAGAGCTTTACACTGTTCATAACTAAGATTGTGGTGAGAACTGAGTGGTTCCTACCACTACCAAACACCCCATAAATGAGCCATTTATTATTAATTTGATTGGGCTTAACCACGGAATTTACTAAAGAAAAAGGAAGTTAAAGGAATAAGGATTTTAGGTGTAGCCATGACACTGATTCTACCACAAGCTGTAGAGTTTAAATTTTCCTACAATAAGTTTTAGGAAAAAAAAAAAAAAAAGGAATCCAATGGATGATAGATAAAAGAAATGCACCAGCAAATGTGTCTGCCATAGAGGATATCCTTCTGCTTGATGACGACTTAACTGCAAAACAAGATAGACAAAGTTCATCAAGGCTATTTTCTCAATGAAGAATTATGGGCCTAAATGCTATTGGGCTGTCAATCATGGGCTGTGAGAATTGGGCTTTCAAGGCCCATAAGAAAACGTTTATTAGAAACCAAAACAAATGTTCTTAATATTCGCTTACTGGAGTCGCAATTTGAGGTTGAATTTGAACTCCCACACATGCACAGTTGCCTAATGCCGTCGGTACCATAGCCGCACGTGCCACCAGTTGCCTCACACGCTCTACAAAACTTGTCTTTTCCTTGAACAGAGTACTTCACACGTATCCCATACGACCACTCATGAGGCCCATCCACTCTCAATGGGGCCAAACTATAAGCACTGCTGTATCCTTCACACTCTAGCTTACTAAGGTTTATAGCCCTAATAGACTCAAACGACAATGCGCAGCATTCGGGCGGGCCGGACCCGAACATCGAGCCCAAACTCTTATGCCCCAACATGTCCCATGCAGGGCACCCGTAGCACTCCTCACAGCCCATACAGGAGACATTCCGACAGGGCAAGTGCTTACTTGGGAACCCTTCGAAGAGCGGGGATTGGGCAGAGCAACCGATGAGCAGGAACACATTGTCAGCGGCTGGGGTCATGTATGGGGCCCGCCACCTCTCGACCGTGAACCCGTTGCCCTTGCCACCTAGCACGATGGCGTCGCAAGTGGACATGCGGGGCTCATGGAGTGTCAAGGCTTGGTAGGCATAGTCTATGTCCAAGACCCGGTAGGATCCGGAACTTATGTGGAACATGAGCACATCATTCATGCAAAATAAGAGGTCTCGGAAACCCGGATGCCCGCATCCATATTGGAGGGCAAATGGGTAATCAACAGTTAAGTTGCCACAATAGGATCTACATTTGTTTGAGTAAATATTGCCTGAGCTAAGTGAAACTAGTGATAGTGAAACTATGATCAAAACAAGAATATTGACCATTGATGTGAGAGAGAGAGAGAGAGGATTGTGTTTGGTTGGAAGGAAAATGGGAAGGCAGCTAAGCCAGAAAATGAGTGAGTCTGAAAGAGTAGTGAAATGATACCTTGCTTTGGTTAGTTGAGAGAGTGGAATTTTTAGTGATGATTTGGGGTGAACTTTATTCACATGTAGTGTTTGAGAATCCATGGGAGTTGAATTGTTTATGGGGTCTCTTTTCTTCTCTCTTGTTTTTTTGTCTCTTTTTTCTTCTTAGGGGGAGAGAAATTATTTGTTGGTAAAAATCATTGGGGGCGACTTTTTTGAAATCCTGCTAGCTTTTAGTTGCTTTTGGCACAACGGGATGATGGGAAAATTGCATACAACATGATATTTTCATTTTCCTTTTTTATGGGGTTGCTTTATAATCAAGTGGGTCTTCTCCATCACTATAGCATATAATAGTGTGGGAGTGATTTAATTTTAAAATTGATTAAAAAAACAATGAAAATAATGTTATTCGATACAATTGACAATTGACAATTGTTGCTTGAAACACAAACAAAAAAAAAATAATCTCCATTTAGGTGCATCTAGAAAATGACAACTCATTCTAACTACATAATTAAAACTTCTATAATAAAACTTTCATATGTTACAACATAAAACTCTTACGTATTACAATAAAATTGTTGTAGCTTTTAATTCTAACCTAGTTATCAAACACACTCGCCAAATTGCCAAACTTACCGTCCTAACCTTTCTTTAAATGAAAAGAAAATTATGGATACACCATGGCTTGAAAAGACTAAATGCCATCATTCACAATCAACGGGCTTTAATTGCTCCAAAATTCCATTGGCCCAAAAGTTTTTTTTTAAAAAAAAAACCCAACACAAAAAAAAAAAAGGATTTTATCCCCTTTTTTTACAAATTATTATTTAATTTTTAATTTTAGCAATTAACTTTCTGAATTCAAACTGTTATGATATGACTCAGTTGATAACATGGTTTAAATTAATGATGTAAAGAAGGCATTACTAAAGTTTGACGCAAATTGTTTTTTGAACTTGGGGTAAGGTATTAAAATTCTACATCGTATAATGAAGATAAGTGTAGAAATATTATTAGGCTCTGCCTCCAATCATTAGAAACCGAAATTTTTAAATATGTTAAAAAGTCAAAAGTTGAGTGTGAAGAAGTGAGATAAAACACATTAGAGTGTTTGTTAATCTCAGTTTTAACTCAAACAATATAAAGCTCTCATATTATATATTATAGTATAAAAAAATATATTATAATATAAAACTCTTACATATTATAGTATTTTTATTTTAAACTCTAAGTCTTAACTTACTTTCTAAATACTCAGCTCGGTAATTTTGATCAACATTGATCCCTTATCAATTTGGGAGCCATATTATAAGAATTTAACAAGTTTTGGGGTGCGAATTATAAAAGTGAAAAATTCAAGTGGACTAAAATGTAAAAACCGTAAACAAGTACTTCTCTTCTTCTTTCTCTTTTGCGATTCAGTGCTCGGCTTCTGATACAGACAGCGAGTCACGGCCTCGGACTGAGTTTTATTCGTTTGACTCGTTTCTACGTTCTTCGTTTGGCTTCCAAGAAAATAAAGGAGATCGAAGACACTGACCATTTTCTCGCTTCGAAGAATATTCCTGAAAAAAGTTTCTCATTTTTTCTTTGCGAATGCTATTCTTTTGATTTACAAATTGAAGCTTGAAGCAAGCCTTGGCTATGGAGGCTCCGGAAAAATCCGAAGAAACAAGCGTCTCGGTTGTGAGTATTTTATCCTCTCTAGAGCTTTAGGGCTTTTTGATTTCTTCAATTCCACAAAAGTTATCACCTTTTGGGAGAAATTTTGGAACTAAGCTGAACTTAAATGAATAGGATTTTCTGTTTATGCATGTATTTCTTCGCATTAATAGTGAAAATTTTGTGTTTTTTTAGTCATTTTACATTGAATATAGGGATAAACAGACTTTTTTTTTTTTTTTTGAATAATTAGGATTCTCCAAAATTGGCTGGAACTGTCAACTGGGGCACAGCAACTGTGATTGGAGTATTTGCAGGCATGTTGTATGGAGGCAGCAAGGAGGCTTCTGCTTCTGTTGTAAGTTCCTATTATAGAGAATATTGCTTCTATAGATTGTTTCATGAAGGCAAGTTTCTTTTTTGTTTCTCTCAAAAGGAAAAATACTTAACATTTACAACACTAGAATGCTAACTGCTTCAGGGTTTTTAATAATTTTTCAAGTGTGGTTTGTTGTATACAGGCCCGAGCCACACACAGCGAGGGTGGACGACCGCCTCACCTGAATTTTGTTGTTTTAATTTTATGTGCATATTTTGTTGAAATTTATTTTGCCTGCCCCACCTCACTTATCTTTCTGGCGTTGCTTCTAATTGCACATGACTGTTACACTAGATAGAATGCTAGTTGTTTCATGATTTGTATAGCTGTTTCCAAAATTTCAAGTGGTATTTGTTGAATATGCCTTTTAGAACTACAATGTTAGTTGTCTCATGATTCTTAGAAGTCTGGTCTAATTTTTCAAGTGGGACTTGTTGAATACGAGTGTTACTATTGTTGATATATCTTCTAGCATTGTATTCTGGTTGTGTTTTGACGTAGCTGGTATTGGACTTGCTACCCCCATTTTGCAGAGCAAAGATGCGGAAGTTATGTTGAAACTTGGTAGCACACCTGACAAGCGTGAACAATATCGTTTGATGAGGGATGCAATGGAGAAGAGGTTTATTCGTGTCACTCGGGGATCAATCATTGGGGGAGTGAGACTCGGGATGTTCACAGCTGCATTTTGTAGTTTACAAAATTTCCTTGCTGAGAAGCGTGGTGTGCACGATGTCCTAAACGTAGTTGGAGCCGGTTCAGCTACCGCTGCTACATTTGGTTTGATATGTAAGAAGCCATAAGCCTTAGTTTTCATGTGTGACATTTTGTATTTCTTCTTTCCCTTTTAATCCTGTGCTATATATTTTCTATTACACTTACTATCTTTGTTCCGTTTTGTAACCATATAGTGCCAGGAACACTCCTATGGCGTGCAAGGAATGTGATGATGGGTTCAGTCCTAGGCGCTGCTGTTTGTTTTCCGCTTGGTAAGCGTGTTCGACCCTTTGCTATCACGTTGTTGGTTTTTCTGATTGATATTTGTGTACTAAACTGATTCCTTTGTCTCCAGTGCCTCGTTAAATGATTATCAATATATTGAATACTAACCTTGAGGCCTGGAAATGCACATTATATGGGTGTTCAAATAGACTTGGAAGAATATATTGTGGCATATGGTTGCAAAAGCTTTGTAATGAGTGCTCAAAGCCCGTAATAGAAATAAATTTGCATTGGAAAGTCCAATACAGAAAATAAAAATAAGGGCATGAGAGGATCAACAACAGGACGACTGATGCGGAAATTATATGTTGTGACAGGGTGGATTCATTTGAAGCTTGTAGAGAAGGCAAATGAAGGTAACCCGACTGCACATCTCGGTTCAGATCAAGAGGGAGAGAAAAAGAGTGGTGTTGGTGCTGCAATTGACAGGCTTGAGGAAAATTTGAACAAGTAGAGAACACACAAGAATTCAGGAGCTCAACATTCTTCCAATGGATGGGGAGAAGAAATTGGAAAGTGGGTTATTCCCCAACTGGAATTTTGTTGTTTTTTAGCATTCACGTGCTCACCTATCTTGGTGGGCTGGCCTAGAAATAGTTTAGGATGAGAACATTTTTATACAGCTTAGGTTGGTTTGCCAGATTTTTTATTTTTCATTTTGTTCTGCAGCTTTTCATAACAATTTCTTCAGTTACTTAAGCAATAATGCATCTATATTGACGAATAAAACTATCCTGTATCCAATGTAAAACAATTTATTTGATGAGAATTCAAAAGCTCAACATGGGGCAACCAATTGACTGATGCACATGTATTACAGTGCACGCATCTTTTTTTTTTCCCCCTTTTTTTTGAAAAAGTGCACATATCTTTTTGTGTCCTCAGATTGCTGAAACAAGAACCTCATTTTGTTTAGCAGGCGGGTAAATAGCTCTAGTCTTTGAACTTTTAACGTTGTATCAATTTGGTCATTTAATTAATTTAATGGGCTAAAATAATCTTTAAACTTTTAATATTATAATAATTTGATTCTTAAATAATTCAATAGGCTAAAAGTATCTTTTAATTTTTAACATTACGATAATATGGTCTTTGAATTAATTTAATAGACTAAAATATTGATGGCTGACGTAGTGGCATTGTGACGATACAATGCCGCAATATGGCTACTCAGGTGAGGTAACTAATGAAGCAATTATAGGTGGTTTCGTTGTGAAGAGGGTGCAACGAGAGGGTGACACAAGGTCAGGGCTGTAGAGAGGAGTGTTGCAGGGTGAAAGATGCCTTTTATATTGAAATGTCACAATGCCGTAGTGTGGCTACTCAGGTGAGGTAACTAATGAAGCAACTATAGGTGGTTTTGTTGTGAAGATGGTGCAACAAGAGGATGATGCAAGGTCAATGCTGTGGGAAGGAGTGCCGCAGGGTGAAAGATGCCTTTTACATTGAAATTTAAACAGTGGATAACATATAAGACTAATTTTATTATTACTAATTAATTCAGGAACTATTTTAACCTATTAAATTATTTCAAGAATCAAATTGTTACATTATTAAAACTTCTAAGGACTATTTTAACTTATTAAATTAATTTAAGTACTAAACTATCAAAATGTTTAAAGTTCAGGCACCTTTAAAGCTTTTAAAGCTATTAACCTTCAGCAGGCTATCATGTGAGGCCCTCTTCTCTCCTGTAATCTCGTTCAACTCTCTTTTTTTTATATATATTTAATAGAATGGAGTACCGTTAAAGAATAGCCCAGTATGTTTTGTGGAATTCCATACATACTCAAATCATCTGCCATATAAAGCAACCTGCTCAGGCTAAAAATTAACAATCGTGGAGTTCGGGGCAAAGCCAAAAAAATATCATTAAAAAAAATTAAAGCGCACTACAAATCTGATCAAAATTTAAGAATTCCATAAGCAGTGCCGTTCATGCCAAAATTGAACACAAGAGAATAATTGAGAGGAAATAATTTACTGTTTTCTTTACAAGGACAAGTGTTTATAAAAATCAATCACAAAATCATTTTCGCCTCTACCAAAATTTCATCTTTGCATTCTACTCTAAAGAAAAAACCAAAAACGTGCCAAGTCTCCATGTCAAGTTCCCTTGAAACCTATAATTTGTACAATTTTCATATTCCCTTGGGAAGGGCTTCTCTATTCAGAAAAAGAAATTACCAATCCCAACTCCATCTTTTCACCCTTAGTTTCAACTTGCCCCAGCCGTCCTTAAACTTTGTTTAGTTTTTCCACAAGCAGCATCTCATAAACCTTCATTGCCTTCAATTTTCAAGGATGATGATTGCCAGGGAAATCATTTGCTGCCAAATTCGTCAACAAATGTGTCATTTGTTTAGGTAATGCTATGTGCTACTCCCGGGCCTTCTTTGTCATTCTTTTCGCTGTTGCCGCTGCAGAAGGATGTTCCAAAACTTGAGCAAACACGTAATGAGATGAACAAAGAAAAGAACAGCAAGTATAGACAAGTAAATCTAAAGGTTACCATCATTATTGTTTAGCAATGTGCTATCCTGGTTTCTTTGCCGTTCTCTTTGCTGCCTCAGCTGTAAGTTGAAAATAATTAGCGGTTGGTGCAAAGACAAAATAGAAAATCAAAATGAACAAGAAAACTAGGCTCCACTCTCATTTGCTGAGCAAAATAATTGGCAAGAAAGAAGGCAATGTAAACGCAACAAGCTTTAAAGTAATGAGGGTGGTCTACAACCAGCCGGGAGCATACAAGAAAGAGAGTTGTCTCGTAATTCTATCAAATCAGTATTAAAACCATCTCTGCAACAAGCTGTCACGTTCAAAGCCTTATGATTATCCAAAAATCTTAATTTGACAGTACCTTTGAATTTCCTTTTCTTGTTAGCACGTCTCCGCTTTCTCTCTGCCTGTGTAAGTTCTGATTCTTCTTTAATATCACCTTTGCCGGCGAATACTTCCTCAGGTGCTAACATTGCTGCATCAGAGATGGCCAGCGGTGCAATCTACACATGAAGCACGGAATGACGTATTACTTAACTGATCAATTTATACTCTAAGACTACCTCCAATGCAAATGCTAATGTCAAGTTTGTATTTGGTACAAAAGAGTATAAGAATGACGTATTTATATGTATATATATTTTTTTGAGGGGATATGTTTTTCTATTTCATACTTCAATGCATAATGCTATATCTACTTTTTGTTATAGCTTTGAAACTTGTAAAAGGATAATTAAATTTTTAAATAATTGAAAAAAAGAAATGTTGTAGTTATTGAGTGAAAAAATCAACACATAAAACTAATAATAAGCAATCAAACGGCAAAATTTGGCATATACCTCTTGGTGTTAAATTTGGTACTAGGTATAGCGTATACCAAATTTGACATCAACTATAGCATTGCATTGAAGAATGATTTTCTCGTCCAACTACCAAATTTTGACATTGGCGTAGAAATTTGGCATCGCATTGGATAAGCTCTAAAAGTTTTTTTTCTTTTTTTTTTTTTAAATTATCTAAGAGGAATAAAGAGTTGTCTTTACCTCTTCCATGGCCAGAGCAGGGACATTTGCTTGTACAGACATATCCTCAATAACCTGTGCAAAATAACATAACAAATAAGCTGCGCTGAACACCGAAAGTCTCCAACTACAACATTAATTAAAAAAATAGAAAAGAAAATATCACATAAACTGAAATTGATTGAAGAACGAGCCTATAATTGAAAATCATACAGGTTTCGGAGTGAAGTGAAAATGAGAAAGAGCATCCAACTTCAAGCAAAGTTTCTTGAACAGCATGCTTGCCTGATAATAAAAGTTAATTTCAACATTGGTAACAGATAAAAGGCCCCTTGAATCTAGAATCTAACAAATTACTGAATAGAAAATTCGAAAAAGAATGCTCCAAAGTGGAAAATAAAGATAGAGCACGTGTATGACTCTGTCAGAGGACATTTTACGTTCATATCTGACCTCTTTCTTCTCCTCTTCTGCAAACGACAATGGTGTAGAAGCTAAATTTGTCTTCTGAACATACTCTTCCTGCAAAAAAGATTGAAACAACATACATTCAAATAATGGCTTCAGATCTTAAATATTCTCGTCTACCTAGTTATATTGCCGGTGGCATTAAACAAAATGCATCACGCCTCACTCATACTCATTAAAGAATAAACCAGTTCATGCTGTCTTTCGTTTTTATTTCCTTCTTTTTTTTAATACTAGCAGAATTTTCCTAAAAGTAGGAGGTTTGGTCCAAAAATAAAAATAAAGAAAAATGCATCCATCTAAAAAGAGGAAAAGAGGAGCAAAAAATCAAATGATTTACACATGTGAGATTTCAGACCTCATAAATTTCAGCCAGACCCTTCCTGCTCTTATTCTCATCCTGCGTTAACCAAGGAAAAAAAAAAAAAAAGTTGAACAGTTAACTCCATGGAAGAAACACCAGATTTAATGTAAGAATCCGATGCATTGACATCAAAGAACAACGCTTACCAATTCTTTAACTTCTCTTGGTACTTTGCAGGGTAAAGCAGGTGGCTTTTCAACATCGTCAAAATGCCCCTAAGAAATTGCCATATCATACATGTGAGTTGAGACTTGTGAAAATAGAATGCTTAAACAAACAAGAGATACAATATCATGAAAGAAAAGAGAGAGATGTTTAAGAAAGTACAGATCACAATTTATTATGCAGGTTGGTGACTTCCAAGGTTAAGAAGTCTCAAAAACATCCACCAAAAACAATTTTTTTTTTGAAAAAAAAAGGGCTATAGAAGATTGTAGATTCAAAATATAAGTTTAAATCAAAATGAAGAGTTTGAAGTCGACATTTTTTGTTTTTGATACATTACAGGATCGAACTTGCATCACCCAAACCCAAGCCCCAGACCTACCCCAAGTAGTTTGAATTCGTGGTCATTCATGTTTGAAGTCGACATTTCAGATGCAAATAAATTAAGACAATTATTGGTCAACGATGTAGCTTACCTCGAGAATTCTCCTCTTGATCATATCTTCAAGATAAGCTGTAACCTCCTCTGTAATTACAGGTGGGGGTCTCATATTATGCTCAAAATCTAAATCAACTTCCAATGCACTATTCTTTGGCCTTTTTGCAGCAGTTACCTGATAGCCAAAAACAGCAATGAAACCTTTCTCAAAAAAGAAAACACAAATCTTAACATATGAATCCATATAAATTTCTGCAGTACAAGACGTGTATTTGAGAGGAACTTAAGAAGCAATGATTTTCTTACTTCTCCTTGCATGGTCCAAGTCTTCGGCTCCAAGTTCGTTTTTTCCATCTGCTCTATTTTTGATTTAACCTTCGCAAGCTCCTTTTCGTGCCGTAGAAAGAGTCTTTTGCTTCTATTGAAAAAAAAAAAAAAAAGACACGTAAACAAGAGTTTATTTTATCAAAATAGTGCTCCTTGCTAACGAAATGTATAAATATATATATATTACTATTGCTAGACCAAGGACACAAAAGTTGAACAAAAATATATCCTTCATTACATGATTTTTAAATACCTCACCATCTTCACCATCATTATCCGTGCCAGAATCTTCCGAATCACCAGTCAACTTAGATTTACTCTTGAATGGCTTTTTCTTCTTACCACCAAAGAGGTCTTCGTATCTGAATACAACCCAACGAACACAGATGAAACACAAACAATCAATATGAACAAACAATGTCTATAGTTTATATAATTGCAAAAGTGGTTCATATATTGCACGCCTAGCCCACATAAACAAAAGTGTCATCCTAAAAGATACTAGAACTGGGCAAGCAAAAACATAGATTACACTAAAAATCACTTCTTAATCCATACCCATGAACTATTAAAACCACACAAAGTATACTGCAAAAGCATATGTTAGGAAGACATAAAAAGAATGTCATACTTTGCATTTCCCAACTTGTCTGCCGCTTCATCTTCATCATCGTCAAGTCCGAATTCTCCCATCCGAAACATCAAATTGGAGCTGAATTTCAACGGATATACAAAAAAATATCGAGAAAAAGAAGAATAATCATTATTTTCACGTAAAAATCTATAATTTATGGAAATTTTGCCCTCTCAAGCGTGATCACTTTACGGAAATATCAATGGAGATATTGAAATGTACCTCATCGCTATCTTCATCCTCGTCTTCTTCATCTTCGTCTTCTTCTTCTTCAGTATCCTCTTCTTGATCCTCATCATCAACTTTCTTCTTCTTCTTGTCTTTCTTCTTTAATCCGTATTCCCTCGCCTCATCCTCCTCCAAATCCTTAATCTTCAAAAACCGATCCTCAATTCCACCGCCTTCATTTCCTTCTTTATCTTCGTTTTCCTCGTCTTCGTCTTTGTCTCCGTCTTCGTCTTCTTTGTCTTCCTCTTCGTCGTCGTCGTCGTCATCATCATCAATTTCCTCATCAAACCCCTCCAAATCCACACCAAAACCGTCACTTTCCACTTCCATTTTTTCTCCCTCCTCTTCGAAACCCTTCTTCTCCTTCTTCTCTTCGCCTTCCTCAGCAACTCTCAGGTTACGTATCTCCTCCGGATCCTTCTCGAACCGCTTCAAGTCCCGGCCAAGGCTCGTCAGGAGAGGCTGCGACTGAAGGTCGATCTGCTGCCATATCTGCTCGGCGTCGAAGCCCTCGACACAGAGCTGTTCGAAAGGAGATTTGGGGGTTTACGGCCTCAGCGACGAGAAGAGGTGCTGCAACGCCGCGCGAGCCGTCAGGGAGAGGGCGGAGCTCGGCGCCAGCCACTGCGGAGGGTCTGTCCTATTTCAGGCGATGGAGGGCTTCCGAGCCGGCGTCGCTGGGAATCGCCATGGCTAAGGGTTTTCTGGTTCTGGATTTTTGTTGTTTTGGGCGGAGGAAGAAGAAGATTTTGGGTTTTGGGTTTTGGGTTTTGGGTTGTGGTTAGGGTTTTAGGGGAGGAAGTGATGACGTGTCCACGTGGCATTGGTTGTTGTTGAGGACAAAGAACTCAAACAACGTGCGACATGTCGTAATCATGCAGGGTTGTTTACTGTTGTTTTTAGTAGGCACTCAACTGGAGGCATTATTGGAAAAATAAAAATAAAAACTATAACCGTTTTATTTTGACACTAAAATTTAAGGCTGACAAATCGTGTTACGTATAATGTTTGTGTCAATACAATTATAACACGACAATATTATATTAAACACAAACATAATACTACAGTTTAACACGATTATAATATATTTATAACCCAAAAAATTCAAAAAAAAATAATGTTTTATTAAATTTCTAACATAAACAATCATTTCCAATTCAAAATTCAAAACATCAAAATATTCCTTTTTTTAAATTATAATTCCTATCTTTTTTATATTTTTTATCATTAAATATTTTAAACTGTATTTTTCCTTCAATCTAATCTTTCAAATCAGATTTGAGAAAATTACTCCAAAGCCATAAATGGCTTCATTAACAAATGACTATACAGACGCGAAAAACGAGTCCTTATATAGAGGACTTTGTGACAAAAATTTTGGTTTCTTTTTGATGTGGGACTTTAAACAAAAATGTAATAGAATCATAATAAATAGAATAAAAGTTGTCATTTTACGTCATGAAACGTGGTGGAGGCAAGCATTATAATGCTACTCTCAGGTGTGGGTTTGATTTTTTATGCTTGTAAAATCATAACATTTTTTATTTTAACTTTCAAAATGTTAAAATCATAATAAATAAATTAAAAGCTTTCATTTTACATTACATGATTATTTAGTATGGTGAAGACAAGCTCAATAATACACCTTTAAGTACAAGGTTTGAATCTTTAAAATTATATTGGCACGTTTAATTAAACGTGTTAAAGCGTGTTAAACGTACTAGTACGAATCCAACACGTTTATTTTCGTGTTATTCGTGTCAACCTATTCATGGCCTAATTAATAATTGTACGGTTCAAACCTATTTATATCGTGTCATTTTCGTATCATATCATCATATTATATCTGAAATTACCGGCTCTACTAAAATTGAAGGAATGTTTTAAAAATTTAACTGATATAATCACACTCCTAGAATTTTAAATTGTGCATAAATAATTAAAAGTTAAGTGCAATATATTATAAATTTATGAAATTTTTATAATAATGAAGACAATGTAGCTGCTTACATTACTATTCTTTTAAGTTAAAAAAAATAATGTTAATTTTATGACCCTTCACAAGGGACGAAGTAACATGCATATATATATATATATATATAGACACACACACACACATGGGACGACACCTTGTTACTGAAGAATGAAAACTTCACAGCCGTTAGATCAATCTGGATGATTATAAACGATTTAGGGGTAATAATAGGTAGCATAGAGGCAATCATTCGTCCCATTTTCCATATCTTCCTGTCTTTATTTGACAAGACATAGCCCGTAGGGCCTTATGACAATTGCGATGGGACCCTCCATCCTTTAAGTTTTCGTATGACTAAAAAATCTACAACGGTGTTAAATTATTGTGTAATTTTTACCATAATTTTAATTATAAATAGTATAAAATATTTATATGTTATAATAATAATAAAAAAATATATTATAGTATAAAATTTTCATATGTTATAATAAAACTGGCTCTTATTATTAATTCTCATCCCCTTTTTAAACACTCTATACATGAGACCTCCATAGCAAAGGACTGGTAACGACAGATTTGGAGAGAAAATTAAGACAACAAAGATAAAGTAGAAATTGGGTCGAAATGCCGCTCTTCGGAATGCAATTTGTTAACCTAGGTGCCATAAACATGGGGATATTTATCACATTAATTGGGTATGATTCCCGAAAAAAGTTCATAGGGATGCATTATAATCAATTTAACTCGTTGTAGTTGACAATCTCGCCATAAATCTATGCAAGATCCAATAACGACGAGGAATAAAGAAACTGCAAACAACCATCACATGCACAACATTCAACTGACGGTTCAACCATCATAAGTAGAAAAAGAAATGTACCTATGTAAAGGACATGGACACAACAACAAGACAATACGTAGCTTTACGTAACAAAAAACAAATACCCTGTCACCTTTTAGCTAAAGTCTGAGGTCCACGTAATATAATTAGTTTTCTTACTTCGGCCAAATGTTTAACGTTAATCTGGACACCAATACGAGGACGCTTATAATGAGAACTCTTACTGAGACGATGAGTATTTACTTTAACGTATGTAATAGATTTATTGTCACAACTGTGAACCTTTAATGCAATGTTTTGTATAATTATCACTTATTTTTCTAGTCATTACGTTATTTGTTTAGCTTTTAACAGTCATTTTTGTATTAACTTTGTTTATTTGTAATATAGACCTATCATGTATTTATACTTTTATATTAAGTGAATGTTTCAATTATGATTACTTTCGTTCTCGTTACATTTTATAAAAATCTAATACCTTGTCATTAGTTCTATTTTCCTTACATTTTACCAAAATTGTTCAATAATAATAAAATTAAATTCCATTTCTTTATCCATCGGTGCTTTCAACTAAACCAACAATATTTTTTTTCAACTCCTCATTCTACACTCTTCATTTACTTTTATAAGAAAAACAATAAACCAAATCACTTACACTAATAGTAAAACACAAAATATGCATTCTACAGCAATTATTCTTCATATTTTCTTCTCTTAAGGGATGTTTGGTAGTGGTGAAAATTACTCAGTTCTCATCACAATCTCAATTATAAATAGTGTAAAGCTCTTATATGCTACAGTAACAAAAAAAATATACTACTGTATAAAACTCTCATATGCTACAATAAAAGTAGTTCTTATTATTGATTTCTATCATCTTTCTAAATACCCTATTAAACTATTTTTAAAAAATACTACTACTCTCATTAATATTAGAATTTACAGTTTAAAATGTAAAACGATACCTTTTTCCTTCTTTAAAAGTTTTAATAAATCTGAATAAACTTAACACAACCCTAGACCCTGTACTATTTCTACAATTTTTTTTCAAACTAGTCATAATTTAGACAGTTACTTTCTTTGCTCGTAACGTTACCGACTCTTCTTAAAGTGACATTACCACGCCTTTTTTCTTCTGAAACCATCATCGTTTTTTATTACTAGAAATTGCACAAATCATGGTACAACTACGATAAACTCCCCCTAACTAGATTTTTTCACAGTTAAAAAATCAAATGTACCACTTGAAACTAGCTTTTCTCCATTGGAGGCCTACTTCAACAACCCATTTGCAACTTTTTAGTGTCTCTAGCCTAACAAGATCTTGTGAGAATATCTCCCACAGATCTGCAAGCAGATCTGGCGCAGAGAGGGATGAGCTTTTGGAGTGACACGTCATTTAAGTTTTGGTACTTATATTGTATTGAAGCAAGGGCCTATATATGTATATATATATATATATTCAATGAATAAAGCATTATCATACTTGTAATTTTAAGTACAGTGGCATAACTAGATTTAAATTAATGATTTAATTTAAGTTAATATGGTTTAAATTAAGATTTAAGTTAATGATTTAAATTGTTATTTGAATTGATATTTGAATATGTATTTAAGTTTTAATTTGAGTATAAAATAAAATTAAAATTTATGCTTAGAAAGATAGTAAAGATAGTTTTTGATATATTAATAAATCTAATAAAATCTTAATGTTAACGATCTTAAAAAATATATAATATAGATCTTGATTTATTCCCCTTTTCATCAAGAATATAGTAAAAAAAGAATCATCTCAATTGGATATCAAATGAAGAAGTTATGATTTTTTTCTCAAATATAAATGAGAGAATTTTAGTTTTTACAGTAGCAAATATATCGAGTATCAAAAGTTTAAGAGGATAAGAACTCTAAAGACTTGGATTCTTGATACTCAAATAATTTAGATTTTAAGGGAAATAAACACGTATTCAAAAGATTTTTAATACTCAAATCTAAATTTAAGTCCATTGAGTTTAAAAAAATATACGAAACAAACATATCCTTATACTACTAAATTTATTAATGTCTCTCTTTAAAATGATAATTGATTAATTACCATTATTTTCCTTGTAAGCACAATAAATAAAAAAAGACAAGGAATTTTAATAAGGTATTTGATAAACTTACTTTTATCACAAATAATATAAAATGTTCACACGTTATAATATTTTCGGTTTTATTAATCGAATCAAAAGGTTTCTTTTTTACTTTTCCAAGGAAACTCAAACTATCAGATCCTTTGCTGCGTTGTTGTTGTGTCAAAAGATAAATAAAATAAAATTTTTCATGCAAATTCATGAACAAAACTATCGCCCCTTCTTGTTAAATGATGCTAAAGACCAAAAAAGGACTTTTAAAAAAAATGAGAAAACACCGTCCAAAAAATAAAGGAAAAAAACATGTCGTTTCTGCGCAAAACAACAACATACTTGAAAACGACATTTATTCTAATATATGACAAAAAAATATTTGACGGTAGAGACAACAAGTTCTTTGTGATTACTTAAATTTGACTCGAACTTCTACCTTTTAAAAAAAAATCTCAATTATTTCACCTGCTTTTGACATCCGTATAAAGTCACCCTTCCTAGTTTCTTTGGTGAATCTAAGGCACCCTTGTCGCCCTCCTTGGTTGTATTTGCAAGTAATACTTGCGCTATTCCTAGCATTATTAATTATTGATCTTACTTCCACTTCTCCCTTATTTAATATTAATAGGTTTATTATTATTCCTGTTGTTGTTCTTAGCTCTCGATAACAGTAGTTTTACTTTGCCTCCTGTAACTCAACATCACACAAAAATTATTTCCGAACTTACAATAAGTTAAAAAGTATTTTTTAAGTGGTGTTTTTGTAATTTTGGTGTTAATTTTTTTGAAATTTTAATCTTGTATAGATCACGTTATTACTTGACATAACGCTCTAATTCCAAGTATCATATTTTCTTGTATATTAGTTATTACCAACTAGTAAGGCGTATTTTTAAAACTGATGTCTTATTAACAAAAGTAACAAAGTTACAATTTATAACTAAATTTGGAGGCAGTTTTGTGTCATATTAGATGGTAAGTAATAAATCGAGACAACTCCCATTTTAGATGTCAAATTTAAAACTTACTTTTTTTTTATAATAATAATAATAATAATAAATTTCCTAGAAATACAAAGATAATTCTTCTTTTAAAAAAAATAAATAAATAATCTACTGTCAAAATCTTCCTCTTGTTGGAGTAGAAAAAGCAAAAATATGCCAAAAGTTGAAGGCTTTCTCCATCCCCACAATGATATCGTTGTCTTTCTTAGGCTCATGTCAAACTAAACAACATATTCAACAACAACAACAAAACCAAAACCAAAACCGTTTCCATTTTTCATTTTCTAATTTCTCTTCAATCACTCCGAAACCGATTTCTTCTTCTTCTTCTTCAACAAATCGGAATTCTCTCATAAAGTTCAGAACTTTCTCGATTCGATCTGGGTTGCGATCGGGTGCTGTACGAACCACCGGAGTCCTGTTCGGGGGAGAAAGCAGATCCGTTGATTCTAGGTTTTCTTCGAGGTAAGATTTTATGAGTTCTATTGATTTTCTCAGATGATAAATGGTGGAGAGGGAACTGGTAAGGCTATTGTCCCCAGAATCGCTGTTCCCGATCCGTCCGATCAGAAATCGGACGACGGCGCCGGCGGCGATGCGACGCCGTCTCGGTACTCGTCGTGCGGCGAGTCCGAGTTCGAGCGATACTGCAGCGCGAACTCGGCCATGGGCACGCCGAGCATGTGCAGCACGATGACCGTCTACAACGATTTCCCGGAGTTGGAGTTCGGCTCCGTCAAGAATTTAGGTTTAGGGTTTGGGGACGATGGTGGTGGATTGGAGAATTTCAGTTTGGGAGGGAAAATCGAGAGGAATCAGGAAGAGATGAAGCGTTTGGGCGATTACGGAGTTGATAGGGTTACTCGTGAGCAAAATCAGAGTGTGAATTATGGGTCTAGTGGGTTTGAAATGTACGTTGGTGATGAGTTTGATGATCTTGGTGCTCTAAACGTGCATGAATTGATGTGTTGGAAGATCGATCAAAAGTCTTCAGCTTTGGAAGGGATTTCGGAGTTTGATAATGGTTCAGATAAAGTTGATAGTGTTGAAGATGGTGAGGAAGTGGTAGGAATAAGTAGTGTTGGGGAAATGGTTGCTCAAGAAAGTAATAGCTCAAATTGGGTTGGAAATGTTTCTCAAGTTTCACCAGAGGTTGAGGAATGTGATTCGGTTCCGACTGGCAGGTGGGGAAGAGAGACAAGAAGATGGGACTTCGTCTAGAGATGAGCATTCAGAGAGTGGGGATTCAATGTATGACTATGGTGCAGATGACGATGGTCAAAAAAATTATGTCACTTGCTGTGGGAACGTGCATTATTCTCAGGAAGCAAAAGCAAATAATGAAAACCCACTACTTATTAACTCATCTGTGGCCTTTGGTTCGGACGATTGGGATGATTTTGAGCAAGGAAGTGAGCTAGCTTCAGCTTCCCATATCATGAGTGCTTCCGAGAAGCGGGAAGAAAAGGAATGCTGAAGCTGTAGCTTGTCAAATTAAGGAAGGAAAATGTGTCACGGATATTGCCTATAGCCAGCAATCAAGTTGAAGGTGATGATAAATTGGATGAATCAGAGGAAGTAGAAGATGTGAAGGACATTCCTGTGGCTACCTATCAAGTTCAGGGCAGTAATGATCTGATTGAATTTACCAAAAGTTCTTTTACTACACCACCTGTTTTCTCAAAGGTTAATGCACCAGAGAAAGAAGATATAAGTCATATTTCAGTATACTGAGAATTACAGGTGGTGCAGAATTGGCTGACCGTCCTAAGACTCGTACTGTTGGTAACATTGAGCTGGATCCTCTGGCAGAAAAACTTACTGAAAAAACAGGTTTCAATAATATTAACTGATGGTATGTCTCAGGTGCACCAAAAATTGAATACTGAGAAGGCCCTTAACGTTAATGCTAGTCAAGTTTATGAAAATCTAGCCTTGGGGAACTCAAAAATAAAACTGGACCGCGTTGTTGACTCATCAGCTAACCGAGTAAACTCACGGTCAACTGTCGTTACTGGAAATACGAAGTTAGATTTGTTTGAAGACTCAAAGCCAAAGACAGACCCTTCAGCTTTGACCAATAATACGAGGAAGAATCCTCATGTTTCAGAAGTTCGCGTTGAAGACCATCCTGCACCTGTAAAGGTTGGTGTTTGCTTAATTCTTATGATTTGGTTTCCTGACTAAAATCACAAACATTTGGATTCAGTTTCATAGAATTTTATTAATTTTGATGAGGCAAGAACTTGTTTTTGGTAAGTCTAGATCATATGCCCATTCTATATATTTTAATCTGATCTATTTATCCTGTGACAAATTGTAAAATTTTGGAGGTGGTTCTTTGAGCTTCTGAGTTGGTTTTAAGTTGTCCTCGTCTCATTTATTTGGATTTCAAATATTGCAGACTGATTCTCTTGAGCTAAATGAATTCTATGATGAGGTTGTTCTTGAAATGGAAGAAATTTTATTGGCCTCCAGCGAGTCTCCTGTGGCGAGGTTCCCTCATTGTAACAGGCCATTGCAATCACAACTATCTCTACCCGTAAGAGATGGTCGATCTTCTGCTTCTACTTCTGGTATGGATGATATGTATCCATTTGGACAGCAGCCACTGCGAATTGACGGGATTGAAGTGGTAGGTGCAAGGCAGAAGAAAGGAGATGTGTCATTTAGTGAAAGACTTGTTGGAGTGAAGGAATACACCGTGTACAAAATAAGAGTGTGGAGTGGTAACGATGAATGGGAGGTTGAACGCCGATATCGTGATTTTTTTACTCTCTATCGTCGGTTGAAGACATCATTTACTAGCCAGGGATGGGTTCTGCCCTCTCCATGGGCCTCTGTAGAAAAGGAATCCAGAAAAATTTTTGGAAATGTGTCTCCTGCTGTTGTTGCAGAGAGGAGTGCTCTTATTCAAGAGTGCCTGCAGCTCCATTATCCATCCCAGGATCTTTACCACTTCTCCAAGTGCATTGATTTGGTTTCTGTGCCCTCAAGATTCAGGTTCCCAGTTCCCTTGGGTCAAATGCAGTGGTTCCTCATTCTACTTCTAGAGGAAGCAGCGAAAGCATTTCCACATTGGGGAAGACTATATCCCTTATTGTTGAAACCCAACCATACAAATCTACGAAGCAGATGCTAGAAGCACAACATTATGCTTGTGCTGGTTGCTACAAACATTTTGATGATGGGAAGACTCTGATACGAGACTTTGCACAAACACTCGGATGGGGAAAGCCTCGACTTTGTGAATACACCAGTCAATTATTTTGCTCATCATGCCATACAAATGAAACTGCAGTTTTACCAGCAAGAGTATTGCATAACTGGGATTTTACTGAATATCCAGTGTCTCAGTTGGCTAAATCATATTTGGATTCGATATATGACCAGGTAACTAAATACTTGATTTCTAGCACATCTAAGTGTTATTAATTTGAAGTTACATTGATTAATGATATGATAAACTAACTTTTAACTAGGCTGATGGGTTGAGATTACATCAATAAGAAGTAGCGTCTTGCTTTTAACCGAGGAAAGTGATTCCTGGTGATTTTTCTTTCTTGCAGCCCATGCTTTGTGTTAGTGCAGTTAATCCATTCCTCTTCTCAAAGGTCCCGGCTCTGCAACACATTATGGGTGTCAGAAGGAAAATAGGAAGTATACTTCCATACGTTCGATGCCCATTCCGTGGATCTATCAACAGAGGACTTGGGTCCCGAAGATATCTTCTTGAAGGCAATGATTTTTTCGCCCTCAGAGACCTCATTGATCTTTCAAAAGGGGCGTTTGCAGGTTGATACTTGGAAGATGAAATAAGAAAAGTCTTATCATGTACCTGTAATTTGCCCAACTTAAAGCAGATTCTGACGCGTATTTACTCATTTGGCAGGTCTACCTGTCATGGTGGAAACGGTCTTGAAGAAAATCGTGGAGCACATAACTGATCAGTGTCTCGTATGTTGTGATGTGGGAGTTCCATGCAATGCTCGTCAAGCTTGCAACGATCCATCTTCTCTCATTTTCCCTTTCCAGGTAGATACACTAATAGCGTCTATGGATATCCAGAACATGGCTACTTATTTTTTTCTCACAGTGGAAAAGTGCAATTAATCATGAGTCTTGGAAAGAAACTGCTTTCCAAATTATTGGAAAACAGATTTGGTGCCTAATAGTTATATTTTCGACGCCCTTGGATCACTTGGATAAATGCAATAATTCGAACCAATAAAGTGTCCTGCCGTTAATGAGTTAATAATAATGTGTTCTGATTGCGGTTGCTTCTTAAGCATAAAATACTTGCACAGATATCTTTTATTAAATTGATGTTTTCTTTATATAATTTCCAAGGAGATCCTAAAATAAGATTAGCAAAGTAGAAGGAATCCAGTGAAATGTTTTAAGTGGAGTTCCATGGGCGAATGAACTTGGGAAGGTAGTAGATATATTATTATTTAACCTGTGAAGTCAACATTCAGTTTGATTTTGTAGTAATTTTGTTGATATAATTGATTGGCTATCATATTAATTATCGAACTAGAAAAATTTTAGCAGGAAGGCGATGTGGAGAAATGTAACTCTTGCGAGTTGATGTTCCACAAGCTTTGCTTCAAGAAGCTCACAGAGTGCCCTTGTGGAGCTCATCTCAGGGTTGATGACACAATGGTCAGTAAGAGGGTAGACTTCCTTGGGAAGGGATTGGGTTCTGGGTTAAGTGTTGGTTTTCTATCGACATTGTTTACGAAAGCGAAAGCGCAGCCGGAGAAGCTTGGGGAGAATAAAGACAATGACAATGTCATATTAATGGGTTCTTTGCCAAGCAATGCCTTATGATGTGCTTGTATGGCATTGTGTTTATGTAAATTTGGCTTGGATATGAAGAGTGATGATTCATTTGTTGCAACATTTGGACCTTTTTTAGCTCAATAATTAGGCACTGGCCAAGGCAACCCTGTTTTTGCTGAATCCTTGAGATTGAGGAAGATATTTTTGTCACCCTTGGTTGGTCATTCTTTGTAAAAAAATAAAAAATAATAAAAAAAATGAGGTATTAGGTTTGGCTGTGTTCTTTTCTTCAATTTTCTGTCTCGTTGGACGTGATTCGTGATTCTCATTAGAAATCATTATTCATATACAAGGTTTTGAAACGTTAAGAAAACGACAGCAAAACAAAACAGGCGAACAAGTTTTTCTCCTCCTCTTCCTTTTTTCTTTTTTTTTTTTGAATGAATAACACGTTTAAAAGTCAGACCCAAAGAAAAAAAAACGCCGTTCATTAAAAATTACAGCAACCTAAAGTTTTAATTTTTTATTTTTTAGAGCTACAGAGAAATAGAGAAACGACAAGAAGATTGAAAAGATGTCGCACATTATAAAAAGCACTAAAAGTAAGAAAAATAAATCAAAGGACGAGAGTAACGAAAAAAAGAAAAAAAAAGAAAATCCCACCAAAGCGTCAGAATCTCCAAGTAACAACAAAGTCGCTGAAAAAAGACAGCAAAATCGTGAATGGATTTTCAGTGGGGCTCACATTTGATATTAGGATTATTTTTTTATAAATGTCTTGAACTGTGTACCACATTTTAAGTTGCTTTCTAATGTTTCAAAACCATTCAATATAACCCTAATTTATAGAAAACTATTCAAAATATCCCCACCATCCAATTCCGTTAAAGATGCTACTTGCTGACATAACATGCATTAAAAATTAATTAAAATTATTAAATTCTAATTAAATATATAAAAATAATAAAATATTACAAATAAAAAATTTTATTTTATTTTCTAATTCTATTTTTTTCTTTCTCTGTCTTCTCTCCCTCCCTCTTTCTGTTTTTCCTTTTCTTTTTTTCGCTTGTAAACATTTGGAATAGGAAAAAAATTTCCTAAAATTCTCCCCGACAACCAGATTCCCATCACGCAACCCAGACAACAATTAAAACAAACTTCAAATGATCTTCTTAAATCCACACTAAAATAGAAACAAACAAACCAAAAAAAAAGAGATAAAAAATACAATATACAATTAGGACAGTTATCATTTTGTTATCATTTTACCCTCAATATTTTATTTTCTTTTTTAGGGATTTCACTTTTCAAGTTTTACATTTTTAATATATTAAAGTTTCAAACCTTTTGTTTTATTTGCCACGTATGAAAATTTATAAATGGAAGGGGCTTGTTGAACTGTTTGCTATAGAATAGAGCCATTTGAAATGGTTTTGAAAAATTAGGGACAACTTAAACTAGGAGACATAGGTCAAGGGCAATTGTGAAAATAATCCTTGATATTAGATCAATGGATGGTCTCTCCTATGGAGTATATTTTCAATAAAATAAATAAATAAAAAAACCAACGAAAAAAATAAATTATTCCACCAATATAAGAAACGACAAATAAATTTTACAACGACATTAAAAAAATAAATTATTCCACCAATATATTTTAAAACGTTTAGAAAATAACTGCCCATTATTTGTGCATGTTTAAGCGGCTCTGTGATGGACAGAGCACGTATAAATATAGCGCACCCCTTTGGTGAAATCTCCCAAGCCTACGACCCCATTTCAGTTCAAAAATAAACCATCAAACAGAGATTGGGAGAGGTTTAGAAGAGCCTTAATCCGAAAAATAAACCCATTAACCTCCTTGCGACATTGAAATTCGACAATAACAGGAGATATGTTTTTTTATCCGTTTTAGAATTCTGCATTGGATCTAAATGCTATTTGAGTTCATAGAAGCCTGTTTAAATTGCATTTAGTATTTTGTCAATTGGTAGAAGAACCTTTGTTTGCCTTGCCTTGTGATTGTGCTATGTAGATATGCATTGTTTTATATAGCCGAAATTTTTTTTACCTTTCTCTTTCTATTTGGCTTGATTCTAGTCCTTTCCTTGTGTTGTCATTAATGTACTCTCACCCAATTCAATTACCAGCCTCCCCTCCTCTTGAACACACATGGTCAAAAGTTTATTAATCAACCACTTATCTTTAGTGGGTATTTCATTGGATATGCTGAAATGTCTAAAGGGTATTGTTCGGTCTTGAAAGTTAAAGTCCGATATAACCTCAAGTATAAGGTTTTCACAAGTAATAAAAAATTTGTGAATCCAAGGTTGATCCCACAATGAAAAGGTAATGCAAACTCTAGTATATTTATTAAACTATTTATTTATAATATTTACACATTTTGACAGCATTTTCCATTTTTAGATTTTTATGATTTTGGAATTTCAATAATAAGAAATGCAGCTAAATTAAAATGTTACTTTCATAATGAGTGTGATTAGTTTAACAGCAATAACTTAAATATATTTTAGTTTTTCTAAATATTTATTAAATAGTTTAAGAATAACTATACTATCCTCTGTTGATAATAAATTAAGCATTACTAAGCATTTACTGTGCCACTTCATGTCTATAATATAGCAAAAACTCAACTTAATAAAAAAGCATGATTTCAACATTATTTAACTAAAATAACAAATAAAATAATAAGTATTTATCTTGACATTCCCTATTTACGACTAATCAACATCCCCTCAAGCATTTTCATGTCATCCTATATTGATGATAAATCAAAACTTAATTTTACAAGAATTTTAGCTAAAAAATACTAAAATCATTATTTTTTTAAGGAAATATTTTGGTATTATAACTGCTTAGAAAGCTAAGAAAAATAAAATATTTAAAGTAATTTTGTCATAATTTTTTCCTCTTTCCTCAACTAAAAAGAAAATTTAAAAAGATACATTTGAAATAAAAACACTTGAAATGTTATTGAATATAATTTTTATAACATAAATTGGAAACTATTTTACAAAAACATAAACTAAAAACTAAACTATTTATTAAATAGTAATTTTCTACATTGAGAGGGGTGAACAAACGGGATTTATGGGGGGGTATTTATAGGCAAAGGGTTGGTATTTATAGGCAAAAGGTTGGCCTATTATTCATACAAGTTAGGATTTTTTAATAATTTTTACAATATTTTTGGCTAAATTTGTTGCCAATTTGGCAACTTGGTGATTTTTTTTTTCTTTTTTCCATGAGTGAAACTGCTCTTAAGAGTGCAAATTAGGTATTGAAATCTAGTGCTTTGTGGTTAGGGATGGATGAGCAGAGGCCATTGGATGCGCTGGCGATGACTTGAAGAACGACACAAATTCAGTCAACAAAGTAGGACCAGATTTGGGCAATTGGAGACCGATGGTGCTGCTTTAAAATCTGTTTTTTTATTTTTATCTTTTACCTTTGTTGTATGCTTTTACTCGTTTTCTTGTATATTTCAAATCTAAAAAAAACAAAACACATTTATTTTAAAAATAGCATATATTTACAATAATTTACAAAATATTTAGTTTGCATTAAATCACACAAAACATACAAAAAAATAATTATAAATTGTGAGAAAAGAAATACGCAATGGAATTTTAAAAATTTTATACCAGAGTATTTTTCAAAATATAGGTTTGACATACTATATACATAAATTAACCAGATCTTACTATAATCATTTGCCAAAAAGCTCCTGCAATCTGTGAAGAGAAAGACGTTCCAAAAGAGTCTCAACTAACTGGTCTTATTTGATATTCTCTATCCACGATTGGAGTACGTGTGGGTGCACAACGTACAACTCTTTTCCGGTGACTCTCCTTCCAACCAATCAAGGAAACCCAGAACTAAGGTTTGTGATTTGTGAACAATAGCTCTCAAAGAGTTACAAAGACTCATAGACTAGAGTGTTCACTCTTTATTCCTCAACTGATCTAAATAACTTATGAGTCTCACTTCTTATTTATAGAGGTTGGGCCTAAGAGTTAGTCTTTATTCAATAAGGCCTCAAATATTCAAATCAGGATCAATATATGATAAAATTGTGTCTAAAAACATGTGATCATAATAGTTCGGTTTGCAGGCGGATCTGCCAATTGGGCCTGCCAAACTTGCTCCATCGACAGGCTGAACCTAAAGATCGGCCTACCGAACTTATGATAAATGATTCCTATGAATCTTTTATTTATCCACCTGAAATTCTTGGGATAAAGCTTCAGTTTTAATTGAAATAACCAAATAGAGAAGTTATATGATTAAAACAGTCATATCTAGATAATCTCTAGGAAAATAAATATTCTTGATAATTCAACAAGTTTATATTGAATTAATTTATTCAAAATTAATCCAACCGATAAACAGACAATTATCTAATTTTGATAATTTAAAAAGTTTATCTTGAATTAATTTTTCACAAAATTAATTCAACCGATAAACAAACATGAATTATCTAATTCTACCGAATTTCAGCCAGTTTGATAATTTGACATAAGTCACTAATTTATTGAAAAAACATGCTATATCATTACAAGATTTATTATAAGCTAGCAAAGGGGACCTAATAGACCTATATAAAACCCAATATCGCAGATATACATTTCATAATTATCAACTCTAACACTACTTCACTAAAAGCTTAGAGCTGCACTCTCGAACTACATAGAATTACGAAGCCCGAATAGCCAAGTCTCTATGATACATCATAGTGTATTATATCCCTATAAGATTATCTATAATTGGCTTAAGGATAATTTCTATCTTACCTTTTCGATTATTTTTATTTTACGTTCTATTATCTCACCATTGAAAAACTTACTATCCAAAGACAGTATACTATTCAGTTACACCTATGTATCCAAAAAGTTGAGCGTTCTAGTTTCTCAATTACAGGATGACACATATAAGAGGATATCAACGACTCCTAAAGAGGAGTTATAGATTTCATATCTATGAATAATAGGTCTATACTATCAAGAGTCATACTTCCAATGTATTGGCATGCGTACCCACATAAAATATAGATGTCACCCTTTAGTACATCAAAAGATATAATTCAAGACAATGGGCCCACTATTCATCTCAGGGTTAAGATACAATATATATGATTGTCTAAAGTGAATTGATTTGCCGAGACAGAATTATTAATCTAAATCAATTACACTTTATGTTTCGATCTAATACATCGTCACCTATGACAGTGTATCAATATTTCTATTTACAGAGTCCACCTTCGATGGCCAAGATAAACTATCTCCTATTAGAGATATAGACAACATAATAATCTTTGTATGAATAAAGCGCCTAACTTTATTTTTTTGACTATGGATCTTATAATTTGGACCGACACCTTTAGAATCATGTCTTCTGCATAATCTGTCTATCGTATTCCTGATTCTAAAGGTTTAAAGTGATAGTCTCAGACTTTTTTTGCTTCTCATACATTCAATAAATATGAACGTAAAGAGGATAACAATTTGGTATATGAATAATAAATAAAGTCTTTATTGATAAAAATGTTTCTAAAAACAAATTATATTTTTACTCCTTAAGGCATACATGTCTAACATAAACTTCTAAAATTCCAGGCCCTTTTGCTTTCACACAGATTTAAGACTTAGAAATAATTTTAGAATACATTTACAAACTTAAAAGATATTTTCAAACACATTAAGGATTCGTTTGGTAAATGGATTTGAATTAGTGATTTAATTTGAGTTAGTGTAATTTGAATTAGGATTTGAGTTAATGTTTAGATGTGCATTTAAGTTTTAATACGAGTATGGAATAAAATTAGAATTTGTGTTTGGAGAGGTAGTGAAGATAGTTTTTGATTTATTAATAAATCTAATAAAATCTTAATGTTAATGATCTTGAAAAAATGCAATATGGATCTGAATTTATTCTTCTCTTTATTAGGAACACAGTGAAAAAAGAATCATCTCAATTAGATATCAAATGAAAAAATTATGATTTTTTTTCTCAAATATAGGAGAGAGAATTTTAGTTTTTACTGCAGCAAAGATATTCGAGTATCAAAAGTTTAAGGGGGGATGTGAACTCTGAAAACTTAGATTTTTAATACTCAAATGATTCAGATTTGAGGGAAAACCAACACGTATCTGAAGGATTCTTGATACTTGAATCTAAATTTCAGTCCATTGAGTTCAAAGAATGCATGAAACAAATATATCCTAAGACCCAAAATAAAATTACCACACTTAATTAATTATAATTTTAATTAATTTCATACTAAACAAATATTTTACATGCGAAATTTACTCTAAAAATTACCAAAAATATTATAAAACATATTAAAAACTTGTAATGAAAAATATTTTTACAGAAAAACACTAAAACAATATTTAGCACACAAATGCTTTAATTTGAGAGTTTAATGAGCAATATGAATGCAAAATAATTAATTTCAACTTCAAAAAATGTGCATTTTTACAGTCTCATCAGGCATATTTTCTACTATCTATCTCACAGCACTAGGATTGTGAAATCAAAAAATACAAAATTTTCTTAAAAAGGACTTAATCAGTGGCATCGATTAATCCCAGAACATTGTCTTTGAGAAAGATCATTTTGATGCTCAATCTTCTTGCTAAAGTGACAAATTGATTATCATTCACAACACCCTTTAAGTTCAAATGGGTGTTGAGCAACCAATTGTTGAGGTTCCATAAGGTGCTGATAACAATCTGATAGATCAGGTTGTTCATGAATTGCCAGAAATTGTTGGACAACCAATTGAATAATATGTTCCTCAGGAAAATATTGATACGGCATTAAGAAGTTCTACTAAACTAAAGAAATCAACAATTTCTAGTTATTATATTGTGTATTTGCAAGAATCAGACTATAACATTAGAGCTAAAAATAATCCCTAAACATTTTCACTAGCCATGAGTTGCAAAGAATCAAAATTATGGTATGATGCGATGAACAATGAGATAAATTCTATGCATCTGATGGAGTTTGGGATCTTGTTGAGTTGCTTAATGGTCTAAAGCCATAGGATGTAAATGAGTCTTTAAAACAGAGAAATACTCATTGGGCAATATTAAAAGGTATAAAGCAAGACTTGTTGCTAAATGATTCACTCAAAAGGAAGGAATCGATACAAGGAGATCTTCTCTTCTGTATCCAAGAAAGATTCTTCTCGTATTATTATGGCATTAGTTGCATATTTTCACCTGGAGTTACAACAAATGGATATGAAAAAAAATTCCTCAATGGAGATCTAGAGGAACTAGTTTACATGAAACAACTAGAAGGATTTTCCTTTAGTGGTAGTGAGCATTTGGTGTGTAAGCTCAAGAAATTTATATATGGATTGAAATACGCCTCCAGTTATTGGTATTTGAAATTTCATGATGTTATCTCTTTATTTGGATTTGTATAGAATATTGTGGATTAATTTATATACTAGAAGGTCAATAAGAGTAAGATTTATTTCCTTATTCTGTATGTGGATGGCGTTTTACTTGTAACTAATAATAAGGTTTTGTTATATGAGATAAAACAATTTCTCTCTAAAAACTTTGACATGAAGGATATAGATGAAGCGTCTCATATCATTGGCATTAAGATATATAGAGATATATTTTGAGGTATTTTGGGTCGATCTTAAGAGACCTATATCAATAAAGTTTTAGAGAGATTTTGGATGAAAGATTATTCACTAAGTATAGCTCCCATTGTGAAGGGTGGCAAGTTCAATTTGAATCAATGCTCGAAGAATGATCCTAAAAGGGAACAAATAAAGAACATTCCTTATACTTATGTTGTTAGAAGTATGATGTATGCTCAAGACTGCACAAGACCTGACATTGCATTTTTCTGCTTGGATGTTAGGAAGATAACATAGTAATTCAGGTACAGACCACTGGAAAGCTGCAAAAAAAGTGAAAAAGTACATTTAAGGGAGCAAAGACTACATGCTTATATACGGATGGACTGATAATTTAGAAGTGATTGGCTACTCTGATTCAGACTTTACTGGCTGTGTTGATTTGTGAAAATCATCAGGATACATCTTTATGTTTGTTGGTGGAGCTGTATTTTAGAGAAGCACAAAGCAGACCTTGATTGTCACTTCTACTATGGAGGCTAAGTTCGCATTTTATTTTAAGGCCATCTAGCATGGTGTATAGATGAAGAGTTTCATTTCTGGGCTTAGAGTTATAGATTCAATATCTAGGCCATTGAGGATATATTGTGACAATTCAGTTGTAGTTTTTATGGCTAAAAACAACAAAGTAGTAGTCGAAGCAAATACATTGACATCAAGTATTTGGCCATAAGGGAACGTATTAAAATGAAAACAGTGGTTATTGAACATGTTAGTACTAAATTGATGATTGCTAATTCTTTGACAAAAGGCATGCTGCCATTGAAATTTAAGGATCACGTAAATAGAATGAGTTTTGATTCCTTTATGTGATTTTTGTTGTAAGAACCAATATTATGTGTAATGAAACACTATTTTTGACTTTTTTGATATTTATTTTTCTTTCTTGAACACATCTATTCATTTTGAGAAATATCATTAATGTCTAGACCTAGAATAAATGTAGGAATTATTCATTAAGTTATATGGGCTAGTGTTTAAGAGACACAATGCATTGTGATACATAAAAGATAATACTTGTTTTTAGAGAACCTATCGCCATGATTCATGTATTTTGTTTCTTACTATGGTAAATGATGGAATATATAGACTAAGTGGAAGAATGTTCGAATTTTTCCTTTAAAAAACAACAACAATTGTTTGAATAAGTCAGTATACGGTCCATGCTTTATCCCATCATTTTAGGAACGAGATAAACGTCTCACAACATTCCAAAACATTCAGAAAATAAATGTCCACTATCTGTGCACGCTCCAATGGCTCTGTGATAGGTAGAGCACGTATAAATATAATGCATTCCTTTGGTGAGGTCCCCTAAGCCTATAATCTCATCTCAGTTTAAAAATACACATCAAACTGAGATTGAGAGACGTTTTGAAAAGCCTCAACCCAAAAAATAAACCCATTAACCTTAATACCAGATTGCAATTCGACAATGATAGGAGGTATGTTTTTTATCCCTTTTTTAATTCCGACTCTACATTTGATCTTAATGCTATTTGAGTTTATGGAAGCATGTTTAGATCGCATTTAGTATTCTTACAAGGAAACGAAGAGAAAGAAACACCAAAAAAAAAAAAAAAAGCAAAAGAAGCAAAGATGATTACAGAAACTTTCTATTTGTTCAATAAAATGCAAAGTTCCACTTAAGATTTTCAAGAATATTACATTCCTCCATTATGTTTTCTAAGTAATATTAAAAAAAAAAACTCCAATCTAACATCGATTCGTTGAAAGAGACCCTTAAGATTTTTCTAAATGGTGAAAATCTCTATTGATTTTAAGCAAACACGCTAGAAGAGAGATTTTTAATGTGATTTATTTTTTTTAAAGGAGGAAAATGTTACAAAATTTATGAAAACACGATGTGAAATGTATATAAATACAATACCGGGAAAGTTCTTGAAATTAAACAAAAAGAATAGTTGACAATTGTAGCATAAAGATACAACAAAGGAAAAAAAAAAAGGACCGAAAATACCAAAAGCAAAAAAACAGCAACCAAGAAACGACAGAAACATTTTAAAAACGAAGACAACTAGAAAACGACAGCTAATGGAACCTCCCATCCCAACCTAAGGTTAATTGCCAATTGCTTGCACACAACGAAAGAGTTCCACAAAATGTATCCTTTTTTTTTCAAAATTAATTATGTGGGGGACCTAAGAAAATGAAGGGAAAAAAAAATCAAAATACAAAAAAAGAGTAGTATTTTTTTAAAATAAAAAAAAACAGTTGTCCGTGACTCAAAGATTTTTTATCATGAAGCATGAGAAATAGTAGTTGTTCTGTTGTTGTTGAGTCTTTTCCAAGCAAATTGAAACAAGGAATCTTTCTTTTTCGGTTGATAGACCCTATCCAAAAACGATGAAAACAGTTTGTTTAAAATTAAAAAAGCATGGAACAAATTAATTAAATTAGTCTCTTCTGAGTCAGCACTTTTTCAAAAGTAAAAGATGTATTTATTCCTTGTGTCACACTACTATGTTTGACCCCTCTTTTTTATAGCAATTGGGAAGTAGATTTATTCAAAGAGGATAATCCATTTTGATATTTAGGTTAGCTTTTAGGAGAATTTTGTGGTTAGGAAACACAATTTTGAGTTAGATCATCGCGTTAAATTTTTATCAAGTAATAAAAAAAATATGATATTTATTATTAACAATATGACGGTTTAAAGTATATCTCATTAATATGTTAAATTTTTTTCATACCCTATTATAAAATTCTTCCACTTTTTGAGATTACCCTTTTTCTTGTTGGATTTTCTTTATAAAATTAGAGCGGAACCTTTTTTTTTTTTTTGTGCTTTTTCTTTCTACTTTTCCTTTTTGATGATTTTGTTAATCTGTAAAGAACTTTCAGAATATTGCAAATGGATTTTGAACTATGAATGCATTCTCTTTGTGGGAATCTAAAAGTACAAATTTGACTGATCCAACTTAGGTTAGGGAACATTATGCCAATAAGATCATAACTTAGTGGCCTTGATTTATGTCTAAATTTATAAAAGAGCTGCGTCTATCTAACACATATCAAAAAAGGTATTACAACAGGAAAACAATTCTTAGAAAATGCAAAAAAAAAAAAGAAAAAGGAATAGCATCCCTTTTTGTGAATATTGATGCCCACAAGTTGATTTTTAAACCTCAATTATGTGTGTATAAATATACATATAATTATATATAGACATGCATGAACTTTGCCCTTTTGATTCCCCAAGAAGAATTACCAAATGTAGAAATACTTTCAAACTCAAAAACTAACATTATTCATTAATTATTATAAGTTAGAATAGTGAGATTACTTTAGAATGAGAATAAAACTTTGTGGATGGTAATAATAGTGAAAGCTAGTGGCATGATCTTTGGCAGAATCCTCCACCCTACAACTTACCCAAAAAAAAAAAAAAAAAGAAAAGAAAAGAAAAGAAAGGAGAAAGAGAGAAAATAGAGTTTATGTTCTAAGAAAGCAAATATGGAGAAAAAGGATCTCTCACTATGAATATGTTTGGAATTTTTGTATAATTACAAACTATGCCATTCCTGAGGGGAATGCTTGTATGAACAAACTAATTTCTAAGAATGTTGCTTTTTCTTGTACAAATTATCTTTATGTGTCATCCAAAACTTAAATGTAACAAATAAATGTATTCTATAAACTTGTTTTCAAGGCATGGATCTTGTAATCCTCAAAATATGATCTCTAATCTGTCTCTGCTCTCTCTTCTTCTTCCAAAAGAATATTTTTATAACAATTTCTTCATGAATTGTCCAAAATAATTACTTCTCACATCGGTAAGAATCAGGATACCTTGTTGAGTAGACATGGTGTTTCAGCTTTATTACGAGAGCAAAAATTCCATAGCATGGGATATGCATTAGAGCGACCGAAAAGTACCTTCAAATTCCATTTCAATCAAAAAAAAAAATGTCAACTTAATTGCTGAACCATGTCTAAATGAACCAATAATAATAAAAGAAATTGGGTAGTTTTTTTTTTTTTTTTTTTTTTTGCTTGAAGAGAAAATAGAAAAAAAAAAAAAGTGCTAAATCAACTTTTTTTTTGGTTTCTTTTTTTTTTTTTTTGGTTGACACCACTCACCATAATGGAGCATATGAAGATGACAAGTCAAGGAATGGATATGGCCACCTGATTTTCAAACGACACCAAAATAAATAAATAAATAAAAATTCAGCAACATATAATATGGATAAATTGAACCTTTTTTTTTTTTTGGGGGTGAAGAAATGCTAAAAGGGTTCATGTTTTTACCAAAGTTTTACGCAGGCATGAACAATCCACTGGAAGACTACGTAGACGACTGTCCATAGGAAGAAGTATCCGATTCGGAACCACGGAAATCGCTGAAAATCAAAGATAAAAATCAAGCTTAATTTGTGTAATTAACAACAAGAACTAGAATTAATCTAATGGTTGAAATGATTAATTAATAGTTAAGTCAAGTCATCAACTAACCAAGCAATTCAAAGCTGACTCGCCAAGCAGGAAAATGGCATTGATTGTGTGCATGTTAATGATCAGCTGCAATAAGAAATATTAATCATGTTTAGAATAACATAATGATCCATGACTAAGTGAAGAAAATTTTAGAGAAAGACAGAAAGATGGTTACTAATAATTTTATCTAGATTTTTTTTTTTTTCTAGAGGGTTGAGTTAAGTTAAAATTTAAAAGTGATACAATATAATTAGAAGTAAAAATTTAGTGTGTCAATGTAAATTTTTAACAACATTTTGTGTAAAATATAGAATTACAAAATTTTGAGGGGGCAAAGTATAAAACATATATATATATATATATATATATATAATAAAACTTGAAGGTATAATTGAAACCTTTTAAAACATATAGCATAATTTTTAGGAATTAGAAAATTTTAGAGGGGCAAAACAAGAAAAATATGGTAAAATAACTAATTTTTTAAGAGAATAGATAAAGGCTAAATAGGAAGATGTATCTAAAGCATAATTAGCATGTGAAAATTGAAATAAGGGAAAATTTGAGAATTATTAGGTATATTATTCCAAAGATATTAAATAGGTGGTCCCCATACAACAATAATTAAAAATTATTTTTATGAATAATAGAAATTATTATTATTTTCAGTTATGAGACTCTAACGTCAATAATTTACTACGAGTGGTTATAGAATGCACTCTCATGACTGCTAGCAACTGCTATAATTTTTAGAAGAATATGATGTGACAATGACAAAATAAATCTTTGAAAAACTTTTTTTAAATGTTATAAAAAAATTAATATCAAATAACAATTTTGATTCAGATGGACTAATGCCACTTGAAATTCACTTAAAAAAAGGGTACAATGGGGATAAATATGCATAGGTTTGAAATCAATATATCTATATATATATATATATATGTATGTATATAAGATAAGAAATGTTACTTACAAAGTTTAAGTTGTAATCTTTGATGGTAAGAAATGGAACTATGATGAACCAAAAGACACAATCTGTGAGCACAACAGCACCTGCATTCATCTGTTTACCATAATAAACAGAAAAAAAAAAAAGGAAAAAATTCACTTTAAGGACAGTAAAACATGAAATTCACAGAGAAAACACCTGAATTTTTCCTTAATTTACCTGAAAAATTATTTGGAAGATATAACTCAAAACTCCGGCGGGTTGGCGGGCTTTATGTCCTCCTGCATTGGGGCCTCCTAAGTTCTTTCCTGATCTGCCGGATAATACAAGAGCAGGAGTCATGCAAGTCCCTTGCTCTGCATCTAATTCCACACTGTCAACTTTGTCACCACCGGCTTTCTTGTGATAACGGTAGCAGCCGCGCATCGACAGCAACGATCCGAGCTACACCGGAGAAATCAAGAGAAGAAAAAAACACATACATGAACAAGAAATGGATTCAATAAAAGCAGAGGATGAATCAATTAATAATAAGAAGTCCCTTTGAAGCTTTAATAACTTACCCCAAAATAAATGGTAACCAATGTGAAAGTCCACCTGCCCCAAAAATCTGCCGTTAGTTTCTATGAAAAGATTTCTTAGACACATTATTCACTAATAATCAGCCTAAATATCATCACAAAAGTTTCATGTCATCAATACTTTTCTTAATATTGCTTTTAATTGCAAAATACAAATACAAATACTCAACTGTATGATTTTTTTTTTGTTCATTTATTTCATTTTTGTAACTCTTATGAAAAAATAAAATAAAATAAAATAAAATAAAATCTGGGGTTTTCATTATTCATTGTCCCACAAATGCATCTATGATGAAACAAAAGATTGACACCAAAAAAAAGTTTTTAATCAGATTTTGAAGAGAAGAATGTCAAACATATAATTAAATTAGCCACAACTTTGCCAATTAAAGCATAATTATGCAAAGAAAAAGAATAAAAAATGAAAAGGGGTCAATAATTGCTTACTGAGTGTAGTAGTAAAAAATGGCTCCTCCATCCACGGAAGCGGTGATGATGAGAAGCACCAAGAGCAGAAAGAAAGCAACCAGCCTGAAAGCCAGCAGCCAAGCAGGGTGGATATTTTTCAAACATGGCTTCCATGTTTCATCATCATACAACACTCCAGCAGCCGCCGCCGCCGACGACGACGACGATGTTTCTTCCAGGGCTTCTCCCCCAGCATTACTACGTCGTTTCGAATTTCGGAAGCCTTCAAATTTCAGTATAAGAAGGATTGCCAATGTCATTGTGAGTAACACCCAAATGGCACAAAGCAAGACCCTCCAGTTCAGCCAGTAACTCGAAGCGGTCGTGTCGCCGGTCATGATTGGCTGCCAAGAACTACCTGATGATCCTGTTAGAAAACTCATGACTGTTAAATTCTTTTTCTTTTTTTTTTTTTGCCTCAAATTCTTTGGTACTAAGATGATCTGGGGTAAATTTGGCACTTTGCTCCAATGTCTCAAAAGGGGGAAAAAAATTAAGAATTGGGGGGACTTAAGAGGAAAAGAGAGAGACAAAAATACACAATCTTTACAGGACCAAAGAATGAAAGAATTGAAACAACAAAAACAAACTTTTAGTTTTGGTTTGATTTCTATATAGTAGTATAACCAGAAACCTCCAAAAATTTAATGAAAAACTTTGAACATGGAAGGTGAAAATCTTTACAAATGTGATGAACCCAGAAAGCAAGAATGATTTTTTTTTTTTTTTTTTTGGAAAAATTGATAAAATAGCTTGAAAAGTTTATTGTAGTCTTGTACAGTACAGAATCAGGACAGAGGAAATTTTGAGAATATAAAAGCAAAGGAACAAGTTTGGTTGCAAAAAGTAAAATCTTTATTAATGCTAAACTTAATGGAAGCCCAATTCAAGAAATATCTGAGCAGAGAAATGCTACAAAAAACTAGTAATGTGGGGTAAAACAGGTCACATTTAAGAGGAGGTTGATTGGGAAGGTCTAATGAGTAGTGGGGTTTTTTTTTTTCCTTTCTTTTTTTTTCTTTCTATATAAGAGCTGAAGAAGATTTGAATCCAATTGATCAGAAGCTGAGAAACAACCCCATGTCTTATTTCACTGCGTTAATGCCTGAAGACTATTGGATTCCAAACTTTAGGATGTCTTTTTTCACACAGAAAGATTAAAACCGACCTTTTTTTTTCATTAAATACAATAAATAAATAAACAATTAATTAATTATATTCATGGAAGAAAAAAGAAGCAGCTAATAAACTCTAAGCAAAGGAAAGGTTGATACTTACAAGGGAAAGCAAAATGGAAAATTGAAATGTGGTGGTGGAGTATGAGAGGAGGACAGAGATGCTTTGCTTTTTTGCTTCTTTCCCTTGAAGAGAAAAACTATTAGCTATCTAGAGAGACAAAGAAGAGAGAGAGAGAGGAAGAGAAGAGGGGATAATGAATCATAAAAGGGATGTTATGCTTTGAGCATAAGCTTCTTCTCTCTTTTTTTTTTTTTTTTCAATTTTCTTTCTTAGTATTATTATGCCAAGAAGATTCTTAAAAGAAAGAGAGAGACCACAGTTTCTCATCAGTCTCAATCTCCAAATTTCCATGCAAATATAAAAAAAAAAAAAAAAAAAATCCCTGAGACGGATGGGACACAAATATTGCATGCCTTTGTCACCCTTTCTTGGATAACAATCTTTATATTATTATTTTTTTTATCTTTTATTTTGGGTTTTAGCTTGTGTCTTTGTTTTTCGATACTGCAAAACACAAAAAACAAGAGAGTGGGCCAGAGAAAAGAACAACCGCGTTAATTTGTGTTTTATTTTGGATTTATTACTATTATTATTATTATTATTATTATGATTATTATTATTATTTTGTTCAAGGAAGATGCTGTTGGAGTACAAGAATGGTTTTTGGGTGCCGTGAACTGCTCCTTCCAACAAAGGAACAAAGCGATTGCCAAGGCAAAGTAATGTTTATACCATGTGTTTTATGTTATGTGCCTGTCTACAGTTTAACGGTGGGACCCAAAAATGGAAAAACATGACCTGGAACTTTGCCACTTTGTGCCATGATTCATCAATCAACGGGGGAAATATGGTAGAGAGAGAGAGAGAGAGAGAGAGAGAGTGAGATGGGATAAGAATTAAAAGAAGTAAGAATCAATTGGAAAAATGTGGCCTTAACATTCATTAGGTGACCTAAAAAAAATTAAGAATTGTCACCTTGTAATAGTCACTGAATCCCACATGTCAAACTGTCACATTTGGGTGCGTTATTCTTTACAGAATGAATGAAATGGAATGCAAATGGGACAAAATCCATGATGTTCATTGCCAAAAAAAAGTTTAGAAGAGTAATGTTGTGATTTAAAGTCCAAAATTTCCCGTTTAGCTTATAGGTCTAAACATTTTTAGTATAATATCTTTTCTCTTGAAAATTTGATTATTTTTTTTAATCTGTTAACCAAACGGGTAAAATTGGTCTTACTACAATCACAACCATATATCCTTGATAAATATGACTATATTTTTAGTATATATGTATTAGAAAACAACATGGCACAATATATTAGGATCAAACAATATCTAAATGAAAAGAAGCATAAAACATTCATTTTAAGGAGAATTTTGCAATGTATATTTAAATACCCTAGAGCAAAGTTCCATATTCTTATCAAATTTGATTAAATTGTCCTAAATATTTAATCTAATATAGTATGATGTGACATAATCTAACAGTTCAAAGTCTCATTTCACAAATCCTGATATTTTCTCATATATATGGCAAATATTTTTTCTAAATTTAAAAACATAAAAAAGGGTGATTGAACTCTTATCATGAAATCATGTCAAAATGATGTTAAAGTTGTATTATTTTTAGCTATAATGTCCTAGAGCAAAGTTCCATTTTCTTATCAAATTTCATAAACAAAGAATTCTTCTAAAATTAAAAAAAAATTAAAAGAGTGATTGAACTCAACTCTTATCTTTTTCATGTCAAAATGATGCTAAAGTTGTATTATTTTTAGTACTCAAATTGATTTATTAATCAAGAAAATCAGGGGAATTGTGGGACCAGATAGGCCTTATCGAGTTCTGCAATTACCGTCTTTTTGCATGGCTGTCTTGTTAGAACTGATTTGGAGCATGATTGGTCAACGGTCGTTTTTACAAGTTAAAAGCAAATCATCATTTTTTTTTTTTTTTATAAAATTAATTTTTTAGCTTTCAGTTAAAGCATGATGGGCCTTGAAAACTGGGACCCACGCGTGACCACCGCCTTGACTTGTTGGTCACACCTTGCTTTGCCTGTACACTTGCACACATGAAACCTCCTCCCAAAAATTCCTAACGAATTTACTTAAATATAATATTTCGCAACTAACGGTGAATCTGGGAAATATTAAGGGGATGGCGGATTTTAGGCCATCCTTTTTAATAAATGATAGAACTTTTGTTTTTTACCATAAATAGTCAAAATTATATAGAAAAACGATATTTTTTAACTGCAATTAATCAGTAATAAATAAACCATAATTTATCACTGACGAAGCTATTTAACTAATAATTATCATTGATAAATCGGTGAATTCTTGATTAAAAACTAATAAATATTAGACTATCAAATTAATTTGTGATAAATCATTAAGTTAAGTAATAAACTACAAATCAGGATGGTGAGATAAAGTAAACTATAAAATGGCCAAGATATCGCTTGTGTCGGATCCAAAACGAGTAAAAGGGCCTACTGTTTCAAAAACGTTTATTTGCTAGAAATATTGTATCAAAAAAGTTGGAACATAAGAGGTCACCGACTTCAATGGCTTATATATATATAAATAAATATAAATATATATATATATATATATATATATATATATATATCTAACTTTGATTGTATCCAAATTCTGAACCAAAGGAAATAAAAAGAGAGAGAGAGAGAGAGCGTATAGAAAAGTTAAATGAAAAAGACCCAATATTTTATTTATTTATTTATTTATTTGAAATACACCGTAAAGCAGAGTTCAACAAGGTCATATATTTGTTTGGTCATCGTCCATGCGCTGGAAAGTCGTGAACCCAAGAAAAAAACACAACAAATAACCCAAAGTGATGCTCCATTTGAGACGGTGACAAACTTGGGAACCAAGACAAGACACAAAACTTTTCCACTACGCCACAAGTTAGTTGCTTGAGGGCTGAGGTAAACTAGCTCATAGGGTATTTGGTAGGGTGATTAAAACTATTGATTAGAATACTTTTTACTGTAACATATGAGAGGTTTATACTGTAACGATTTTTTTGTTGTTATGATAGTATGTGAGAGCTTTATACTACTGAGAAAGTGGTCCAAACCATAACTACCAAACATCCTTTAAACAAGTTGGCAGTTATGCACGCAAATTCTCTTCTTCTTTTGACCGGTGACTAGTAGGCTTTTGAGAGTTTAGGGGCTCAACTAATCTTGTGTTTGATTAGTCGGGAGTCTTTAAAGTTTGATTAATGGAGAAATTAAGATTGGATTAGTAGGTTAAGAAGTTTAATTAATTTTGCCTACATATGATGAGTTTGATGTTAGGGTGTCTAGGAAAACAGTTAGAACTTAAATCGTTGGTTTGAAAACTATAGCATGTGAGAGTTTTACACGGTAGTATCTTGTTTTACTATAGCTGCTGAGAGTTTTACACAATTTACTGGTTTCAACCAAAATGCCAAACAAAAACATAATTTTGAGAACGTAATTATTTTGGTATGAACACTGTTATTTTACTATTTTTAACCATCAAATTTTATTAATCTTACCTACTTTTTGTTTGGATATAGTTGTAGAAGATTCTTATGGTAGAGAAGGTAATTTTACTTTGTTGGTAGAGTAGGGTGTTGATCCGTTGGATTAAGAATTTAACGGTCTGGTATGTTATTGTCCATGTTAAAAATTTACAACACGCGATACATAATTGCTTTTACTAGTAGATTAAATCATTAAAAAATTAATTCGACAGTTAAAACACCCGTGATCAAAATTGCATTATCCACCATAAAAAATGCCATAGTTTTAATGTAATATGATGATCTAAAGCTTCACTTTTTTTATACTTCATCATAAAATCAGACTAAATATTATTCAGCTAACATTAATAATTTTTTTAAAAATAGATCTCCTATAAAAAAGAATGTCTAGAAATAAAAAAAGTACGTATCCATGCCTGTTCTTTGCTTTAATTAAATCTGAAAATTGTTAAAAAAATGGTAAAAATCAGCTAAAAAACAAAAAATATAATCAGGTGATGATCAATTGAAGCGAGACAAGTAATATGGGAAAATGAATATCATTTTTTTCAAACTTTATTATGAATGTAAAAACATTTTTTGTCCCCCCCCCCAAAAAAAAAAGGCCTATTTGTCTAGTACGGAAGTAGTTAGATATCGACAAAAGCATGAACAACCAACAAATAAATGGAGGAAAAACTCAACCATAAAGATATCTTAAGTTAAAACTTAAAACCCAGTTAGGTGGGGATTCCAAAAGCTGATCATAACACACTTTTTTTGATCAGTTGACCACGAAGGAATAGTGAAGTGGGTTTCTTTTGTTTTGAAAAAAAAAAATCCATTTATTCGGAAAAAGAAAAGAAAATTAAGAAAAATAAAATCCTACCCTATATTTTTATATGCATATATTCCATTCTTAATGCTCATTAAATTTATTGCATTAAAAAACTTTTTTCTCATGAGAATTTTGACGTGCATAATAGATGCCTGAGATGCAAAATGTATTGGATTGTTTTATCTTTTTTACCTTAAATTAGGATCATTTGAAAATTGAACCCTAATTTGGGATGGTCATAAATGTATACCATTAAATTGTACCATGTAAATATTGACCTTTTCTTGGACGAATTTGAACAAGAAAATGACCAACATACTCTTGAAAGTGAGAAAATCAATGAAAAAAGTTATAAAAATCTATAAATAAAAAAATTTGTTTGTGTTTTTTCCCCTCTTTTTAGGGTATTTTGATCATTTCTGCAGTCAAATTAAATACTAGGATTGAAAATCAATGGTATAATTTTGAATAACCTCAAAATGCAGAGGATAAAAAGCTTAAGTATAATATATATGATAAACAATAAGCACATATGTGGAGAGAAAGAAAGAGAGAGGACCTATATACGCAATGTCATGTTTGTTTTGCTGGTGGGCCCAAGATATTGTTGCTGAAAGAGTACCTTTCTGTGCTAATGATAGCTCTCTGAGCTAATTCCAAGCGGCTAAATTTGAAGTTGATTAAAATGAAAAAAAACAAAAAAAGAAAATTAAGGGAATAGAAGTGGGTGGAGAAGCTTCTTATAAACGGCAATGAAGCTAAGGATAAAGTGGCTTGACATGCATTTTGTTTCCACATTGATTTACGCAACGGAATGCGCAGAGCATGAGGATGTCAAGAGTTTTGTGTTTTAATACGCATGCATATGCACACACACATATATATATAACAACACATATATGTATAATTATATACATTTATATATGTATATGTGTGAGCGTGATAAACGGCAAAATGTGATGGAGGAATAGAAAATTGAGGAGTATACGATTATATATATATATATATAATATGTATACATATACATATTGAGGATGTCACACATAAAATTGAAGATGTCAAGAGTTTTGTGTTTTAATATGCATACATATATACACACATATATGTATAATTATATACATTTATATATGCATATGTGTGAGCGTGATAAACGGCAAAATGTGATCAAGGAATAGAAAATTGAGGAGTATACGATTATATATATATATATATATAATATGTATACATATACACATTGAGGATGTCACACATAAAATTGAGGATGTCAAGAGTTTTGTGTTTTAATATGCATACATATACACACACACACATATATATATATAACAACACATATATGTATAATTATATACATTTATATATGTATATGTGTGAGCGTGATAAACGGCAAAATGTGATCGAGGAATAGAAAATTGAGGATTATACGATTATGACTCAGCAAAAGAAACAAAAAGGAATGAGTATTGGACTATGCATATTGAAAACAATAAAGAGTAAGATTCCCAAAGACGTGACTATGTCATTTTCTGTTTTAAAAAATCATAAAAAAATTGTGTTCTTTTCTTTGAACAGAAAATTGTGTCCTTTTTTAGTTTATTTCTTTTTGTGAAAACAAATTCACTTTTAAAGTGTAAATTCTTGAAAATTAAACATTTACTTAATATATAGACTGTAACACAGACATGCAAGTTTTAGAAAAGACGGGAATTATATTATAAAAAAATTTAAAACAGGATTATTGTTTTAATAGAATGAAAGGAGAAGTAACTATAATTCGGTTAATTCATATTGTAATACAAATTGCCAGGCTTGTTCATTAACAAAAATTAGGAAAAAAAATTGTTAGGCGGAGTAATAAATTGGTATATTTAGCATATTTTTGTCCAATAATTTTTTGTACTTTCTTTTGTATAATCTTGTGTTTCTTGTTCCTACGTCTGATGGGGTAAACGTGTACTTAATATATGTAGTGGCTCTAGCTTATTATTTGCACTTTGCACCAAAGTTAAACTCATTACCAAAAGCCAAGGAGTGGGAATGTTTATTCAAGAGTTTAACTAGCCGATTTCCAAAAAGAAAAAAAAAAAAAAGCCAAGAAAAAAAAAAAGAAGAAAAAAACAACTCGTGAATATTATGCAACCAAGAATTACAATAGGAGTACCCATCTTTATCACTGAATTGTCATCGGCACAAGATCAAAAAGTAAGCAATCATCTTCGTATAATACGGAAACATAAAAGATAATGAGGGCCCTAATGTTAGGACATGCATCCTGTCTTTACCGATAGGTCTTGTTATTTTAACCATTGGATCGATATTTTAACAGTCTGATTTGTAATTAAACAGGTTAAAATTTTTTAACAAGTGATGCAAAACTGTTTTCAATCATAAATTAAATTATTGATTAATCCGATGATTAAAATGATTCAATTTACGGGTAACATCAAAATGATTGTCCTAACTTATCCTGCCGTAAGTTTTGTTGAGAGAAAAACATTCTTCTTCTTCTTCTTCTTTTAGGGAAGAAAAAACAAACTTGATTTTGCTGACATGCTCTTCATTTTCTCATGATTTTAAAAGAGAGACTTAAGGGGAGGAAAAGTTTCAAATGAATAAATGGACTAAGAAACAGAAGAAAGATTGGAATGAATTGAAAATTATTTTCCACCATAAGTAATAATAACCAATCTTACTGGTTTCTATTTAAAAAGAAAACAACTTCTAACTCGAGCCAAAATGTGAAGATGAAGTTCTTACTTGATCTCAACTAAAGGACTCCGGGTAAGGGTAGCCTATTATAATCCAAACATCCAACAAAATGATATTACACATATTCCACGAGATATAATGTCAAACCCCAAACTAGTTGGTCCTAATAGGAGGAGAGGATGAAGACTTTTTTCCTCTCTTTTGTTGTCAAACACTTATCATTTTAAGAGACTCGCAGTATGGACAGTTATCAAGGCTTTTTACATATACTCTACAAAATTAAGGCTAGGATTGGTTTATGTCAAAAAAAAATAATTGTAGAGAATATTACAGCACATCATCTTATTATGTTTAATATACCAAACATACCCTCAGTTTTTCCTTTAAAAGAAGTCACAACAAAATCACTTATTCTTGTGATTTGAAAAAAAAAAAAAACAAAAAAACAAAAAAAAGGAGTAAAAACCAGATGTGTGTGTTGCCCACGGTCGGATGTTGATTGCCAGTGGTGGATAGTGTTGGACAGTGAAAGAGAAGTGGGAAACAGAGAGGGGAAGAATGAAACGATAAGCCTATTCTGATTAATTACAAAGGGGTCAAATTGTCTTCACAAATGACACGTTTAAAAACCATAATTCATGGTGGCATTCAATTGTGTGTGGCAATTATCAATCCAGCATTGTCATTCGTGGCAAAAGGTATAATTATCTCCAGTTTCTCAATCTTCATCAAGTTTCTCTAAACCATTTTTATATACCAGATCCCCTTTGTTAGAATTTCTGCTAAAAGTAAACCCAAAAAAAGGGCTAAAGTGTGATCACGTAGTATTTTTCCATTTGTTGTTAATAGTTGACAGAAAATCCTAATAGAATGACCATATAATCATATTTCCCCCTCTCCTCCTATCTATTTTTAATAAAACTTATAGAAAGGGCTAAATAGGATTAATTTAAAATTTAGATAGCAAAATGGGAGTTTTTAAAATTCAAGGATTAAACTGGGAGAACTCTAATATGATCTTCTTGTGATCTACTAGTAAAGTAATATAAAATCAATAGGGTCGTTATTCATTACCCACCCCTGAATTTCCCTTTTTCAAGAGCAACAAAGGGCCATATATACAACTTTGTTGGAACATCCAAGCAAAAAAGACTATTATAAACCTCTTCTTACAGAAAATTTTCTTGTGATCTATATATACCCTCTAATATGATCTTCTTGTGATCTACTAGTAAAGTAATATAAAATCAATAGGGTCGTTATTCATTACACACCCCTGAATTTCCCTTTTTCAAGAGCAACAAAGGGCCATATATACAACTTTGTTGGAACATCCAAGCAAAAAAGACTATTATAAACCTCTTCTTACAGAAAATTTTAGAAGAAATTGGCGGTTGAAAAACACCAACAAATTCAGCAAGTTCTTGTCCCCGATTTCATCCATTAATTGATGAAGGTTTAGCATCCTTATAACTTCACATCGTTTTGAGTGAAGATGCTAAAAGCTTATTGTGTGATTAGGAATATTCCACAAGTTTTGGAAAATAAAATTTGGTAAAGAAGTCCAAGAAACTATGCATTTGTTCTCCTTTCAAATTGATTTTTCCAGGCTACTTATGTTTATACTACATCAGTCATAAAATGGGACTTCATTCAGAGAAACTTCCATAAAAGCTATACATTTGGTCTCTTTACAAATTGATTTTTCTTCTGACACATATAACTTCAACCATCTTCCATTTTGACCAACAAGAAAAATCAAAAAGAGATAACTTACTCCGAGTAAAAGAAGCGATTTTTACACACATTTCAGGATATGATCAACGACTTGCTTCTAAACTTTTTATTGTCTCCTAGGTGATGCAGCAGTTCAGTTCTCAAAAGGTATCACTATCATCCCCAAGAATAGAGAGGGCAAATGGGGCAATAGCGACATTGAAAGTTTGCGAGCCTACCCTATTGATGTGTTTCATCTCAAAATCACCTTCCTGCAATAAAAGAAGCCACTAAAGAAAATCAAATCCTTGGAAACATCAAGCTATCTAGGGACCTGTTATCGTTAACCAGGAATAACCTTCCCACAACAACAAATATATCCAAGTGGCTTTGCAAACATTATAATTATTATCTATATGTCGTCTGAGGCAATCTAAGCAATTGAACTATAGAGAATGCAACATCATTTCATGTTTATTGTTTAGCAGCCCTTCATAAATGTTAAAAATATGGAGGACAGTTCTAATGTCCCTCTCCCTAATTTATTAATGTATAAGTTGAATGATCCAGTCTTACCATTCTGCCGTTGGGAGTGCTTAATGGGCATGCGGAGGAATATTCAAAACTAGCCCGAGGAAGTATTACTGGCTGTTCACCAATAACACCAATCCCCCTGCAATAAGATAAAATAACAAAATAATTGAAACAAAATTGAAAGATACATATATGTATAACAGATAGAATAGAAAAGAACTAACTAACCAGACATTCTCAGTTTTCCCATTGGCATCAGTTACAATCCAGTGCCTTCTAAGAAGTTGAACGGAGCACTCTGAATTATTGGTGATTCGAATTCTGTAAGCAAAGAAATAGTGCCCCTTTGACGGCTGACTCCGGCTCTCAATATACACACTCCTCACTTGAACCCTGATGCCCTGAAAAGTTATCGGTTTTATTTAGTATTAGATACTAACTACTTAGTCTGTGCTCTTCTATTTGTACCTTAACCTAATGATAGGATTCCTTTATTATCTGAAAAGAACGTAAATCTTATGTCTTGCCCCACCATCCAATGGCCTAAAAGAAGAAATTTTAGTTTTTTTTAATCAAAAAAATAAAATTCATCAAAAATCAAGATCAATTGCTGTAGAAAATTTTATTATAAACGAAAAATTTCCAGAAGTTAGGAAGTTAAAATATTGTGAAGACAAAGTTGGACTAATTCTAAGTTAAAATAGAAGCTACAGGAATCAAATATAAGATGCAATATAAATGGCGATGAAATGATATACGGAGCAGGAATTGGTAGGAAACACAAATCTGATACCAAGGTTGTTGCATCACTTGCACATTTCAAGAGAGAGTGGGGCGCAATGTCCTGTAGCTCGTCACGATATTTAGCCGCTTCCTGAGCAAAATTTTGAAAAAAATCAATGTTTGTATATGACCGAATGTGAGTTATATGTCAGAACTCAACGCAGTGATCCAAACGAACAAGAGTGACCTTAATCAATGATGGATGATAGTCTACATTCAGGGGAGGACAAAGGTCTGTAGTAAATCAGTCAAGCAAGAAGCAAAACGAAATAAATTTAATTTCCGCAAAGCTGCAGCCTCATCTCACAACTGCTTTAATCTACTCACCTATTATAAATATAACTCAAACAGTACAAGCCATGCTTATCAGTTGGTACAATCACCCACCATAATCTTTCGTCTTTTCGCAACCTCATAATCCACTCCCACTCATATCACGTGCTCACGGACTTAAATACACAACATAAACAAGCATGGTCAGCAACATAGCCTTTTACATCCTCTTTAGCTTCTCGATTGCCCAATCTCAGACGGAACAGCACATTTTCCATCCAAACTTTGGGCCTTAAAACATTTGCATTCAAACTCAAATCTCTGTTGCTCAAAATTTTCGTCCATAAGAAAACGTACGACCAAAGTAGCTGCATTATTTTCCCTTTCTCCCACCAGTATCAATGATAAAAAAGTAATGTCGTAGTAAATGGTGAACCAACAAGGTGTTTGATATAAAATTTGCAACGCAGAAAAATTTGCACTGGTTCTCAATGACTTGCAGAAACAATCCAGTAACGACAATTTTGATCCAAACACACATTCGTGACTGCTTAAAACTTCATTTTTCCAGTAAAAGAACAATCTTTCCAAATCGAAAAAATCTTAAGAGAAAGTTGCGATTGATTTACCTCGAACCTCTCTTCAGCAACTGCCTCCTTCATCAGCCTACGCAGCCGCAAAACCGGCTCTCCATCTTCGAACAACCTCAACGAGTCGCGAATCCTCGCAGCCTCTTCATAGTCCTACGCACAATTCAATTCAAGAAATCCTAAACTAATAAGCCTCTGATTGTTTACCGAGAATCCGAAGGAAAACATGCATATACACAATGCCAAATCCGAAATCTCTCCAAGAATTGAAAAAAAACACCGACCCCAGATTTCGCAGCAACTTCCATTTTCTGCTTCAGCAGAGCGTACGTTTGGCTCCGAGACAAAAAGGAGCTCGGCGTCGTGCTCGGACTCGAACTCGAACTCCGACTCGTACCTCCGCCCTCGCCATTTCTCTGCGGAGCACAGGCTAGAACTCTACAAGCGTTGCCGTTAAATTCCACCGAACTCGAACCGCCATAGCCACCTCTCCGCCGCGAACGCCTCGCCGCCGCCGCCGCCGAGCCGGTGAAATCTGTGAAAACTCTGAGGCTCAAAGACTGCATTTTTTTAATTCCGTAAGAAATTTCCCCTCGGTTTCTCTTTCTCCCAAAAGATTTTCTCGGGAAAATTTTGTCACGACGATTGGGGAGCAAGCGAGATAAGAGCCAAATATCTCGCACGTGTTTTTAGTCTTGCTAAATATACACTCAATTTTTGTTTGGAAGTTGAAGTTACTGAATTAGCCCTGAAATGGCGGAAGCTGTAAAACCATTGGAGGGCCTTTTTGGTATTTAAAATGGAATCTTGGAGTTGGCTTCTATTTCCCAGATGATATTCTCTGTCCGAGCCTTATCCATCTCCCAAAAGGGTGGGGTGTGGGCGTTTTCGCGGGTTATAGGCAAGGGAAAATGGAATATAAAAAAACACATGTCGCTCTGTAGATTTAAATTTGGTTGTAAATTTATTTTTCTTCTAAATATAAAATAAATGGGAAATTTATTTTTCTTTTAAAAAAACTATAAATAAGAAATGCTAAAGTAAGAACCTCTAAAAATGGTCTTACCATAATACCTTTTTTAAACCATTGAATTTAATTCAACGGCCTAAAAACTTCAAGTCCACTAAATTACAATGGGCTATCCATTACACAATTAAAATTAAAATTAAAAAATCTAATAATAATAATAATAATAATAAGAAAACATAAAAAAACTTCGACAGCCCTTAAAAAAAAAACTCCAGCAACCCTTGGGGCATCAACGAACGCCCTCAGTGGTCCACGGTGGTTGAGGCCTCGAGACCTTTGCGACCCAGGCAGCGAAGCTACGGAGCTTTGTGACCCAACGACAGAGTGATGCGCTTGACGAAATCGCAACCATTGTCGCGATGGCCCCAAATCGTCGTTTAGGTTGCTGAGGACTGGCTTCTCTGTCGCAATGACGCCTTAGGCCGAGTTCTCCATCGCGATGGCGCCTGATTTTCGCAAACACAGCTGCGATTTTTCACGAACTTTGTCGAGACCAAATTGGCTAGTGGCGACTTGGGTAGACGGAGGGGGTTAAGGTGTTGTAACCCACACTCACGCCAGATCGAATCAACGAGCCCTAACCTCACGCTTAGGAATTAATGAGCCCCACCGCCCAGATCGTGAAGACATGTGGTGAGAACCAACCACCTCGCGTGCCGCCAGCGACACCCTCCCCATGGCAAGACCAATTTTTTTTGGTCTTTTATTTTTTTTTCCAAGAATTGTTTTTGATTTTTGAAAATTTTAGTTTTTAAAAATCTGATACATTTGTGCTCATTTTTCTATTGGTGAGCTTCTTTAATTTTAACCGTCGGATAAATATTTTGTCAAAAAAGAAGTATTATGATAAGACCCTTTTACACAAAATGACCACGTTTAAACTTCTAATTTATTGTGTTATTTGACTTGCGTGTTTAGGGCATTTTAATATGCTATTTAGTTTATGTGTTTAGAATGTTCTAATGGTTTGTTTGGTGTGCAGATTTAAAATAGTGTAGTTTAAAATTTTATAATTTGAATTATGGGTTTTAAATTGAATGGTATGGTAGTTTTGAACTGATGTTTGGAATGGGTTTAAAATGAGAATAAAATATCACATTAAGTTTAAAACAAGAACTGATGTTTAGAAAATTATGATTTGGAAAAGAAAACGAGAATGAGAATAGTTTTTACTATAGAAAATTGTTCAAATCATGTGAACTTGAGAGGACAAAGTTTGGATTTTGGAGGTTTTGGTTGGTTTAAAGCCGCTTTCATAGTTTAAACTTGTCTACGTTATTACTCCACTATGTCAGTTTGAACCGCTTACATGATTTGAACTATCTTAAATGGTTTTGAATCTACGTACCAAACGGCCTATAAGTGGTTTTGAAGCATGGGCTCACAAATATAAGCATTTGGTAAGTACAATAAACAAATAGTTCAAAACGGTAATGATTGTTTAAAACGGCTAAACTATCAGTTTTGAAAACTTAATAGTTCTAACCATCTTGAACGATTTTCTACAATAAAAATCATTGTCATTCTCATTTTCCTTCACAAACCATTGTTTTCTAAATACTAAGCACGGATTAGAACCTTATGGCTTGAATTATGAGTTTTAAACTGTATGGTTTAAATAGTGATTTTACGTTTAAAAAGTAAACCATAATTTTCTAAACACTTTAGGCATTTGGTATTTAGATTCAAAACTTTTTAAGATAGTTCGAACCACGTAGGCGGTTTAAATTAGTATGTAGTGGAGTAATAACTGAAGCCAATTTAAACAATAGAGACAGTTTTAAACTAGCCAAAACCTCCAAAATTCAAACTTTGCCCCCCTCAAGTTCACATTGGTTTAAACCATTAATTACAGCAAAAACTATTCTCATTCTTGCTATCCTTTAAAAAACTATAGTTTTCTAAATACCAGTTATTGTTTAAAACTTAATGTGATGATTGATTCTCGTTTTAAACATTTACATTCTAAACGTTAGTTCAAAACCACTGTTTAAACTATACAATTTAAAACACTTAGTTCAAACCATAAAGTTCTAAAACATACTATTTTGAGCCCGCGCACCTAATGAACTATTTCAAACCACACTATTTATAACTCTTTTGTATGATATTTTATTCTCTTTTTAAACTTTTTACGTTTCAAAAGTCATTTTAAAACTACTGTTTGAACCACATAGGTATAAAAGTTAAATCACATAATTTCAAACCCGCATATCAAATAAAATCTTAATGCTTGTTTGAAAAAGCCAATTCCAACTGTTGCTTCTTTTTTTTTAGTCTTAACCAGGCTATTGTTTGGTCCATTTACAGTTTAAATTATAAACTATGATTTAAATTTATTTTTTTGTGTCAACCAACTGAAATCCACATTTTCATAAACTTATTAAACACAAGTTTACATTATAAATTGTAATTCAAACTTATTTTTTTATTCAAATCAACTTGTTCAGAACGCTATCCCAAACATTTACATATACAGACGGCGGTAGGAAAAGAAAATGAAAAAGAATTCCATCATTCTTGAAGGGAAATACTGCACACCTTCAATGTGATAAAAACGCATTCTTTTCTTTTCTCTTATTTTCCTTTCTTTGCTTTTTTTTTTAATTTTTTGGTCGAGTGTCTTGTTGCTTTGTTGATGCATTGATTCGGCGCTGACAACCAGAGTCATTGCGCCAACGCTGTTGATCAGCCATTGAAGAAGCCAGAAGAGAGTTCCTCACCGAGTACGTCGGGAAAGAAAGTAGTGGCATATGGGCGGAGCTGAGGTCCAAGATCCAAGGACTCAGTTGTGATTTTTTTTAAAAAAATTTATTTATGAATGCTTTTCCTTAGTACGACTTAAGAATGTCTTCGAAGAGAAAGTACAGAATTTTTTTTTTTTTGACGTTTTTGGGATGGGGATTGAGGAAGACGAAGTGGCTGTTTAGCTAGTTTTTATCATAAATTTAATTATAAATAATAATAAAAAATTTATATATTATAATAATAATAAAAAAATTATTATAATATAAAACTTTTAAATTTATAATAAAAATAAAAATAATTATAACTAACTGTTGTTGTCACTTTTTCAAACACCTCCTAAGTGAAGTCTTTTTTTTTTTCACTTTTATATATCTCCACGGGTCAAAACCCAGTCAGAGACAATTAAGTGGGCCCCACTCTTTGTGTTTGGCGGGTTCTGACCCTCGGATAAAATAATATATTTTTTTTTTAGAAGAAAACTGATTTATGCTTCGTTATCATTCAAAGCTCATCAATGACGTGGCCTTGCTTTTTGAGTGGCTGGGTTTGAGGCAACATTTTTTGGACGGAGAATCTAAGTCCATATGTAGATACATAGCATCCATACAGGAAAACATTTCATCCACCCGTTGGAATATCCACCATCAATGTGACACCCATTAATGAGAGTATAATTTCTCTGCTACCGGGTGAAGGTTGTGGATGTTGCTTTGACTGGCGAAAAGTTGGGCAGATTTTGACGAAAGGGAAAAAAAAAAATCCTAGTCGAAGAAATGTTTTTTTTTTTTTTACAAAAAGAAATATGTTTTTTTAGAGAATTAAATTATCTTATTTTTAAAAAAATAAAAATAAAAATAACTGTAACGAGAAGAGAAACCTCAATAAAATAAAAAAAAAAACTTAAAATTATTTTTATGTCTAAAAAATATGCTTTTTTACGTCAAAAAACTACCCAAAAAAAATTATTTTATCAAAATCAGTTTTTTTTTAAAATTACTTTTCAAAATCCCCCAGAATGTTGTAAACATTTAACGAGTTTGAGTGTTGTTTCAATTCAGTTTGGGTGTGAACAACTTTGGGCAAAGGGTGACGTTAATAATTTAGAGCTAAAAGAAACAATAGTGTATTAGCAACATAATTTTTCTGCACTTTGTATTCTTTCACGTGAAATTTTTATGATTCGTTTGATGTACGGGTTTAGAATGATATAATTTATAACTTTATGATTTGAATTATGGGTTTCAAATTATTTGATTTAAACTGTAGTTTTAAATTGACGTTTGAAATATAAAAATTTAAAACGAGAATATCAAGTTTAAAGCGAAAATTGATGTTTAAAAAAAATGGTTTATGAAAGAAAAATAAGAATGTAAGTAGTTTTGCTAGTAGAAAACGGTTTAAACCATGAGAACTTAAAAGGAGGGTAAAGTTTAGATTTTGAAGGTTTAAGCCGTTTTAAAACCGTATCAATGGTTTAAATTAACCTCAGTTTTTACCTATTTAAACACCAATGTAAACCGTCTACGTAGTTTGAACCGCCTAGAACCTCCGTCCCAAACGCCTAGTTAATCATCTTGCATGTGTAAGCATATAAAACCGGGTGAGGCTAAGGTAGTTGTAGAAAATAGTTCAAATGCATTGCGTAACATTTGAAATCACATGATACGTTATGCTACATCTTCACTTAATGTCTTCTCTTAGTATAGTGACAACTTTTTTTTTTTTTTCATTTATAACAAGAAATCATCTTATTTTTTTTTTTCTCAAAATTTGAAGGCTGTTAACATACAATACTAATATGATGATCGATATGCCTGTACAAAATCATCATTAGTGATGTGAAAATCGGAGTAGCTGAATTTTCGGTAACTCTTGCAGCAGCCGCCGCCCTTGGAGTGTAGAAAAGGCCGGTGCATGCCATCGTCCTCATCCAACAGGTTGTTGCATAGGGTTGTCTATAGCGTTTATGTTTCCTTCTTGTAGTCTAACCCTTGTATTAATTGTATCTTCTTCTCACAATTTTCAAGTCGTAATTCCTGTCCAATTGCTCTTTGTTCTATCGACGACAAGCAGTGCCATTATTTCTCACAAAAACTGTCTAAGATATTTAAAACAAAATGTCAAATAGATAAAACTGATCGAGTCTTAGATTTTTCATGGGCGCGTTTGGTTTCTCCCTCTCACAAGAAAATGAGGTGTGCTCATGGATATGATTTCTTTCTTTCATTCTTCCTTTTCTTTTTTTTTCTTTTTTTTTTTGATTAAGGAGTGTATGATTTCATCTGCAGGGGGGAAGATGTTTATCTGGTGAATCATTATCCAATGCTTTCCTGAAGATCCAGAAGTTTCAAAGGAATCAGAAACTGGGAGGTCTAGTAGGAAGAAATTTTTCTCCTATAATTATCTTCACCTTATACACTTTGCTTTGTTCTGTGATCCCCTCCCAAGTATTATTACTCGAGACTATGTTCGAATTTCAACTTTCTACATCTTCCAACACTCATATTACCCGTTTGTTTCTTTACATGTTGGATCAGACATCTTGAGCCAAAGTCCACATGGAGGCTCGGCATCTGTTGATGCAGACAAAAGCAAATGTTGTGCTTTGATTTTACCATGAATCATTGAAACGGTAATAAATGCTATTGCTAATGAGTTGGAGAAAGCAACAGATATGAATAAACTGAATCTTGAAAAGGACCTCGTTGAGTTTGTTGAAATTCACGAGTCACTGGAGAAGGACGCATGCTCGTCGAGGCAGGGTACTGGTACAAGAAAAGGGAATGTGCGGACGGCTGCTCATGATCTACATGACAACATGGAACCAGGCCACTTAAAGGCGATTTAAGGACAATGTTCTTCCTTGGCAACCTCAAGTATACACCAGATCATGGAAATGATCCCAAAACTATACGATCCTGGGGCTCTAATGAGAATATAAGATTGGACCTTCTGAAAACCATAGTCAGCAATCCCAGAGCAAGAACAAGTTTTCAAGTTACAGGGATGATTTTCATTTAAAAAAAAAAGTTTTTGTGATAACAAGGGGCGCTGGACTCATTTATAAATGATGAGCTGCCTACATACCCGTGAAAGGGATCAAGCCCTTCTAGTTCAATAGTTCATTACAATCCTATATGTTCACATCTAAAACAAGTAGGAAAAATTGTTAGCCACGTCTAAGGATCAAATAAGGCCTCCCATCTAGTAATTTTTGCATCCACTCCATAGAAGATAATAGTCCCCCAGAGTCTGTCTTCCGCTTCATCTTCAACTCTCATTGATATTGCTTCAAGCGATGTTCTTTTCACTCTTTTACAGGTCGCTTTCCATGAAACTTGAGGCTCAAATAGTTAAAAAATTGTTCAGGAGTCATCTGGCAGAAATAAGTAAACGAATTATAATTAGAACACTACCAAAAATTCTACGTAGTAATTTTCACTTATATATCGAAAATACTTAAACGACTAACGTGCATAAATACCAAAGTTTAAAGTTTAAATTACATGATTGATAATGAGATAAATATATTTTTCTCCCCTGAATTGATCATGAATTTAAAGGCAAAGCAAAAAAGAGAGAGATAAGAAGATGAAACAATACTCACTTCACGCCCAGATTCATCCCATTTGTCAATGCGGATTTCTTTGTTCTCGTAGTATCTACGTAGGCTGGCGTCTTTCAATTGGGCCAATACCAAATTGGATGGCCTTTTGATTCCAATACCTTTGCTCTTCTTTTTGTGATTGATAGCACTAGTATTTCCGCTCCCATCAGTAGATTTTTCAACCATTCCTCTCCCTCTAAGCAACTTTAGTGCGCCTGATAATCCTTTTCCAACTGCAACTTCATGCAAAATTCCTATCCCATTATCCTTAACATCTTTACTTTCATATTGACCATCATCATCATCAGCTTTTATTTCCTCAACTTTTGGTTGCTCATGATCAACGGCATCTTCTTGCGCGAAAATACAATGCTCTTCAATGCCAGGCGTACGGGTTCCTACACAAAAGCAAAAACAATAGAGATGATATTAATTTTTTTATTTTTATTTTTTTTGGTTAAACGTAAGACCATGTGGTAAAAATTGAAATAAAAATTATGTCATGTTGATATGATGTTGTTTTATCGATCCTCATACTTTTTATTTTTCATGGAATTAAACACATGATCATCAATTTGGTGACAAAATAAAATAGAATACCTTGATCAAGTTGGTGACCCCATAAAAATGTTGTAATCTCTGTTATTTCAGTGCTACTCCTAGGGTTTTGTTCCTCCAGAGTCATCTTACTGCTTGGGACGTTCGTCGTAGTTTTGAAATTTTCCTCATCATGAGCTATAGTCGCTTCTGCTTGATGAAAAGAATCAACATCTAGCTTCTGCTTCTTTCGCAAGGGATTACTTTCTGGATCTTCTAATAATGACCAACCCTATAAAACGTAGATATAATATACATATACACACACACACATTACATCAAAAACCAAATATACATATATGTACACACATTGCATTAAAAAACCATGATGTTTTGCGAGTTGAAGTTGTTACTTATTGAGTTAAAACTGATTCAAGTATGTTTAAGTTGTAGTTAAGAAATTTGCTGGCAATACATGATGGATAGTGGTGAAAGGAATAAATTTTAGAACTGAAATTTTAGAACTAAAAACTGTAGCAATAAGAACTTTACACCGTAGCTCAATTTTTTTTAACACTGTACTGTATGAGAGCACTAAAAATTTTAATTAGAACTTATTTTATCAAACACCTTTTTAATACCATTTGACACTTAAATTAACAAAAAGAAGCATCTGAGCTAAATGACCGATGATCCTTGCAATGAGTTTGTGCATCCTCGAAAATTGTTTGTCATCATCTCATCTTTTCCTTATCAATCTTATCCAAATTCGCAATAATAAATAAATGAATATCTTGTCGTTTTAAAAATTATCGCTTACGAATTATGTCGTTTTAACTTGTTTACAATATATTCGTGAGGGAAATTTTGAATCAAATAATTGATTATATTTTTACAAATTTATATAATGTTTTAAATCATATAAACATAAATTGACTTAGTTTTGTTTGGTTTGGTTTTTCTTAGGGAATACCACAAACCAAACCAATTTAATTAAATTTTGTTTTTAAAATTTTAAATTAAACCAAACTGGTTGTTAGTTGTTTTGGTTTTATTTGGTTTGGTTAAAGTAGATTGATCGGTTTAATTAGTAGTCATCCCTAACATATGCAGTGAGAGAAAAAGCCAATTGAGTAAGTTTCCCAATCCGTAAGGAATAACTAAATTATAAACTTTACAAAAAAAAATAAATATTCACAAAAATTGTGAACTTTCGACCTAATCTCCTAAGGATTTACAAAATATATCTTGAAAAAAATTGTTAACTTTCCATTTTTGATAAAATTCGATTAGGCTTGCAAGAATGGGCTGGCCCGGTATGTTCTCCTTAGGCCCACGCGAGCCATGGGTCGGCCTGCCCATATTAGAATTATCTTGGCCCAGCTCACACCACAGGCCAATTTTATGTGGGCCGGCTGGGCGATGCTGTGGGCCTTGAATGAGCTGGCCCATTCGAGCCCATTTACGAGTTAGGATGAGTAGGCCCATTTTGGCCCATCGTGGGTTTAGATGAGCTAGCCCATCTAAGCATGTAATTTTTAATTTTTAATTTTTTAATTTTTAAACAAGTTAACAAATATAAAAGTTTGAATAGTCAATGGAAATATGAAAAGGGATAATTTATTTACAATTGCCTCATTAAAAACCTTTCAAAGGAAGACCCAATGAGACAAAACCTTGGTAAGAAAAAAGAGTTCAATCAAGATAATTATACACAAGATGTTTACAAAATTACTAAAAAACAGAAAAAAAAAACATTATAAATAAAATTGGGCCACAATAGGCCTTCGGTGGGCTGGCCATTGTGGGCCTATAAGGGCCGGGATAGGCTGGCCTATGATGGGCCTAAACGTGCCGACCTGGCCTAGCCCAAGCCCAGCCCGGCCCATGATTTTTCATGGGCCAATATATGTTGGCCCAGCCCAGCCCACCCCTTTAATATTTATGGGCCGGGCCGGGCTTTGGACAGTGACGGGCCGTGCCGGTCTGGCCTATCATTGTATCAGGACGGGCCCGTGTCGGCCCACGGGCTCCGGCCCATTGTTGCATCTCTAAATTCGATCGACATTTAAAGCTTTATTAATATTAATAAATCATTAAATGAATTGTAACAAGAAACTCCAAGTCTGACTTGGGTTCACCTGTTATTCAACACTTCACGGACAATCTGCGAGATCATGCGTTCAGTGATAAGGACAATAAATTATTTATTTTAAATAGTTTGTATATACCTTAAAATTATTTAACTAGATTAGATTAGTATTGATTCAAATTCAAATACCACATATAAGTATGCTATTTTTCAATTAAATAAGGTAATTATAAGAAAATACAAGCTATTAAAATTAAATAATTTAATTTATTGTCCTTATCATTGTGATTCGTGTATAAAACTAAAAAGATAAGTTTTCTCCTCTCCCCCAAATTCGCACTAAATACTCTATAAATTGGTACCATTGTGAAGCCCCCTCAGTGACACATCGCTTTTTTACATTCTCCCTCTCTGTTCCAACTTTGACTCTCAAGACCTCTTGATGTCTCTCTGCAGCTTCAAATCATTCTCGAATATGGTATGTAAAACTTACATCTTAGTTTTTCTTTTAATAATTGTGTTATTTTTCATAAGTAGTACTTCATTCTAATGAATACAAGTTGGATGTCATTATATATGTTTGTTGGTATATGATATTAAGTTATATGAAAACAACCCAACACACAACCTCATAGGAAAAAAAAATAAGAAAAACGGACAAGGTCGAGATCGCCTTGAAACATTAACTATATATTGGTTTTTCAATTGAATGTGTGTATATATATGTATATTTGGTTTTTGATGTAACGTGTGTGTGTGTGTGTGTGTCTCTCTCTCTCTCTCTCTCTCTATATATATATATATATATATATGTTACATCTACGTTTTACTTCTATTTTTTTCTTCTTCTGAACATTCTATCCTTGATCTTCTCTTATTTTTTTTTTATTTTTCCGAACATTCTTTCCTTGATCTTCTCTATAGGGTTGGTCATTATTGGAAGTTTTAGAAAGTAATCCTTTAAGAAAGTAGCAGAAGCTAGATGTTGATTCTTTTCATCAAGCAGAAGCGACTATAGCTCACGGCGAGGAAAATTTCAAAACTACGACGAACGTCCCAAGCAGTAAGATGACTCTGGAGGAACAAAACCCTAGGAGTAGCACTGAAATAACAGAGATTACAACATTTTTATGGGGTCACCAACTTGATCAAGGTATTCTATGATTTTGTTTTCTTTATGTGCCGTGAAAATGGTAAAAAGAACATAAGCCTTTTACTGTCTTTGATTGACTTCTATCTCAAAATAGTATCACTCTTTTTTTAATGATTTATTATGATATCTATACTGGACATGTTGTTTCATGGATATTCTGGTTGACCTTCTCGCCTTTCCATCGTTATTATTTGTAGCCATAAAAAAAAGGCTTTAGTGCATGGAAATAAGTCTTGGCTGGGAGGTTTCGATTGCTTAATCAATGGTGTGGCTTTGTTGAGGTATGATGATGATGTGAATGCTTAACGTTCCCTGCTTTTTTAACCAGTGCATAATTTATATAGTGCCACATATAATGGGGGTATTTTTATCATTATTAAGCCATGTGGTTCTAAATTTCTCTCTTTTAAATGTGAAATTCTATACTCCGTTGGTGGATATTTGGAGCGTTTAATTTGAAATATTTGATAGTTTAACTTTCTGAATACTATATTAGTTTATCTTGTGCTTCCTAACTGCATAATGCATACGGCATCAATTATATTTTTGCTATCTTTTTGTCGTAAACATGTTTGTTCAACTGTGTGCTTGCCTTGTTATTGCTCATTTTTGTTTTAAGAAAACTAATGTTCTTAGATCCTTGTAGAAAAATCCGCGTATCTCTGAGAACACATGAAGACACGTTCTAGCTTTCAGGCAGTATGCACATGAAAATCTAGAAGGTTATGACCTAGCAGGTGTTAATTTCTCCCCTCCTTTTACCCATGACTCTGACTAAATTATCTCTTCTATTTATTTATTTATTTCTTTTTGTAGTCGGTCGAGTAGGAAAAATCTAAAATAGAAAAGGATGTCTTAGAACTAATAAACGATTCTATTTCCAAGAGCATATTCTAAATTGTGTTCTCCAGCGGATGGTGTTTTAACTTTCTTATCATTGCATTCTGTTTTAATTGATGGTGAATTGCTTTTATTCATTGCTACAGGAGCCGAGCCTGGCCTGTTTTAAGAGATGATTTTGTTGAGCACATGTACGGGTATGATGTATTATTCCCATGGAATATTGTATTATGACATTACCATCTTTAGAACATTGATTTACTTAAATCTTGGTCTGATGTAATAATATTCAGACATTTTTTTAACAGAAAAATAAATAACTAAATAGTATGCTCTTTTTTTTTCCTAGTATAAATAGTGGAATCCCATACCAAGAACTCTACAAGCTACCCTTCAAACAAAAGAAAGAATTCTCCAAGATTCAATTTTGACAAATGGCTTCCCATTCGCCGTCTTCTTCTCACTCTCGAGGTGAGTATTTGTGTTTTTCGACAAACTTGTTCTCCCTTCATGGTCTCTTTTTCTTTAAGAGACTTTAATCCTTGTTCTTCTTAACCAGGAAACGATGTTAGAGAATTGAAGAAAAAGACTCAGCTCTCATGATCGATCCACGTATTGCTGCAATTATAAGAGCCAAAAGACGCTGGCTTTGGTTGACCTGTCAACTGGCAGTGCCATCTTTGATCTTTTGTCGTGCCAATTATGTCAGTTTTTCAGGAAGGTAATTGCAATAATTTTATTTCTACTTGTCCCTCTGAAGTTTAATACTCTTTCTAAACTAACATTTGTAACCATCATATCAAAGTCTGCATGTACTTAACCAAAATTGATTAAAGGAATTTTAAATGTTGCCACTTATTAACATGCCATACATGATATATGCATTATGGAAACTCCATGATCAACCTTTATGTGCTGGAAGCGGAGGGAGAGCTTAGAATATCCAGTTGTCTGTTAAATCAGAAAATGACAAAGTTCACATTAAATAGCCCCTAGATAGTCTAATGCATTTCGTCTCCTGGATTCTACTTCTACAGCAAATGTAAAACTGATCGAGTCTTATATTCTTCTTGGGCGTGGTTTGGTTTCTCCTCTCACAAGAAAATGAGGCATGCTCATGGACAAAACTAATAGGAGTTTTATATGATTTCTTTTAGTTCTAGTCTTGTGGCCCAATAGTATCATATAACTTGGCACGTGAGACCTGAAATGCCCTGCAAAAGTGGGGAAAAAAAAAAGGCAGCCAACAGTTAGCTCCAAGATGTTACAAACTTACCTTGGATACTTCAGAGCAGTTGATCCGCAAAGATGCATAACCTACTACTTTATGTTCAAGACTTGATAAGAAAAGAAGAAACGGTCGATGGAAGTTTCAATCTTTTTCAAGAGGATCCTTATTGAAAAAAAAACTTTACAGTTATAACTTTCCTTGTTCAAAATAAATTTAGCATTTTTTTTTTGAATTTGGACTTTCATTTATACTAAAAACAATACAAACTAAGGCGCCTATGGCGTCCACTTAGGACATAATTTACCCCTGACCGAAGTTGGATGCACCAACAAAGACAATGAAGCGCAGAAGGACAACGTACGAGCATTGAGGCCCAAGAAGATAATACCTGCACGATGCCACATGACAGAGAGCTCAACCAAGGCTCTTTACAATGACTCCTCAAATGGTACACCGAGTCGACTAGGTCTACTTCCTGCAAAACAAAAACATAAGCAACCTAGACTAATCTAGCCCAACAAAACTACACACACCGCTTCTGTCAAGCGGGTGTACTACATCAAACTAGACTAGGGATGGGGAAACTATCCCCGTTATTACAAACAGAAACAAAGCACAAAACCAGAAACAGAAAACAAACAAAACTTAAAACATGGAGACACCTTGACTGTGGCTTGGAATCGTCGGAAACCTTGCCGTCGAAGATCTTCAACCACTGTAGCACTCTGCCTTCGATTGCTGCCTAGTCCCCGGTGACCCCATCTTGCTCTTTCTTCCCCCTCAGGATGGATTCCTTGCCGCCTTAGGCCACTGCTGATGCCCCATTCCAAGATCTGCCTTGAAGTCGACAGGAACCGCTCCTTGCGGCTACAGGAGCCACCATCCAGTCTTGCCAGCCTAGAAATCTACCGGCATCCATCTCAACTCACCCCGACTGGAGTATGAACCCCAACAATCTCGATGCGCCTCCATTACCACCTCAATCGTGGCTGTGCCTCCCCCTCTCTTGGGTCCAAGTCCCAGTGGCTAGCCCGAAGGTAGCGCCGAGCGTTGGACCCGAACTGCGAGGGGGCGACACGATCTGTCAGATGAAGTTTTCTCCTGAGTAGTGGAACCCTAGCAGAGTAAAGTTATGCGACCAATTTAATAGTTTAACGTATAAATTTAGCTTTTAGCTTGAGTAAAATCAAGTGATTTTTTTTTTCAATGACCAGTTAAGAGATTGGACCCAATTAAATAAATTAAAAAAGGTTGCACATGTCAATTTGCTGCTTCTCAAAAGTTTGTTTACGTGCCGGCATTTTGACAAAGGAGCTCGGCTAAAATTTTTTTTTGACAAACAGGCCATTTTCTTTTTTACAGTTTTTGACACAAAAAAAAAGTTTTTTGGACATCAAAATGGTTCCATTTTTTTTATCATGTTAAGGTTCTTTATTCTGCTACAGTCATTTTTCTTATTTTGTTGAAAAAAACTGAGACAGTTTACCTGCATAAAAAAGCATGTTTTTGTTGTTCTAAAAAAAAAGATGACTTTTACCAAATTTAAATTTTTTTTTGTCCCTTTCATCAAAATCTTCCACAAAAATCAAGGACTTGAACCAAAATTGGTTTAAAATTTAAATTTTGTGAAAAAAAACATTTTACTAAAATTAGTTTTAACCACAATTTTATGGTTTGAACTAAGTTCTCAAATGTTACATTTGCATACACACCCAAGAAAATAAAGGCATAGATCACAAAAAGAAACTGAAACAACGCTCATACCTCAATGATGATCGATCTACGAGTAGGGTCTAAGATAATGTTGACACTCTCCTCTGATAAAGCAATACCCGCTCTTTTAAATAGCTCTTCATAGTTCTTTATCTGTCTGAAATTTGGCACTTGATAACATATGCTGAAAAATTCATTTGTCAGTACCACTGCCAATTTACAATCACATAAATCATACCACTTGTGTAAATGCGTTAAAGTTACGCACTCTATCATCAAATCAGCAATGCCAGATTGCAGTGGCAGTACCCTTTTGATATGCCTCAATGTGTCAATTACCAATGCCACATTTGTTGTCTTCTTTGCATGAAGAATCACATGATACACAGCTATTGTGCATGGAGTGAGGCCGACAGAGTTACTGGTACTCAAAATGTAACGCCCCTATATGAGGGTTAACAGTTTTTAATGAGATAAAATAAAAATAAATAATAAAAGTAAAACCTTAAAAATAAAATTTGTCCGGGACTTAAATGAAAACTCTCAACTCAAAAATAAAAATATAAACGATAAATAAACCACAGTTTTAATGTAGCACCTTAAATTTAATAATATAAACTGTTGTCATCATCATTTTAACCCTCAACACATTATAATACAGTCACAGAAAGTAACAATTGATGCTTACATTATCATGAAGAACATTCTCAACGATTGAAGCAGTCCCAATGTAATATAGTTACATCACTTCCTCAACTATATTTCTCGTAGCCACCTCACACTTAGTGAGTCCTGAAAAGATATAAACATAAGGGTATGAGCAACACTATGCTCAGTAGAGAAAGCCATTACCCACCTTTAGGTTTTTATCATTACCACATTAAAATCTGCATGGTTAGTAAGTCACATCATATTTCAGATTATGAGGTTTATTATGATCACATCTTATGGATACCGTAGTTAATCATTACCAAGTGTCATAATTACACATTTATACAAATATTACCAATCATCATTGTTCCTAGGTATCCATGTTAAATTGAGTATCACTCAACTCATCGAGACCCAAATGGGCGCACTTGATCACCCTATAAACATTCCAAGGGTGTTCCGGTGAGGGGACATCAAGCCCCGAGTCCTCACCAAATCAATTCCTGTACAGTGTGTTCTGGGACTTTCAACCCAAGGAAGCGTCATCACCTTCCCCCTATTTTACCTTTTAGGGTATTCATGCCCAAGGACGTAACCGTCGCCCTTTTCATGTCTCACAATTTCTCTATATTAAATCATTATTAATAGAGTTAATTTTCCTAACCATGCTTCTCAATTTATAACATGTGTCAATTCATTATGTTCCTCGCCGTACAATACAAGACGAGTCCATGTCATAGTTTCATATGTGATACACATATAATATCAGTTCAGCATAGATATATATATATTGCGGCAAAACAATCAATTTTAATTCTATAAAAACCTCACAAAAGATGAGTAATAGAATCCCTACCTTTCAAGCTTATCAACAGTCTCTTAATCCTGGAATCAATTAACGTTAGCTCCATACTCCCTTGATCTTGAACTCCAAGCAAAACAGATCCAGTTGTATCTCGCTGTATCTACGAAGCATCCTCTGTAGTGCTCCTCGAGCGACTATGAATGGCTAGGAATGCTTCCTGGAGATCATACATTCTTGAAAACGTCATTCTGGACTTCGATACTGCTGTTTGAATCGCCTCGATTTACGTGCAGTCGGTACCGGATGATTTTCATCGGAGTGGAATTTGCTCAAACGGAGGTCACCATTGCATCCAGAGCATCGAAACGAGTCGGGAGGCGGTCTCAGATCTTCGATCGGAGGTTCGGATAACAAAATCCCATTTTGGCCTTTGACCGGCCGTTGACCGGCGTTGACCACCGTTGATCGGCGTTGACCGACTTTGACCGTCGTTGACCGGCGTCAATCGGGGTCCGTTGGCAGCTGGGCTCGGGCCTACCCCCCCTAAATCGACCCTTCTGAGTCCAATGGCGGGGTCAATTTCACCCAATTCTGCCTCTAACATAGCGGGTCGTGAAGTACAACGTCGGTAGAAATGGATGAGCTCCGATCTTGATTCTCCGACGATGGAAACCTGAAATTGGCTGAGGGCTTTTGCTACCCATCCTCCTATGAGCATTTCCCCTCATCCAATTTGAAGAAACGTGGCTGGGAAGAGCCAAAACGGAGACTCCCGCGGCGGTTGACGGCGGCGTTGGCCGTTCTCCGGCGAAACCGGCTCCTTCCGTGCAATTGATCGAGGGGTTTTACTCCCCTTGATCCTCTGAACTCATTGGGAGGGGTGGTGTCAGTCACCTCCTCCGGCAAGGCGGAGTTCCACCATGGGGGCAGCGGTGCACGGCGGCAATAGGCGGGCAGAGCAATCCGGCGGTTGTTGAGCTGCCACCAAGGGTGGGTTTTGTTCCTCTCATCACGGTGGTCGTGTAGGAACAAGAATCACGTCGATCGGACGTCGGACGGCGAAGATATCTCGTCGAAAAGAAATGGGTTTTGCCGCCACTTTGGGCGGCGCGTGTGGTCTCCTCCGGCGGCGTTTTGGGCGGCGCGGCACCTCGTTGGACTCAGCTCGTCGAGAGCTTTCCATTGGTGCGGGAGGTGTCGAAAACGGATGCCAAAATCTCAAACGATCTTTGAGGAGAGAGAGAGAATTTTTTAGAGAGAGAAAGTAGAGAGAGAGAGTTTCGAATTATGAGAGATTTTCTGATTTTTTTTTTATATATATACTAAAAATTAATCTAATTACCTTAATACCCTTAGGGGAATAACGGGTGTCACACAAAATAGTTCAAAACAGTTCAGAGCCAATTGAATATTGCCAGCATATATTATAGCTTTTACGGCTTCCTGTAGAAATCAGAGCCAAATCTAGGATGCGTTCCTTGAAATAGAGAAAATCAAAATTATTAGTAATTAGTAAGATGTATGTTTGACAAAACAGTTATACAATTATGGCAAACAAATACACTTATGGATGTATGAATCCTTTTTAAGATGCCAAAAAGAACTTACACTTTACTCTTCGATGTCCATAGCAACCCACAGGAAATTTTACCAGAAGTGTTTAAAAATGTAAGGATCTTTCATTTGAGTTTAGCCATAGGATCTGCAGGGAAAAGAAGTTAGATTTTACATACATGGTATGCCTTGCAATAAAAAGTATTGTAACGTGCCAACCGTAAAAACCCTTGATAGTTTGGGGATTAAAATTCAAGGACAAAGTGAAAAAGTGACAACAATTTGAACAGATTTTTTAAAAATCTACCCAATCTCTTTTCAATTAAAAAAAAAAAAAAAATCTTATCATACCAGCAACAAAAACCTTTAATAGTTTGGGATTAAAAATCAGAGGCAAAGTGAAAAAGTACCAACAATGTGAAAAGATTTTTTGAAATTTTACCCAATCTTTTTTGAATAAAAGAATCTTATCATACTAATCACAAAAATTCTTTATACTTTGCGGATTAAAATTCAGGAGTAAGGTGATAAAAGTGACAGTTTATAGATATATAAACTTGTTCAAAGAAATTCATTACAGGGCAAGACATAGATAACTGATCCAAGAGATAGCAAATGATACTTTCAACTGTAAAAAGAGATTTTAAACATCAATTCATGGAAAGATCTATTGGATCTACAGGAAAAGAATTTAGAGTTTACATTATTAGAATTAACTAACGGTCATAAAAGTTCTAATGTTGAACATCTGTTGAGCTTCTTTAGTCCTTGCAATACTGCAATACAAATATTATAACATAGCATCACAAACATTGATAGTTTGGGAATTGAAATTCAGGGGAAAGGTGAAAAGTGACAAAAATGTGAGGGAATTTTTTGAAATCTGTCGTATTTTTTTTAATAATCTAAATCAAAGAAAACTGATTTGAAATCTGAAAGATGATAAACAGACAAAAGAGCAAAAATAATGTAACAACATTGATTCATAAAAAAATACAAGAACCAAAAGAAAGTACAAAACAGTTGCCAACTTTATCATATGTTACAATTGCAGTACAAAGCATCATAACTTGAAACTCAGATGAGAAGGTGAAATCTAATTTTTTATATATAATATAGTTCATAGAAACCAAGAAATAACATAATTTTATAAACAAAAAAGAGCCAGATCATACAAACAAGATTTTGGACAGTGGTTGATAAAATAAAGAAAAAGAAAGAAAGAATAAACTAACGTACCTCTTTCTATCAGTCTGCGGGAGAATTTTAATTCTCAGTTTCCTAGTCGAAATTTACAAAGCTACCGTTCGGGTGAATAAAGCCAAAATTTTCTTCCTTTTTAAGATTGAAAGCAATGAATTTTGTCTTTATCATCCTTGAAAAGCTGACAAAGTATTTAAAACAAAATGTCAAATTGCATCAAAATCTTTACTTATCAAAGGAGGTGAAACTTTGAACTATACCTCTGGATCTACGTACTCTTTGAAAACTTCGAGGCCTTTAAGAAATTCCCCAACACACATGTCATTATCATTAGTTCAGTATCTTTTAGCTCTTACAATTGCAGCAGTACGTGGATCGATTATGAGAATTGAATCTTTTTCTTCAATGGCTCAAACCTTGTTTTGCAGTGAGTAGTTTTGTTTTTCTACAAACTTGTTCTACCTTCATGGTTTCTTTTTCTTTAAGAGACTTTATTTCCTGTTCTCCTTTAACCATGAAACGACGTTGTTGGAGCGTTGAAGAAAAAGACCCAGCTCTCATAATCGATTCACGTATTGCTGCAATTATAAGAGCTAAAAGGCACCAAACTGATGATAATTAAATGTGTACTGAGGAATTTCTTGAAGGCCTCGAAGTTCCGAAGAATACATAGAGCCAGAGGTGTAGTTCGAAGTTTCACCTCCTTTATTAAGTCAAGATTTTGACACTATTTGACATTTTGTTTTAAATATCTTGTCCGCTTTTCAAAGATGATAAGACAAAATTCACAACTTTCAATCTTGAAGAGGAGGTAGAATTTGGTTTCATTCACCCAAACGGCGTCTTTGTAAATTTTGACTGCAAAACTGAGAAAAATTGAAGTTCTCCCACGGACTGATAACAAGAGGTGCGTTAGTATATTCTTATTTATTCTTTATTTTATCACCAATGTCCAAAATCTTGTTTGTATAATCATGGCTTTGTTTTTGTTTGTGAAGTTCTGTTTTTTCTTGGTTTCTATGAACTACGTTATTTAAAAAAAGATTTCACCTTCTCCTCTGAATTTTAAGTTATGATGCTTTGTATTGCAATTGCAACATATGATGAAGTTTGCAACTACTTTGTGCTTTCTTTATCTTTTTTAAGTTTGGTTATTGTATTTTTTATGAATTGATTCTTTTACATTATTTTGTTCTTTGTTTGTTTATCATGTTTCCGGTTTTCTTTGAACTACATTATAAAAAAAAGAATACGACCGATTTTGAAAAATTCCCTCGTATTTTTGTCACTTTTCACCTTTCTCCTGTATTCGAATTCCCAAACTATTAATGTTTGTGTTGCCATGTTCTGATGTTTGTATTGCAGTATTGCAAGGAGTGATGAAGTTCAATAGACGTTCAACGTTAGAATTTATATGATCGTTAGTTAATTTTAATAATATCAAATCTAAATTCTTTTCCTATAGATCCGATGGATCTTTCCATGAAATTTTGCCACTTTTTTGTCAATTGATGTTTAAAATCTCTTTTCATAGCTGGGAGTATTATTTACTATCTCTTAAATTAGTGTCTTGCCTTGTGGTGAATTTCTTTGAACCAGTTTATAGATCTGTAAACTGTCACTTTTTCACCTTACCCCTGAATTTTAATCCCCAAAGTATCAAGAATTTTTGTGCTTGGTATAATAAGATTTTTTTATTGAAAAAATTGGGTAAATTTTCAAAAAATCTCTTCACATTGTTGGCACTTTTTCACTTTGCTCTTGAATTTTAATCCCAAAACTATTAAGGGTTTTTATAGTTGGTATGATAAGATGTTTTTTTTTTTTATTAAAAAGAGATTGGGTAAATTTTTAAAAACTCTCTTCAAATTATCGTCACTTTTCACTTTGCTCTTGTATTTTAATCCCAAACTATCAACAGTTTTTGTGGTTGGCATGTTATGATTTTTTTTTTTAATTGCAAGGTATGTAAAATTTGATTTCTTTTCCATGCAGGTTTTGGATAAACTCAAAGGAATGATTTTAAAGTTTTAAACACTTTGGGTAAAACTTCCAATCGGTTGCTACGGACACTTGTCAATAACACAAAAACGGAGAGTGAAGTAGAAGTTTTTTTGGCATCTTAAAAAGGATTCATGCATCAATAAGTGTATTTATTTGTCATAGTTGTGTAACTATTTTGTCAGACATACACTTTATTAATTACTAACGGTTTTTATTTTCTTTGTTTTAGGGGACACATCCCAGATTTGGCTTTGATTTCTCCCCAGGAGCCGCAAAAGTTGCAATACATGCTAGCAATATTTATAAGGTGTTTGAAAGAGTGATAAAAATCAATAGTAAAAATTATTTTTATTGTAGTATATAAGAATTTTATATTGTAGTATATTTTTTTATTATTATTGTAATATGTGAGAGCTTTACACTGTTCATAATTAAAATTGTAATAGAAACCGAATGGTTCTCACCACTATCAAACACTCTTTTAGTTGGCTTTGAATTGTTTTGAACTGTTTTGAGTCCCAATAGCTCTTTTGGCCCCACTCTGTGCATAGGGGCTATGTATCATGTGATTCTTCATGCAAAGAAGACAACAAATGTAGCATTTGTGATTGACACATTGAGGCCTATCAAAGGGTTAATCTGGCATTGCTGATTTGGTTATAGGTGCGTAACTTTAATGATTTTACATAATAGTTGTATCATTTATGTGATTGTAAGTTGGCAGTGGTACTGACACATGATTTTTTTCAGCATACGTTGTCAAGTGTCCAATTTTAGACAGATGAAAAAGTATGAAGAGCTATTTAAAAAAGCAGGTATTGCTTTATCATAGAAAAGTGTCGACATGATCTCGAACCTTATTCATAGAGTCGATCATCATTGAGGTATGAGCGTTGCTTCGGTTTCTATTTTGTGATTACGACAACTTTATTTTCTTTGGTGTGTGGACAAATATAGCCTTTAAAACTTAGTTTAAACAACAATTTTATGGTTCAAACTAACTTTAATAAAATATTTTTCTCATAAAAATTGAATTTCAAATCAATTTTGATTCAATTTTTTGATTTGAACAACATTCTCAAACGCCACCTAACCAACTTTCGCAAAGCAAAAAAGTGACCTGTGCAACCTTTTATTTATTTATTTATTTATTTGGGTCCAAACTCTTAACTGGCATTGGAAAATAAATAGGGCGTTTTGCATAGTGATAGGAACCATTGTTTAGAACTGTTTTAATTGTAACATGTGAGAACTTTACACTGTAGCAACTTGTTTCTTTTTACTGTAGCATATAAAAGTTTTACACTGTTTATAATTGAGTTAGTGGTGTTAACCACCCTTAGTCAAACACACGAAAAATCACTTGATTCTACTTGAGCTGAAAGCTAAATTTCTTTTGAACAATCTTCTGAACAATGAAAGTCATAACTGTAAAGTTCTTTTTTCAATAAGGATCGTATCGAAAAAGGTTGAAACTTCCATCGGGCCCTTTTTTTTTTCCTTATAAGTCTTGAATATAAAGTAATCGGTTGTGCATCTTTGAGGATCAACTGTTGTGAATCCTACAATTTTATCTATGTTAGTTACTTAATCAAGCACTATTTTTGTTTAGTGTATGGACTGATTTCAATTGCCTGTATGAATTGATCTTCATCGTTGAAATCTATTATTATTTATTAGATCATTGAGGGGTTACAGAGCGGCATACATCAAATGCATGGTCAAAGTAATGGTGACAAGTAATAATAAAAAAATGATTACTAATAAATTTCTCTCTCTCTTTTTTTTTTTTTCATATGGACTAATCATCTTGTTCTATTGTGTAAAATATTATTCATTGTTGAAACCTCTTTTTATTTAGATTGTTAGTAACTGTGCCTCTTTTTGTTAATTTATGTTTATACTTTCTGATCATATGAGGAGCTAAGAAGAGGCACATATGCAGCAAATCGTCTAAATGATGGCTAAGAGGTAATAATTCTATTCGATTTTAAAATACTGGCAATTTCATTTCTGTCAATAAGAATTTTTTGTCATTTCCATTAATGTATTCACTAAATTACTTCACCAAATTTTATTTACCAATTGGAATGCTAAGTTCTTTGTATAATTTTTTTAATACTTGCACTTCATCTAACAATCGGTAGGTAAAACTTGGCAAATATACATGTTCTTATGATTCTTTTTTCATTTACTTTGGCAAACATAGCAAAAGTAAAGTTCATTTTTATTCATCATTTTATGTTCTTGTTATTTCATATCATACATGGTCTTATAATTCCTTTTTTAAATGACTTTTACAACCAACACAAGCAGCAGCAGTAGCTTGATTTGGATGCATGATAAATTTTATAAGCATTGAATATTTGGAAAAGAAACTTGGTCGTTGTCTATTATTTTTAAGGACACCTATATATATATAAATATATATATATATATTTATATGTTCTCATCAATAATCATTGATAACATGTTGTCTTGGAGTGAGTTAGTTACAACACTAACGTTTTTGCTATGTTTATACTTTCTTGATTTGAGGAGCTCTGGAGAGACGAACAACAAATGCATGGTCAAATGAAGGCAGCAGGTGATACTTCTTCTACTTTCTCATTAATAATTATTACATTTGATATTAGGAACAGTTGATTTAATTTGCTCTTCATTTTTATAATTTGTAGAAGAAAGTATCACTATAGATGTTAAAAAAAATAAGGTGGTTAGGAACTCGTTAAATATTGAAATTAGAAACATAGTAACTGGTGATTAGGAACATTAATCTTTAAACTCAATGCCAATAAACGTTGAAATTCAATTTTATTGGTGTTATATGATTTCTGGTCACCTAAATTATAAGATTTATTTCAAGAACTGAGCATTCATTCATAGGCGCAATCATTTGCATTAAAATACATGCAAACAAAATGGAAAATTTCATTTAACTCCACTTTTTTAGGCATTGTTTTGCATAGTTTCGTCCTTGACTTCTTACTTCAATAAAATGAAATAACGTGAAACGAGCCAGAAAAAAAGCACAAGACTTTGATATATATTTCTTTATTTTCTTCACTATTTATTCTTTTTCTTTCTTTTCCTTTTTTTAATTTATTTTTTATTTTTTAACGCATTTTTCTTCTCCCCTGATTTTTTTTTTTGTCTGTAAATTTCTGTAGGACCATAATATGAAACTGAAACTTCCTGTGGGAGCATAACATGACGGAACTAAAAGGTTACAAGTTTTCAATATTATGAGTGGCGGCTTAATTGCAACTTTTCTTATTGCATAGAAGCACTATTAAAATTTTCAGAGATATTCCGTACAAAAATCAAAATTTTAGCATTTGATTGTGTGCCCCTATTTAACATATCAAGATATTTCTAAAAGTTTCACAATATATAGATCCTTATTTTTAATTTTTGCCACATTTTAAGACCGCCATATATTTAAATTTGCAAATCATAGAAACTATTCTCTCAAATATGTAATGATTTAGAAAATCTTAAAATGAAATAATGTAATTTACATATTTAAATCAATGATTTTCTTAGAAATATTATGTCTAAATTTTTGTGACTGAAGGATTTACGGAATTAATATAAGAATATTTTAAAAATTTTATAATAAATTTTAAAGTTAAATTTATTAACTTTGGTTATTTAATAAATTGATTGCTAAATTCTACCACAACTTGATACAAAATAAATTTATGGATCACTATAAACTAGATTTTTGTCGTTAAATTGGCATTCCGTATAATTATATTGTGTCAAAAATTCATTTTTATTGATTCATCTCAATCTAGATATTCTAATTGAGAGTCTTATAAAGGTCATTATATTGACTTGTACATATAGTTATTGAATCATTAATTATCAAAGTGTACTATCATAACATGTATTTTGTTATATGTTTCATACATGAAGCATATTAAATTGTGTTGTTATAACATTGTTTGTTACTAAAGTCTTATAGTTATTAAGACTCTCTAGATGTGTGTTAATTAAGGAAAATTCATGATGATAAATCGTGGTTATGTCACGATTTAAACTTGTCAGTTTCTTAGGTGTTAGATTTCTAACCTTAAACTAATTTCTTACAATTTCTCATAGTTCTTACAAAATGTTAAACTTATAAGCTCTAAACTTACATTTCTTATAGACTTAAAGCCATAGTTATGGAAAAATCCTTAATTAATCATATTTATTAATTTTTGGATTTTTTCAGTCCTTACAGTTTCAATTTTATCCCTATAAAGAGAAAAAATTAGGCTCTTTAAATAGTTATAAAAAATATCTTTTAGATTTAAAAACATAAAAGCAAAACATCAAATTTCAAAAAAAGATATTAAATTTTATCACTTTTTGAATGTTAAAATATATTTTAAAAGTTTTATGGTAGTATTTGACCATTATTTGGATCACTTGGATTTCTAGTTTTTTCTTATTTTTTTTTAGAGTTCTGGAATATTAAAGAAATGAGTTAAAACTGAAAGTTTAAATTGAAAGTACTGTAACAGAACTTTGCATTTTAGAGTTCTTTTATTTATATTGTAGCATATAAAAGTTTTGTACTTTATAAGAAACTTGGCCTGTTTGTTTTTGTTCTCAAAATTTTTAAAAATGTTTTCACACGTTTTTCAAGAAAAAAAATTTAAAAACATTTTCAACACAATTCTCAAAAAATTCTAATTTTTTAAAACAAAAATATTTTCACATATTTTGAAAATAATACCAAACGGCCTTATGACTTTCAACTTATTTTTCCAAATACAAGTTCCTCGCCAAATCAACTCTTTCACACCTACACAATTGTCACACCCGCTATTTTAATGGGTATGATTGTGTAACATTTAGTGTATAAAACATGATAATTAAAAAAAAATGCCATGATGGCATTCTGTGTTAAATATCTACGAAGGAGACAAGACAAGGAAACTACTCCCTTGTTTCCTTCTTTCAATTGCCCCGTAAATCACTAAAATTTGTCTCTTTCAATTATTTGTTTTCTGTTTATAAAACTCTCCTATCTATTCGTTTCTCTCCGTGCCTCACCCTCCATTATCCTCTCCCTACTCTTCTTTACTTTTCTTTTCTTTTCGTCCCTGGTGAAGCCTAGTCAGAGAAAAACCAAGGAAAGAACTCAAATAATCTCTACAAACAACCTTCCACAAGCTTATAGATCAAGGAAACTTAGGGATATTCAAGATCAAACAACAATTTGGAACTAAGTTTTGTGGTTAGATTTCTAAAGCTTTAACTCTAATTTTAAGCTGTATTTTGGTATGTAGATTGTGAAATATATGTTTTTGATGTTTTGTGTATTATTTATATAGAGTTTTTATGCTTAAAAAGCTATTAGGAAACTAAGAATTTAATTAAAAAGCTTAGAACTTAAATTTCAGGTTCTTTGTATGAGTTTTTTCCATAAACTGCATATCGTTTTTCCATACAAAAATTCAATAAAAAGAAGCTTTAGATATGATTCGAACTTCCAACCTCAAGTCAAGTAAAAGGAGGCCAAACCACTAGGACAAAGAAAATTATTTGATAATTTATGAATCAGAAATAATAAATAGTTTTCTATATATGTTGTAATTTCAAATAATTTTTATAAATATCAAACTTTTAATTATTTTAATTATAAATATTTTAGAATCGTATTATTTATTTTAAAAATCTAATTTAATATATTTTGTGCCAAATAAAATTCATATATTTTTATTATTTTATTATTATTTTATAATTTACTGAAATTAAGTTAGAAAAGTGACATTTAGTATATTATGATTATGACACACTAATAATAAAAATAAATGATAAATTGATATAATTGAAAATTAAGATTTAAGTTAAAATATGGTTATTTTATACATTTTAAGATAACAGCGTACTTGAAGCTTACGTGGTGAATTGTGTAAGCTGAAAAATTATTAGTGGATATTTGCAAAGGTAGGAAATTTATTACTTATCTTTTATGAGGCTTTGATGAATTAAAAATTTGGTTGTTTTACTTTGCAAGATATGTAAATAATATTTTGAATGTACGTATATGATTATACCTTAACACAATAATGTGGAACTCGTCCTGTATTGTATAGCGAGGAACATATTGATTTGACACATATTGTAATTGAGAAGCATGGTTAGGAAAATTGACTCTATAAATAATAATTGAATATAAAGGAATGATGAAACGTAAATGAGGCAGTGGTTACATCATTGGACACAAATACCCTAAAAGGTAAAATAGAGGGAGGTGATGACGCTCCCTTGGGTTGAAAGTCCCAGAACGCACTGTATAGGAGTCGACTTGGTGAGGACTCGGGGCTTGATGTCTCCTTACCGAAACACCTTTGGAATGTTTGGAGGGTGGCCAAGCGCGCCCATTTGGATTTCGATAAGTTGAGTGATACCCTATTTAATGTGGATACCTAGGAATAATGGTGAATTGTAATATTTGTATATATGTATAAGTATGAAACTCGGTAATGATTAACTATGTGTAACGCCCCTATGTGGGGGTTAACAGTTTTTAATGAGATAAAATAAAAATAAATAATAAAAGTAAAACCTTAAAAATAAAATTTGCCCGGGACTTAAATGAAAACTCTCAACTCAAAAATAAAAATATAAACGACAAATAAACCACAGTTTTAATGTAGCACCTTAAATTTAATAATATAAACTGTTGTCATCATCATTTTAACCCTCAACACATTATAATTACAGTCACAGAAAGTAACAATTGATGCTTACATTATCATGAAGAACATTCTTTACAATTGAGCAGTCCCAATGTAATATAGTTATATCGCTTCCTCAACTATATTTCTCGTAGCCACCTCACACTTAGTGAGTCCTGAAAAGATATAAACATAAGGGAATGAGCGACACTATGCTCAGTAGAGAAAGCCATTACTCACCTTTAGGTTTTTATCATTACCACATTAAAACCTGCATGGTTAGTAAGTTACATCATATTCCAGATTATGAGGTTTATTATGATCACATCTTATGGATACCGTAGTTAATCATTACCAAGTGTCATAATTACACATTTATACAAATATTACCAATCATCATTGTTCCTAGGTATCCATGTTAAATTGAGTATCACTCAACTCATCGAAACCCAAATGGGCGCACTTGATCACCCTATAAACATTCCAAGGGTGTTCCGGTGAGGGGACATCAAGCCCCGAGTCCTCACCAAATCGATTCCTGTACAGTGTGTTCTGGGACTTTCAACCCAAGGAAGCGTCATCGCCTTCCCCCTATTTTACCTTTTAGGGTATTCATGCCCAAGGACGTAACCGTCGCCCTCTTCATGTCTCACAATTTCTCTATATTGAATCATTATCAATAGAGTTAGTTTTCCTAACCATGCTTCTCAATTTATAACATGTGTCAATTCATTATGTTCCTCGCCGTACAATACAAGACGAGTCCATGTCATAGTTTCATATGTGATACACATATAATATCAGTTCAACATAGATATATATATATTGCAGCAAAACAATCAATTTTAATTCTATAAAAACCTCACAAAAGATGAGTAATAGAATCCCTACCTTTCAAGCTTATCAACAGTCTCTTAATCATGGAATCAGTTAACGTTAGCTCCATACTCCCTTGATCCTAAGGCGTGCATAAGGACAATTAAAACTAAAGCACAATATACAACTACATTCATAAAATTCATTTTAATTTAATCTTAGAATTTCAAGAAATAACCACTGCCCATAGAGGTATTACAAAGTTTAACAATATAAATTTTCTGTCTAGGGCATATACACTTAGACTTCATACATATGCTCCAAAATAGCAACAAACATATACTTAGGTTTAAGAACGCAAATTTGAATAATCCTTTAGTATAAAAGAAAATTTATAAATGAAAGACTAAATTTGTTCATAAGATTCTAACCTCGGATTATGGTTAGTTGGAAGCTTGAAATGGCTTCAAAACAGGTTCCTTTACTTCGGTATGACTGAAATTCTTGCTCAAATGGAGGTGATGGTGGCTGATTTTTATGGCTGCCTTGAAGAAGTTCTCTAAGTATTTTGCTTCAGCAAAGAAATGAGAAGAAGAGTGTGGGAACCGTGGAAGAGAAAGGAAGAAAAGATGATGTCTTTGAAGAGAAGTGATGGAAACAATTATAGAGGAGACATGTTGAAGCATGTCACGGAGGAAATAAAGAAAATGAGGGTCAAGAGTAGTTGGAAAAGATATCCTTATGTCTCATCTAAAGACTTTAACACATATAATGCCAATATGACATTTTTGAGATTTATTAGAAGTTCTAAGGCTTTTTAGTAATCATACTAAATAAATATAGGAGAATTTTAGAAAATTTAAAAATAGATAAAAATAAATATTATAAAATAAATTTAAATGAAGCAATTTTTTTTATACATTAAAAATTAATTTAATTACCTCAATACCCGTTAGGAGAATAACGGGTGTCACACTATGGTATCTATGGAATGTGATTATAATAAACCTCATAATCTAGAATATGATGAAAATTAACTAACCATGCAGTTTTAATGTGGTGATGAATAAAACCTTAAGGTGAGTAATGATTTTCCTTACTGGGCATGTCGATGCTTATCCCTATCATTCTTACATCTCTCAGGTGGAACTCAGTGCAATTTATCTGACGAGAAATAGACAACAACAACATTGTTGTTTTCGTGTTAGAAGATTTTGTTTATTTGTAACTCGTCTAGAACATGTAAGATTTGTATTATTTTTGTGATAGCTATGTTAAGTTATTTGGAGAATTGTACTATGGTGATGATAACTGTATTTTAATATTTGGTGCTACACTAAAAACTGTCGTTTGTATTTAAATGTTTATTTTTATTTTTGTTTAAAAACCCATGGGCATTGTTTTATAAATTTGAATTATATTGAATTTAAGTTTATTTTATTTATTCAATACTGTTAACCTCCCACATAAGGGCGTTACAGAATTTTTAGTATCAGAGCCTAGGTTCGGTTAACCTAGGGGTTGTAGCACCATCTTAAAAATTGATCTTTTGAAATGGTTTTAAAGTTAAGTGTTAATGTCATCATCATTGGGTACTAATCCTGCTTAAATTTACGCAGCCAGTAAAAAACTATGCCACCAAGACGTCAAGCACAATCATCTGAGCAGTCACAACTGGTCGAACATGCTCAAGAAGTTGAGCAACCTGAACTGATGGAACAAGCTTAAGAAGATGAGCAACTTCGACGGGCAACACAATCCCCGCTAGCTGCACCGGAAGTGAATAATCTGGGACAAATTCTTTAAGCCTTGCAAAATGTGCAAAGACCTGTGGAGGTTCGTGATCCCAAGCAACGACATCTAACTTTGTTGAAGGAGTTTATGAAGCAGAAACCCCCTACCTTTAGTGGAGAACCTAACCCTATCATAGTAGAACAATGGTTAAAGGCGGTCAAAAAGAAGTTAGATACCTTGAGGGTAAAGCCGAAGAATGGTGGGATCTTCAGAAAGACGACTATAACATGCCGAACCTCACATGGGAGCAGTTCGAAACCATATTTTGCAACGCTTATATTCCTCAGAGTCATATGTAAGCAATGATGCGAGAATTTGAAAACCTGGTGCAGGGAGATACAACAGTTGCTGAATACCATGCTCGATTCATAGAATTGTCTCGCTACAATCCCAGAGCTGTGTCGGATCCAATGGCAAGATGCGAGAAATTTAGAAATAACTTGAGGTCAAAAATTAGACAAATGATAGCTACGGTCCCATCAACAGATTTTCTTGAACTTGTAGCTACAGCACAAAGGGTAGAGACGGAATTAAACAACTCATATGGAGAGTATAAGGGTTCTGGTGGGTGTCAAAAGAAGATAGGCAAGAAGGAGAAGTCACAAAGACATGTCACTCAGCATAGTGGAGTGACTATTGGTGGTGGATCTTCTGGTAGTGGTCATTTTTAGCCATACGCCTATCATAACTGTGGACAAGTGGGACATCTGAGGAGGAACTGCCCTAATCGCCCTGTACAATCATCCTTTGCACCAAGGCCACAAGGAAGTCACTTTGGCTCTACTGTATAGGGATGGAGTCAAAACCAAGGAACACCTCAGCAAAACGCTCTAGCTTCACAAGTTTCAATAACTCAACCTCGAGGGTTCCAGCCCTAATACAACTATCAACAATGGCCACAGGGCTTTAATTTCTATGTCAATCAGAACTTTCAACTGACTCCACAAGGTTCAGTGAATCAAAGGCCATATTTTCCTGGGAGAAATAATAATAAGGCTAGTAGTAGCCAAGGTCACCGAGGAAAGAGTGATAAGGGGAAAGCACTAGCACAAGTTTATGCAATTACGGCTACAGCTGGACAAGCAAAGCACGCTGATCACTCTGTTGTAGACGGTATGATTCATGTGTCTCATTCTTGGGCTCATGTATTGTTTGATACTGGTGTCACTTATTCATTTATATCTATGTTATTTGCTTCCGTACTGCAACTAGAAACAGAAACATATAGTTCACCACTAACCTTAGTACACAAATGGATGGAGTAGCTGAAGCTTCCATAATTTGTAAATCAGTGTGTCTTGTTATAGGAGAGCATAAGTTATCAACTAACCTATATGTAATTACCATGACGGAATTTGATGTAATATTAAGAATGGATTGGTTAGATAAATATCAGACGATAGTAGATTTTCATAGGAAACGTGTCTCTTTATTCACCAAAAATGGACAAGTCATCGAATTTCTAGCGAAGGTAGGAACAGTGACGCTAGCCCCGATGCTAAAGGCTTGTATTGGAGGACGAAGGAATTTCACTAATATTGGGACAATCTTTGCTTCGAAGGGAGAACTAAAGATGAGCGAACCATCCTCTTACACTCTTGTGGTGGATGAATTTCTAGATGTTTTTTCAGATGAATTGCCTGGACTTCCGCCTAATAGAGAAAGCGAGTTTGTCATCGACCTAATTCCAAGAGCAGCGCCTGTTTCTATCACTCCGTACCGAATGGTACCTGTTGAGAAGGTGAAATTAAGAAAATAGTTGGATGAATTACTGGAAAAAGGATTTATTCGACCAAGTACGTCACCTTGGGGAGCTCTAGTGTTATTTGTGAAGAAACATGACAGATTGTTGAGACTCTGTGTTGATTATCGCCAGCTTAATCGACTGACTATTAAGAATAAGTATCATCTACCCCAAATTGATGAGTTGTTTGACCAGTTGGGAGGATCTCGGTACTTTTCAAAGATTGACTTACGATCTGGATATCACCAACTGAAGATAAGGGAAGAGGACATTTCAAAGACAGCTTTTCAGACTCGCTACGATCACTTTGAGTTCCTTGTCATGCCTTTTAGGTTGACCAATGCACTAGCAGCTTTCATGGACTTAATGAACCGTGTCTTTCGATCATACTTAGATCAATTTATCATTGTCTTCATAGATGATATCTTGATCTATTCCAAATCTAAAGAAAAGCATGTTGAGCATTTGAGGATTGCTCTACAGACGTTGAGAGAACACAGTCTTTATGCAAAGAGAGAGAAATGTGACTTCTGGATGACAAAGGTCAAGTTTCTTGGACACGTTGTCTCTGAAGAAGGCATCTCTGTGGACCCCTCCAAGATTGAAGCGGTGCTAAATTGAGAATAACCAAAGAATGTGTCGAAGATCCGAAGTTTCCTTAGATTAGTTGGATACTATCGACGCTTCATAGAGAATTTTTCAAAGACTGCTTCTCCATTGACAAGACTCACAAGGAAGAATGTCAAGTTCGTGTAGGACGATAAATGTAAAGAAGCATTCGAGGAATTGAAGCAAAGACTCCCTAGTGCACCTGTGCTGATCATACCCAATAACGAGGAGCCTTACACAGTATACACTGATGCCTCGGGAAATGGCTTGGGTTGTGTGCTGATGCAGCATGGACGTGTAGTTGCCTATGCCTCATGCCAGTTGAAACCCCATGAGAGGAACTATCCCACACATGATCTTGAGTTAGCTGCTGTGGTTTTTGCACTCAAGATTTGAAGATGTTATCTATATGGTGCAAAGTTCGAGCTTTATACGGATCATCAAAGTCTAAAATATTTGTTTACTTAAAGGGACCTCAATCTAAGGCAACAGAGATAGACTGAGTATATGGTGGATTACGACTTTAGTATCCAATACCATCATGGAAAAGCAAATGCAGTGGCAGATGCTCTAAGTCGTATGAACAACGGAATTATAGCTAGTCTAGCATTAGGAGATTGGAGACGAGTCATCACCATTGCCGACTTCAACTTGCAATATTATGAAGATGACGAAAGAGCTTTCCCATTCAATGTGATAGCAACTTCTACGTTAATCCAGCAAGTAAAACAAGGACAATGGCATGATGAAGAATTACGTAGGGTTTGGGAACATATGAATAATGGAGAACAATTGGATGGATGGCATATTGAGCCAGAAGGATTCTTACTTTACAAAGGGAGGTTAGTTGTTCTAGAGGATCCCTATCTCAGGCAGGCGGTGTTGGATGAGGCACACCGTTCAAAGTTTGCTATTCATCCTGGAAGTACTAAAATGTATATGAATCTAAAACGACAATACTGGTGGCAAGGAATGAAGCGAGATATAGCAACCTTTGTCTCTAAGTGCATGACGTGTCAACAGGTTAAAGCAGAACATCAAAAGCCTGGAGGCAAGTTGAGGAGCCTACCTATTCCAGAATGGAAGTGAGATCATGTGACAATGGACTTTGTTACCGGATTTCCTAGGACTCAAATGGGGCATGATGCTGTTTGGGTAATTGTGGACCGTTTAACTGAAACAGCCCATTTCATCCCAATCAAAACTAGTTATAATGTCTCGAAACTATGTCAATTGTATGTGGAAAAGATAGAACACTGCATGGAGTACCAATGTCAATAGTTTCTGATAGGGATATACGTTTTACATCAAAGTTCTAGAGAGGATTATAGAAAGCTTTGGGAACAAAATTGAATTTCAGTACGACCTTTCATCCTAAAACAGATGGACAATCTGAACGTGTCATTCAAATTCTCGAGGATATGCTTTGAGCTGGTGTGCTGGATTTTGGAACCAATTGGGCTGTACAACTGCCATATTTTAAGTTCCTATACAACAACAGTTACCAGGCGAGTATTGGAATGGCTCCATATGAAGCTTTGTATGGTAGGCCTTGTAGATATCCTATATGTTGGACTGAAAAGGAAGAGCGTCTCGAACTTGGGCCTCAGTTTATCAGAGAAACAACAGACAAGATTTAGATTATTCGCGAACGCCTAAAGACAGCCCAAAGTCGACAAAAGAGCTATGCGGATAAAAGGAGAAGGCCTTTGGAGTTCATGGTCAGAGACTTTGTATTTCTAAAGGTGAAACCAAAACGTGGTGTATCTCGATTTGGTGTTAAAGGAAATAAGCACCAAGGTATACAAGACCATTTGAGATTGTAGAACGATTGGAACGCTGGCATATCGTTTAAATCTACCACCACAATTGTCTCATGCATATAATGTATTCCATGTATCGATGCTGAGAAAGTATGAACCCGACCCGTCATATGTAATCATGTGGACAGATGTTCCAATTCAGGGAGATACGACTTGTGAAGAAGTTCCTGTTCAGATATTAGATCGTGAGGTAAAATGTTACGACATTGTGAAATTCTTTTAGTGAAAGTGATGTGGCAACATCATGATGTAGAGAAAGCCACATGGGAACTTGAGTCTGAGATGAGAGGAAAATACCCATATTTATTTTAATACTGTAATCAGTTGTAGGAAATTTCGAGGACGAAATTTTTAAAGGAGGGGAGAGCTGTCACACCTGCTATTTTAATGGGTATGATTATGTAACATTTAGTGTATAAAACATGATAATTAAAAAAAAAAATGCCATGATGGCATTCTGTGTTAAATATCTACAAAGGAGACAAGACAAGAAAACTACTCCCTTTTTTCCTTCTTTCAATTGCCTCGTAAATCACTCAAATGTGTCTCCTTCAATTATTTGTTTTCTTTTTATAAAACTCTCTTATCTATTTGTTTCTCTTTGTGCCTCACTCTCCATTATCCTCTCACCGCTCTTCTTTACTTTTCTTTTCTTTTCTTCCCTGGTAAAACCCAGTCAGAGAAAAACCTAGGAAAGAACTCAAATAATCTCAAGATTTCTAAACTATAATCTCTACAAACAACCTTCCACAAGCTCATAGATCAAGGAAACTTGGGGATATTCAAGATCAAACAACACTTTTGAACTAAGTTTTGAGGTTAGATTTCTAAAGCTTTAACTCTGATTTTAAGCTGTATTTTGGTATACAGATTGTGAAATATATGTTTTTGATGTTTAGAAATGATTGTGTATTGTTTATATAGAGTTTTTATGCTTAAAAAGCTGTTAGAAAATTCAGAATTTGATTAAAAAGCTTAGAACTCGAATTTCAGGTTCTTTGTATGAGTTTTTCCCATAAACTGTATGTCGTTTTTTCATATAGAAATTTAATAAAAAGAAACTTTAGATAGGATTCGAACACCCAACCTCGAGTCAAGTAAAAAGAGGCCAAACCACTAGGATAGGGAAAATTATTTGATAATTTATGAATCGAAAATAATAAATAGTTTTTTATATATGTTGTAATTTCAAATAATTTTTATAAATATCAAACTTTTAATTATTTTAATTATAAATATTTTAAAATCGTATTATTTATTTTAAAAATCTAATTTAATATATTTTGTGCCAAATAAAATTCATATATTTTTATTATTTTATTATTATTTTATAATTTACTGAAATTAAGTTAGAAAATTGACATTTAGTATATTATGATTATGGCACACTAATAATAAAAATAAATGATAAATTGATATAATTGAAAATTAGTATTTAAGTTAAAATATGGTTATTTTATACATTTTAGGATAACAACGTACTTGTAGCTTACGTGGTGAATTGTGTAAGCTGGAAAATTATCAATGGATATTTGCAAAGGTAGGGAATTTATTACTCATCTTTTATGAGGCTTTGATTAATTAAAAATTTAGTTGTTTTACTTTGCAAGATATGTAAACAATATTTTAAATGTATATGATTATACCTTAACACAATGATGTGAAACTCGTCCTGTATTGTACAGCGAGGAACATAATGATTTGACACATGTTGTAATTGAGAAGCATAGTTAGAAAAATTGACTTTATAAATAATAGTTGAATATAGAGGAATGGTGAGACATGAAGGAGGCAGCGGTTACGTCATTGGGCAAAAATACCCTAAAAGGTAAAATAGGGAGAGGTAATGACACTCTCTTGGGTCGAAAGTCTCAGAACGCATTGTACATGAATCGACTTGGTGAGGACTTAGGGCTTGATGTCCCCTTACCGGAACACATTTGGAATGTTTGGAGTGTGGCCAAGGCCACCCATTTGGGTTTCGATGAGTTGAGTGATACCCTGTTTAACGTGGATACCTAGGAATAATGGTGAATTATAATATTTGTATATATGTATAAGTATGAAACTCGATAATGATTAACTATGGTATCCACAGAATGTGATCATAATAAACCTTATAATATGGAATATGATGGAAATTAACTAACCATGCAGTTTTAATGTGGTAATGAATAAAACCTTAAGTGAGTAATGATTTTCCTTACTGGGCATGTCGATGCTCATCCCTATCATTCTTACATCTATCAGGTGGAACTCAGTGCAATTTATCTGATGAGGAATAGACAACAACAACACTGCTGTTTTCGTGTTAGAAGATTTTGTTTATTTGTAACTCGTCTACAACATGTAAGATTTGTATTATTTTTTGTGATGGCTGTGTTAAGTTATTTGGGAATTATACTATGGTGATAATGATTGTATTTTAATGTTTGGTGCTACACTAAAAACTGTGGTTTGTATTTTAATGTTTATTTTTATTTTTGTTTAAAGACCCATAGGCACTATTTTATTAATTTGAATTATATTAAATTTAAGTTTATTTTATTTATTCAATACTGTTAACCCTCACATGCGGAAGTTACACCAATATTCATTGAATCAAGCTTAGATGCCTGTAACAGCAATGTTGAAAAGATTTGATCAATAATTAGAAATTCTTGATTTTTTTTTTGGGGGGGTTAATTGGAATTCTCGCCGGTTGTTGGAAATTGGTCGTCCCCAGAATGAAGACGCAAGGTCCAATTTGCATTTCTCCAGCCTCCATTACGTACGCCAATGCTGTACCCCACCTTAATGCTCACCTAAAAAAGTTTTTTTTTTTAATGATACTTTTTTCAATTATTTATATTTTTATACTCTTTATTGCAAGTTAATTCAAAACCTATACCTTTAATTTTTAATCTTATCGAATGTATATTTTTAAATTAGATTTAATACATAAATTTATATTTTACTACAATTAATCATTCAAAATGACCAAATGATCCTTAAATAAAATAGAGAAAAATTAAAACTTAAAAAAAAGAAAACAAAAATAAAAACTTACAAAATACCTATTTTTGAGGGTATTTTATACATTTTTTATTTCTAAAACCTTAATATAAAGTTTCTTTGAATGTGTAAAGTTTTCTTATTTTTCAATTTTGAGAGTATTTAGGCAATTTTTTAGATCAATTTTGAATATTGATAAGGGAAATGTATAAATTTATGTGTTAGATCTAATTTGAAGGTATAAATTCGATCAGATGCAAAATCGAAGATATATGGGCTGTTTGGTATTGTTTTCAAAATAGGTAAAAATATTTGTGTTTTGAAAATAGATATTTTTTAGGAATTGTGCTGAGAGTGTTTTTAAAATTTTTTCTCAAGAAACGTGTAAAAATATTTTCAAAAATTTTAAAACGAAACCAAATGAGGCCGTAATGTTTGAAAAAAAATGTAAAACATAAGAAACTTTTGCCATAAAGTATGAAATAAAAATATTTAATTTGTATGTTATGCATGTTAACTTTTATATCACATCTGAATAGCAAAAAATTTGGCAATCTAAAGATATTTGATAAATAATTATATTCTCAAGCTTAAAATGGATTTTTTTATTAAGGAAAATAAATAGAGTGTTTAGAGTTATGGTTCCAATCACTCGGTTACAACTGTAAATAGTGTAAAGTTTTTATATGTTAGAGTAAAAAGTAAAAGTTTGTTACAGTATAAAACTCTCATATTTTATAATAAGCAGTTAAAATCACAAAGTTTTGAGTGCTTTTGACAATGCAGTTGGAACAAATTTACTATAATATGTAAAATATTTACAAATGAAATATTTATATTGTAGCATATTGTTGCTTGATATTGTAATATTGAAAAATTTTATATTATATGTTACCAAAGAAAGCCTTCGGTCTTTTCTCCCAAACACTAAAAAGAATATCCAACATATACCTGCCCCTTAAATTAGCTTAAAAAATAAGAAAATAATGCAATAAAATATGAAAAGAATCGTATCAGAATCATATGAGGTTAGCAAATTGGACAAGACTCTTGCTAAAGAATTGTGTCCGTAACAAAAAAAAGAAAAAAAAAATTCTCAAAACGTAAAAGGAAATAACATGTAAAAAAAAAAAAAGAGAGAAAAAAAAAAAAAAGAATGTCCAACATATCAGATTCCTCCCATTTGTGCCCCTCAAAATTTGATAAAATATATTTTAACACCACATTTTGCTCTTTGAGAGCCATCGTTGCACTGCTAAATACAGCTGCTTTACCTACTCTCTCTCTCTCTCTCTCTCTCTCCAGGACCTACCAACCAACCAACCAAACAAACTTCTCGACGGGCTTTCCGAGGCCGTCGTTCTCTCTCTCTTCTACTTCTAATACTCCATCTACGATATTCGGAGTTCTCAGATCTCTGCCGCCTCTGGAACCTCCGAAGATGCAGAGCTCAGCCGCCTTCGCTCTCTCCGCTCAATCTTTCCCTCCATTGAAGCCTCGGAGAGCTCCGATTTCCAACCCTATCTTCGAGCCGATACGGCTTTCGCTGAAGCTTCGCGATCTCAACAATGTCGCAGTCTCTGCGTCGTCCTTCCCTCGCCGATCCTGGTCCCTCTGCTCGTCCTCCTCCTCCTCCGCTTCGCCGTTCAAGCTCAGGCCTTGGAGCTCCGTGCCTTCTGCGAGCTCCGGCAATGAGGCGGCGAATCGCTTTGAGGCTAGGGCGACTTCGGTGCCGGAGAGCGCCGGCGAGGGCGTCAAGTCCAACAGCTTGACGAAGACGCTGGTGCTTGGTCTGTTGTTCGGCCTGTGGTACCTTTTCAACATCTACTTCAATATCTATAACAAACAGGTTTCATTTCCACTCTTCTGTTTGTATCTATTCGTTTTTTTTTTTTTTGGATTAATCGTTACTTACGATGAATTCAATGTATTACATTACTTTCCAGCTTTGGATGATTCCTAATCCTAGCTTTTATAATATTAGAGTTTTTGAAAATTTTGTGAAATCTTTTGAAGATCCGTTAGAAATAGAATCAAAGCCATGTGTTTCGTGAAAGGTCTTGTTGAAAGTTGCTTTTCATTTTGATCCTTTTTTTCAGTTTAATACTTTATGGATTCTGTTTGTACTCTTTGTCTAGAAAAATTTTAAAATAGTAATAATACTAAACAAAATACGGGCGTAGAGCAGAACGTTGGGTGAGCTTGCTAAGCTAGAGAAAGAGAGAGAGAGGAAATAGCACGTAATACTTCTTGGTTGCAGGTCTTGAAGGTTTATCAGCACCCATTGACCGTCAGTTTAGTTCAATTTGCCGTTGGTACCGTACTTGTCCTATTCATGTGGGCTTTCAATCTCTACAAGAGACCCAAAGTTAGCAGGTCGCAGGTACTTATACTGTGACTGGAATTGTTTTCTCTGATCTATTGGTGGTCGATTTGTTCAAATTGATCCTTAGAGTGAGCAACCTATTGACAGCTCTTAGCAATTGTACCGCTCGCCTTGGTTCACACTTTGGGAAACCTTTTTACTAACATGAGTCTTGGTAAAGTTGCTGTTTCATTCACACATACAATCAAAGCTATGGAGCCGTTCTTCTCAGTTGTCCTCTCTGCTATGTTTCTTGGGGAGGTAAGTTTCATATACTCTTTTTTGGGTCTTAAATTATCAGTTTGGATCTTCTAATATGTGCTTGGATTATGATGAAAATATGTAAATGCAAATCCTTTACTATCGGGACATAGACCGAAATAATTTCCTCTTTTCCATTAAATTCTTTAAGTTTCATGAATAATATCATCAATTGGTGGCATGGTTTAAAAAGGCGTTCGAGGCGTACGCCTCAGTTTGAGGCTCTTGATCAGCGTTTCAAGGCTTAAGCCTTGAATGGCTTGAACGAGGCTTACGCCTTTTTTCATTGAGGCGTGCGCCTTGAGGCGTTTTTGCCTCAAGGCTTATGAGGCGTGAGCCTCAAATTGAAGACTATTTTGAGCCGGTTTTTAATCCAATCTTTTTTTTCCCCTTTGAAAGAAAGTCAACCCAATATCAAAATCGGGCTTTAATCATATAAAAATATGCAAATAGATTTTTAAACCCTAAGTCTACCATCTTCTTCGACACTTCTTCATCATCTGCCCCCTTCTTCATCATCGACCCTTTCTTGATCATCAACCCCTGCAACTTTCAAGCCCACTGCCCTATGAGCAGTGACTAGAATGACGGCCCGCCGACAACAGCCACCTCCAGATTCTGACCTCCTCAGCCCTCACTCCTTAGGTTTATTTTCCCCCTTTTTCTTTTATTTTCTACCGTAGGTTGGGTTTTTTTTGTTCTTTTTCCCCCTCTTATGGCTACTGTAGTAATGTATATTTTATAGAAGTAGGTGTTATGCAAAAGTTATAATGTTATATAAAATGAAAGTTATATAAACAGTGCAATAAGTGATTTTTATTCATTTAGATCTATAGTTATTTCATTTTCTCAAAAAAAAAAAAAAAGGTTATCTTATGTGGTATAAAAGCTATATAATAATAACCATATTAGAAGAACAGTAGCATACATATTATATTGTATGTGTTTTATGCACTTTCTTATTGTGTCTTATGGTTTTGTGAGGAACTAACTGTGTGTTTTATGGCATGTTTATGAATTTTATTCAACTTTCTGAATTTTTTTATTTTGCATTCGAGGCTTACGCCTCAATCCGTCTCGAGGCTTACGCCTCGAGTCAATTAGACAAAACGCCTCGGTTCCCATTTTCGTCTTTTAAAACCTTGATTGGTGGTGCATGGCTGTGTATGATTATACTCAAGCACTCGTTGTTAGAGTATAATTTGGGAATTTCATGATTCCAATGTCCAATCTATTTAGTATTTCCAACTGAACATTTTCGTCTTCTATTTTTGTTTCTTCAGCTGCCTTCTGCTTGGGTGCTTGCTTCCTTGGTACCGATTGTTGGTGGAGTGGCATTGGCTTCGGTCACTGAGGCCTCTTTTAATTGGTGAGAGTTTACGTTTTCATATAGCTGTTAATGTTCCACAGAGAGATGCTGGGGCACTTGTTTTGATACACGACTTGTTTATTGCAATTTCTGATATGAGGAATTCTTTTTCTGTTATCAATAAATTTATTAAAAAGGGCTGGATTTTGGAGTGCAATGGCTTCCAATTTGTCAAATCAATCTCGTAATGTCCTTAGCAAGAAGGTCATGGTTAATAAAGAGGTAAATTTACACTCTTTGAATCATATGTTAAATGACAATTTACTTTATTTTAACGACTTATTTATTGAATTGGTTCTCAGATTAGTACTTTGTTTTCAACAGGAAAAGATCGACAATATTACTCTCTTCTCCATAATTACTGTTATGTCCTTTCTCTTGTTCGCCCCTGTGGCTTTATTTATGGAAGGTTTCAAGTTTACACCAGCTTACATACAATCCGCTGTAAGTGTTTAGCTAGATCTAAAAGACTCTTCCTTCTTTTTTCCATATGAAATGCACCTTAAAGAGGCAATAGAAAGTTTGACAACAAACCTGGACATAGAACCAAAATCTGGAGAATTTGCAGTAGGGTAATACTAACAATTCCCTGTGAATTAAAAGGCTGTAAGATCCGGCCGTCTAGGAGGCAAGCATACCACATTTTAATCCTATACTGGAGCTATAAATCTTGTCAGCCCTATTCTAGACTTTTTTTTTTTAATTTTAATTTTTATTATTTTTTTTGGGTTACGTACCCAGAACTAACTTTCTTATTTGCCTGTTATCGTATCACAGGGTTTAAATGTTAAGCAAATATACATACGGTCGCTTCTTGCTGCTCTCTGCTTCCATGCTTATCAGCAGGTAAGGCTTTTAGTAGATTTTTTTATCTCTACACTTGTAACTTCACTTGTGCCTCCTAAAAAAAAAAATAAAAAAAAACTTCTCGTGATTTTTAAGTATGAATATTTGACCTTTTATCCCCCGATTGATAGAAATGTATTTCTTTGTTGATACTAATCTTGTTTGGTAGGAGGGAAAGTAGGAGGGATTGGGGTGAGGAGACTGGTGGGAGGATTTTGGGACCCATAGTTGTTTGGTAGGAAAGAGAAAGGGAGGGAGTGGGTTGGAGGAGGGATGTCACCCCAATCCCTAATTTTTAACTCTCCATTGGAGGGAAATCATACCAAATACAATGAGAGAGGTTTTCCCCTTCATCTCTATTTTCCTCACTTAAGTTATATGCCTTTATTTCTTTCCTTCCTATTTTCTCTCTCTTTTACCAAACATAGCATAAATGTTATATAATATGGCACCCTTGGCTTTCCTTGAGCTCTGCTTTTGACATTCGAGATATTTGTGTTGGTGAAAATACGTTCAATAATCTTTGTATGATAGGAATGCTCTTTGTACAACTATAAAACTGTGCAATACATTAACGGGAGACTTATTGTTCAAGTCAATCACTAGATAATATTAGAAGCTTGTGCATTTCGCCCTTAATTTGTCTGGAGAAGCGAGGATTAAATAAAATGCAAGAACCGGGATAATGGAGTGAATGTCCACGACTTTTCTTGAGCTTATGAACATTCTTCAACGAACTTTTTGACAAACTTTGTTTTGTACCGTACGATGACATTACTGACACTTCATGAGTTGAAGCCATGTAGGTTTCATACATGATATTGCAGAGGGTATCACCTGTTACTCACTCTGTAGGCAACTGTGTGAAGCGGGTGGTTGTCATCGTGAGCTCTGTAATTTTCTTCCAAACACCCGTCTCTCTTATCAACTCCCTTGGTAAATCACTTCTTCTGATGTTCTGCGAATACATTATTGAATCAAACTTAAGAGATTTGAACCACAGTAGTCATTGCCAGTTGCTAAGGCTATCCTAAATTCAATCCATTTCAGGAACTGGGGTGGCACTTGCCGGAGTTTTTCTCTACTCGAGGGTGAAGCGCATTAAGCCAAAGGCGAAGACGGCTTGAAGCCTTGAAGAGCAAATTTTGCTGCTTACAGAAGTTGTTAGGCGAAGAAATCCGAGATTGATGCATTAAAATATTGTTTGCAGATCAGGCAAGGAAATTGGATGTTTTGGTATTCCTTTTTTGTTGTTGTGGTGGTTATCGAGGTAGCCATTTTATTCTTTTGATGACTGGGGAGTAAATGGAGGGAAGAATACTTTCTAAGCTTACAGAAAACCTCTCACTTCTCTGGTTCATCATTCGAATGTACGATGTAGTCTAATTCCTAGAAAGATTTGCTTCTTTTCATTCTCTCTTTCTATTTTTTGAGTGGTTGGAATGATTTTCACTTATCTCAATCTCTCTCTCTCTCTCTCCCTCTCTCTCTCAAGTGTAATTTGATAACAAAGAAAAGCCACGTACCAATCCTTAACATACTTAGATGTTATGGTCTTGTTTGTTTTTGTTTTCAAAATTTTTAGAAATATTATCACATGTTTTTTGAGAGGTAAAAATTTTAAAAACATTTTTAGCATCATTCTTAAAAAATTTTTATTTTTTAAAATAAAAATATTATCACCTATTTTAAAAACAATATCAAACGACCATACATTTCTTTACACTTTTTTTTTTGAAAGGATTTTCGTTCCAGGTTTTGATTTTCTCCCAAAATCAAAGCAAGCAACTTGCCCAATCAAGCACATTTCCTAGCTGAAGTGTTAGATCTCTTTATATGTAACCGGAGTATTAAACAAGCTGCAGGATACTTTATCATACATACATACATTATATATATATATATATATGTATATATAGCATTTCAACACTCTCGACACATAGCAACGAAAGAAAAAGCTTCTCAAGTCTAATTCATCATCTCAGTCTACGTCTTTCCTCCTAATTGTTTAAGAGGACATCTTGTACAAGAGTTTTAGCTACGCACATTCACCTGGGCGATCATCTTTACCAAATTCATCTCCTTCTTCACCACTTCACCACCCTCCATAACTCCACGATCAATAGTATCTTCTGCGGCCAGGTCCACAGCAAGTCCTTTCCTACTATCATCAGCACCAAAAGGATCACAAGTCATCATCTCATCAAGAAGAGAATCAACACCACCGTACCCCTCTTGGAAGATCATGTTCTTATCGAAACAAAAATCTGGGTCCTCATCAAAATCATCATAATTTTGAACTTCCAAGGTTTGATCAGGCTGATCATCATGATCTGTTGGCAACATTGTAATGGGATTTTTCGTCGTCGTTCCATTTTCGACATTGACATTAACGATGGAGGTTTTTTTCTGATATTGTCTTGTACCCCTTGAGGAGTTCAAGTTTAAGCTCTTGATGTAATCTTGAAGAAGAGAGTTTCTAAGGCACTTGGAGCGACATTTTCTCTTGGAGAATTGTCTTCTTTTGGTCGCGTTCCAGTGGTTTTTTATGGAGTTCTCAGTCCTCCCGGGCAATCTCTTTGCAATCTCCACCCACTTGTTTCCTATTTCTCCATGGGCTTCAATCAGTATCTTGTCTTCCTTCTCACTCCATGTATCCTTCTGCAAGAGCATAATAACATACGTTTTGCATACAAATTAATACATCACCATCTAATTCCAATAATTACTCTATCTCTCTCTCTCTCTCTCACACACACACACACACACATGTACACACATATACATATGTAAGTACATACATACACACATACGTTTGTATACGTAGATACGCACCTAAAGACACGTATACATAAATGTACAGATGCATAGATGTGTATATTTACATTAAGAATTGATAATGTTATAGTTTTTCAAATAAACAAAAAATTAACATGTCGATTGCATTTCAATGAGCTTCATTTTATTTTATTTTTTAAAATTCTTATGGAAGCGGAGTCGACCACCTAGTTGCTCTTATATATTCTAATAAATTAAAAAAAAAAAAATTAACATGTGAAGCTGTGCGGTTGTTCAAAACTAGTATCATTATAACTCATTTATTAAAAAAAAGTATAATAAAGATCCTAATGGTGACACATGTTATTGCTATCATATTGTATGCATGCTAACAATACATCAAAGTAGAAAGGTTTCACCAACGAAAAATTTACAAGCAAAGAAAATATGTAAAACCTTGATATCAGGCCTGAGGTGATTATGCCATCTCTCTCTACACTGCTTGCCAATCCTTCCGGGCAACATCTGAGCAATGGGGGACCATTTTCTCACTCCATGCTCTTCAACCAGTTGCATCAAAAGCCTACAGTTTGCACGGACATATGCATGCATGCAAGGGCAAGATTAAGAATACACACACACAATACATATACAAATACAAATAATATATATATTAACATTATATATATAATATACAAACTTAAATATATATACGTATATATATTTCTTTACCTATCTTCTTCTCCTGTCCACTGGCCTTTGACCGGATTAGTCTTCTTGTGGCGTTTGAATGTCCTCCTTTTGTCTAAAGAACTCCTGCTCTTGTTCAGGAGGACAACTTTTTTGTAATAACCATTTTCTGCAGTTATGCATGAAACTTCATCAGGTAGAACAAAGTTCATAGGCTTCAATATCTCTTGGCGGTTTAAGGGCAAGAAAGTACTTGAACTCCAGTCAAAACCATTAATATTCCTCTCCATGGGGTTTCTACAATAGGGTGGTAAGAAATTCAAATGTTCATCACTTTGGAAATTATTACTTTCTGTGACTTGACCAAATGGCTTGTAGTGCTCATGAAAGCCATTGAGGTTGTAAGTGCCAAAAGGGTCAAAACTTGGGGTTTGGGGCAAAAAAATTGGATTTGATGAAGACCCATTAACAAAATAATCATGAAAGTGGGGATCAAGGTGGTGAAAATCTTGAAGAAAATTGCCCTTTGGTGAAGGAGGTATAATGGGAAGTTCATATTTCATAGAGGGTTTAGATAGTTCTTGCATAAAAGCGATGGATGATAGACATTATTATTGTTTTCTCTTGTAAGCTCTGTTTCGAGCTCCATGAGATAGAGAGCAAAAGAAAATAGTGAAGGAAATGGGGGAAAAAAAATCCTTCTTTCAATTAGAATTGTCACCTTCTGTTTCTTGCTTAATGCGCAAGAACGTGAAGGTTTTTATTTTTTTATTTTTATTTTTTAAAAAATCACCATTAATTCTGAATTATCTAATGGCCGGTCAAGGTTGCTTAGAAGAGCAAAGGGTGTTGGGTTATAAGGAGAAACTCTTTTTTGACCCACCTTTATTTTTCTGGTGGTTTTATTATTTGGTCTTATTGCAGCTTTAATTAAAATGAACATTAAGAGTTTTAACAAATAGAAATGCCGTTACGTTAATTTCCATCCTTTAACTTAGGTCAAAGAGGTCCTAATTCTTTAATTTTTTTTTAAAGCTAATTCTATAATTTAAAAGAAATGATATTGCAAAATATATACTTTTCAATTTATCCTTGAGGCTTTTGAAATTAGCTTATAAATTACAAATATTGCAACCATGTAATTGATTAGTCTATTCTTCTTATGAGTGCATATTGTGCCCACCTAGCAAAGACCTTGCTTTTGATAATTTGTTTGATAGAAAACTATGTGAATGATCCCTTAAAAAAAATATGTGAATAATCTTTAAACTCGTCTCAACACATTCGACAATTTATTAGCATTAACGTCAGATTTATCTGGTCAGTCATTAAGAATATAATTAATGGCACATTTTGTCTAATATAATAAAACACAGTAATGGGAAAAAAATGAAAATTTGTTAAATTACTCACAGCTAGTTACTGCTACATGCCGGAGTAACGTAAAGCATTCAAACTGTTGTTAATTACATATGTTTCACTGCCAATATCTTTAGATATTAAATAGCCAGTTAATAAAAATTGCAATTATTTTTTAACCTTCTAATGATCAAGCCCTAGTGCAAGCGAGAAAATACAAACAAAACTCGGATTTCCATCGTAAGTGCCAAATTAAGAGGGAAAAAGTATCTCACTGGTCAAGGTTTAAAAAAAAGTAAAAATTTTGAAAAAAAATAAAAAAATAAATAAAGAGTAAGTAATAGAAATAAACTATTGAGTCAAAACCTGTTGTCAAGGTAATAGCTATGTATGTTCATCAACTTTCAAGAAAGGACAGAAGAATAAGATCTATTATGAGACATGCACAATGCATTATCATATGGGAAATACAGTATTAACCTTGTACAACCTTGTAGTACCGTATTACAGTGTAGTGTTTTTGACGTTGGTTTTTGTTATAGATGGAGTGCCGCCGCCAAAGAAGAATAGCTTTTGAATTTTGTTGGTTTTTGATGGAGACGGCTCGACAACAGGGTTTGGGGGTGCTCGGCAATGGGGTTCACAGGGCCTCGGCCATGTTCATGGCTGTGTCTAGGTGTCAGGCTTTGTCTTGGTGCTGGAGCAAGTCATCGGAGATGGAGGTGGTCCCCGAAGGAGGACAAGGGAAATTACTCAAATTTTTATTTGTTTTAAATCTTTGAAATTTTGATCAAATCTAGTGTAGATGAGTCTATCTAAATTTTTTTTATCTCTATCGTTCAATTTGTTCTTTATTTCAATCGTGTGGTTGTTATTTGCCTTCTCTACCGGTGGAGAATTTTCCCTCACCACCATAGACAAACCCATTTATTATAGTTTCAATAATTTTTCCCCCTGAAGTTAACGCCTTCCTCATGGATGTTCATAATCACTAAGTGGGTCCGACCATTTTCCTCTCTACAAATATACCTTGCTTGAGTTTCCAAATGTACTTGCCCCTGTCCTGCAATTTATCTAGGGGGACCATAAAGCTACTTATCAAGAGGCATGTGTCTTTCAACTGTTAGAATTATAGGGAAAAAAAATATTTTAACCAGACCTAATGGTTTGAAAACGTACACAGCCAGTAGGATTCCCGCCAAAGGAAAACTCATATCCTAATAACCAACTTTGCTTTTCTATTGGATTAATTAGGAAAAGAGAACAGTCCAGTAATTAATTACTATCAACTGGAGCATTCATTAACTTCAAGTGATCAGAATTTCACTTGAGAAATAATTCTTCTTGCATCTTTTTTCAACTATTTGAAAAAAGCTTGTCTCTAACAAGAATTGATGCAGGAACATACTTGAACTTGGGAGGTGGCTTGCGTGACTTGAGCCCCGAAAAGTACATGAGACCATCCATTGACTGCACCCACAAACTAGTGACGGACTTGTTAAAGTAAGGGCCCAAAGGGTGGATCCCCAAGTTTGGTCTTAAATGACGTTTTGTTTAGCCTGTGCGGAGTCAAGCCAGGTTGCTCCTCCCCTGCGTGCCATTTCCTACCAAAAAATCATCTTGTTTGGATCCCGTCTCCAACAACGGCAACTGCATAGGCATAGTTCCGTAGTATGTTCTTGTGTCTGTAATAAAGCTCCATCATTGGACTTCTAATAATGCAATCAAAGTATCTGTGCGGAGGTGGTCTTCTTCTATCTTTGTAAATATCAAATAAGTCTGTCGTGTTGAACATGCCACATGCCAACGTTGCCAACCTGGTTCTTTGTGTAATTCCGCTAAGCATTCTCTTATATATATATACACACACATATAGGTACACACACGACATATTAGACCACATACTATAAATTGGAAAAGATGGAAAACTCAGCTGTAAAATATGAAAATTGGCATGTAAAATCAGCTAAACGAATTCTAGTAATTATAATTTATTCATTTATTCATTATGTGCCAATCCATAACAACAATAGTACAGTCTGAGTTCTTATTTTCCCCCTGCAAAGGGGCTGTTTATTCGACAACGAGGTTTTACATTTCTAACTTGTCAGACCAGTTTGAAAAGTCTACCAACAAGTTGAGGTTCTATACAAGGATACACACGGATACGGCAAATTGTGAAACCATGAACTTTCCAGTGACGCGCATCTCTTTGCACAAGTTTCTCCGAAGCGATGATGTCCCACATTGAATCAATTACCTGTTTGAAAGGAGAAGAGAACGCATAAGTTCAAACAAGCATCTATGGAATTTTTCAAGTACAATTTTGTTCTTTAGTTAAAACTTTGTTTAATAAAAAAGTTATTCTGGGCTAACCAAGGTAAAACAATTCATGCTAAAGGACCAAACTTTTTAAGAAAACAGACAGCAAGAATAATAATTTGAAACCGTAAATAAAATATAATGAAACCTCTTCCACGAGTGATAGTTCAAAAAAATGAAAGAAAGAAAGAAAAAAAATATACAATTAAAAAAATTATAGGGAAGCAAAAAGAAAAATGGAATGATAAATTTAAAATTAATTCAAACAGATTAAAAAAGACTGAACAAACTTGAAAACTTGTTAGGGTTATTATCAAGTCAGAAACTCACTTTCTTACTTTAATAAGAGATGCAATTACACATGTAAACTGGGAAGTATTTACCATAGTTTTGGCGCACCATGGTGAACATATAAATGGCTTTAACTAGGGAGACATATCAGGTCTGCCAATGATCCCTTGTGTCTGTAACAAATGTGCAACTCGGTCCAACAAAAGAAAAGAGGACATCGAAGTGTTTTAACATAAGAATTTCCAAGATGCAAAGAACTGAGATGAGTTTCTCAAAAATTAATATGCAGTATCTAGATTTTTAACTTGAAATTCTTTTACCTCATTGACCAAAAAACAATAAAATAAGAGAGTGCATGAAATTTGAAATGTTGAAAAGGATCGGTTATTTGCTGTCTTATAAACAAAAGTCACTTAGGATAGTTGGCCAACGTATAAAATTTCTAAGAGGAGTGCTAGTAGCATTCTCTTTTATACTCTTTTCAATCATCTGACATGTCGAATCTTCTGATATTATAAATTATTATTTAAATAGAAAATAGAATAATAGAGTTCACGTGTTAGACAGTGAATGGAGAGAGTGTAAAAAAGAATGAGAAAGAGAGTGCAGTTAGCACTCCTCAATTTTTTCTAGAATGAATTTGACTATAGAACATATCCAGAAACAAGATAAAGAAACATGAACAAGAATAACAACTTTTTGCTCCTTTATTCCAATGAAAAGTAGCAATTATGTGTGGAAAAATTATACAAAATAGCAAATTTTGCTATCAATAAGTAAATAACGCCATAAGTTTTAATAATGTATAAATAATAGCATATTCAATTTCTTAAAAACATACAAAGTCCAAAATACCCTTGTTGGAATCTGATAACAACTCTCATATTTTTCAAAACAAATTAAAAAAAGAAAAGAAAAATCTCTCTCAACCTTTCTTCCCCATTTCTCTCTCCTCTTTCTCTCCCCCCTCCCGGCCATCCTCTTTCTTTGGTTCTTCCCGAAATACTCTTTTATTTCTCTCTCCTCCATCCCTCTCTCTCAACCAATTTTCCTAGCCACCTTCGACTCCTTGGTTCTTTGTTGTCGCCCAGGGAAGCTGTCGATCCGCAACATCCAGCTGAGATCGAAACGAGATGAAGAAGATTTGCGTGATTTTCTTCCCTATCGCCATCACCATTCAATGAGATCACGAGTGACAATTCGTCGACGCAGTGACGAAGAACCATTTCATGGAGCAGATCTATAGGCGCGTGACAGAGAAGGACTTCGTGCTGGCCGAGATCGCAACGAGTTCCAACGTCCTCGATTTAGACATACGAACACAAATGCCAAATTTGCAGATCACGTTGTTTTGCCGATTCGGTCGCTGTCTTCAACAGAACCACTGGTGCTCAATGTCATCCATCGAAGTGACATTGTCTTCGTCTCTGATCTGTCGATCTCCTTGTTTCCTCGCGGCATAACCTATGTTGAAGATGGAGGATCGAAATCTCCTCCTTGGACGCTACTGTTTCACCAACGTCGACTTGGTCATCCATAACAATGAAGGTTGTTAAACCTCACAAATCCACGCCAAGTCAAGCCCATCGATGGAGCTGTGTTCTTTTTGTTGGTTTGTTTGTTTTTTGTAATTTGTTTGGATGATGAGGAATTAGGAAAGAAGAAAATGAGTTGGCTTTTATGAGTTCTGTAGATCTTTTTGTTTTTTGTGATGTTTATGTATTTTTGGTAGTAGCAGCAGCCGCCGGCAATATCGCTGGTGTATGTATTTATGCAGTATCAGGGAGGCCGACGGTGTGGTTAAGTCCTGGTAAAATTTTATATTTACATTGTAATTCAGAGTTAGAAGGTCAATATTATATTTCTCGGCCGTTAATGGGTAAAATTTTCATGAAATATAATATTTATACTGTAGTAAGGTATTGCAAGGTTAATACTATATTTCATAGTCACAGACAGTCCGGCCAAGTTGTGAGCAAAATTTTTAGTGTCGTCCGTGATTTATCACTTGGCTATATTTGCAATTATAATCGGCCAACTTCCTGTGTTTTTAAAGAACAATAGGTGACAGATGATGTATTAGTAGTCCGCTAGGTTATATCTGAAACACAATTGGTTGAATTCTATAAAGCAACATGACCATATATATATATATATATATATGTTGATACCCTTTATACGGTGTAATATCTAATTAATAATAAGCGCTAACTTCACTTGACTTTATTGCCATAGACTCATTGGATACACAAGTATTTGGTTTTTATGAGCTTGGCTCCTAGCTAGCTACTTAGTATATATTTATTATGTTTTATAAATTTCATTTTTTGAAACTTTTTTTTAATAAATGCAGTACATATTTAAGTGTGATACAACTTAAACAAGTAAGATGAATATAATGTCACATAACTTTTTTAAATATGACATATTAAACACAATTTTTTATAAGTGTTGCATAACACGTAATTTTCTTTGAGTGGTTATTCAAATAAATACAAACACATTTTTTTAAAGGTGTGGCATAATATATAATTTTCTTTGAGGGGTTATTCACATAGACATTGCTTTTTTATAAAATAAAATTTTATTAACACCACAAAATGTGATAAGTTTTTATGTCACAAATTTAGTGTATGTCCCTCTAGGAATGTCCCTCCAAGATATGAGAATTTTTTGAGAATAGTGTAGGGGCTTTATCTAAATTTTCCTTTAATTATTTTTGTGAGAAATTGTTTTAGATATAAAAAAGTAAAATTATGTTTGGGTATATTTCTAAAACGTGTATTAATATGCCTTACAAAATGAAAATGGAAATGAGAAAACAACTTTCAATTATTTTCTATTTCTTTCAAAAAAGCTTACTTTTTTTTTTCATATCGCTTTCAAATTTGCTAATTGAATGCTCTTCAGAAAATGTTCTATTTTTTGTGCCTTAAAAACATGTAGAATTGAAAACAACACCTATATCCTGATGGAGAAAATTTGTGACATAGAAGTCTTGATCAAGCTCCGAGTAAAAGGAAGAATTTTAAATAAATTGGTATAGGATTCACCCAATTTACAAATTTGTTGAATACATGATTTACCTCGAAATCCTTCGATTTAAGACATTAATAAATTTAGAGAATTTAAGATTTACTGGATTCAACCCATGACTGAACGTAGTAATTTTTAAAGTAAATGGCCATTTTTAAGCCTTTTTTAGGAATGATCCAATTTTTGTTAAATTAAAAAAAAAAAAAAGATCCTTTCAAGGCATGTTAATAAAATGGCCACAATTAACAGGCGTCAACTTCATCAGTGAAATATTGTTTATCAATTGATGTAGCGCGTGATGGACGGAGTCAGTAGAATTGTGATGTATCTGGATGGTTAATCATCCTTGATATTGATAATTTTTTAAAGAAAAATATCCAAAACACCTCATGTGTTTTGCATACATATTATTTTCCCTTCTTCTTACATAAATGCCTCTATAAAATCATACTCAAATTATGCTTTGAAGCAATTACATTTTTTAAAAAACGAAGATTACTCTTCCTAACCTTTTACTATATACAATTTAAAACATTTTTAAACTAGAAAAATAAAATCAAACTTAAATTGTTAAAAATACTCAAAATAAAAGAAATTTTACTAAATTATAATATTTATTTGAACATTTTAAATTGATTTTTATTCAATTTCTTAGCTAAATCATATTAAAATAAAATTTAATATAGATTGGGAAGGTAATATGGAAATTTTAAAAAATTTTAGAGGTATTTTTAGTATGATTTTATAAGCAAAGAAGGTATAATTTTATAAGCAAAGAAGGTGTTTTGGGTATTTGCATAATTAAAAAGAAAAGAATATTATTTATTGAAAACACATGGTGTGTTTTAAATATTTTTCTTTTTTTGAATTTATAAATGCAAAGAGAATCTGAACATTTCTTGGCTAAATGGATTTAACGTAATTTCAGAGTTCATAGCTTAGAGAACAACCACGAGTTATTTCACACCTCTGCCTAAGAATAATCTTATAGGGTGTGTGGCATAACAATCAATAGGGTGTTTGGCTCTCAGTTAAAACTAATTAGATCCAACCAACAAATAATGTAAAGCTCTTAACAGTTATGATAAAAAGTAAAATATTGTTGTAGTGTAAAGCTCCTACAAGTTACAGTATTTTGAACTAATTGGTTTTAACCAATGCTCCCAATCACCATAGTAGAAAGGGACTTTGCTTTAGGATTATAGACATCTTTATTTAGAGCCAAGAGATTAAAAAGGTCTAGCCCATAATCTTGCAAATGTTTTTTCCCCTCGATAAAACACTTTTCCACATCATTTTCTTGCTATAGGATCCACCGCATGGCCAAACACGCACGGCACTCATTTTTCCACCGTATAAATTGGTTACAACTTGCTTCAAGAAATTAGTTCATCCAAAGGCAATCAATGGTCCTAAGCACTTGATTTACAAGTCCAACATAGTGGACTCCAAAGTCTTCGAGCGTATTCTTTACATAATTCAATTAGTCTGTGTTTGTTTGACCGGTGGTCACGGTTAATATTATCAGGTGTTTGAAAAACTTAGTTTTAACTTAAACAGTAAAAAGTTTTTATTATAGCAGTAAAACAAAAATATACAATAGTGTAAAGCTCTCACATGTTACAATACTTATAATTCTAACTTTCAATTTTAACTTAATTCTCAAACATCTTATTAATCAAATGTCCTATGAGAGAAAATGGCGAAAAGTCAATGCTAATCTGCTCTAACGGTGATGGCATATTAACGCTATCTAGACTCTAGCTAGCTATGCTGCATCCTCCTTCCAAAAAAATAATTATCTTGGGTTAATTTTCTTTACCCTATTTGGTACATAAGATAAAACGAATAAGATAGTTTTAAAAGATGGGATTGGAGTATGTAGAAAAAAATAAGATTAATATTAGCTATTTTAATTCTATGTTTGATGTTGTGTTATTAGAATAGAAGTCTCTGTGAACAAAAAAATAAAAAAAATTGGGGTCAAATTGTAAGTTTTTAAAATTACAGGAATAAAAATAAATTTTTGAAAATGTTTTTTTGGGGGTTTTTAAGTATTTGTCACATAAATATTATATTTTGCCCCCTCAAACTCTAAAAAGACACAGCTTGACCTCAAATTTTATAATTATTTGTAAACAAGCCCCCAAAATTTTTCACAATGACAAGTGTGTTTAATCCCTTGCTTGGGTAGAGGATAGCCGAATCCCCTTAAAAAGGGGATTCAACTATAAATAGGACAAAAGTTTATTCAGTCCAGTCCTTTAAAATCTTTCACAAAAAATAGAGAAATTAGGCAAATAACATATTTTAACTAACATTTTTTAAATAAATGACTAAACTTTTCAAAAATTAAAAAAAGACCAAACTTTTTGAAAAATAGGAGAATAACTTTTTTTCCTACAGTACACCACTGATAAATACCAGTATACTATTGATGTACATCATGAATTAATATTAGCAAATCACTTATTAAGTACGGTTTATCACTAATAAATTGGTTTAATATCGATCTATTAATGATTTATCATCGAGAAACCAATAAATTATTGAGTGAATACACTACCACGTTAATCAATGATACTACAAATTAACATATCATTGATGTAATGTAGTTTATTAATGATATATTGATTAATCATTGATGTACTTCAGTATATCATTCATATACAAAAAATGTTCCTAATTTTCAAAAACTTTAACCATTTACTTAAAAAAGAGCTTAAAAAGGGGCCATTTACCCCCAAATTTTAACAAAGTATTAAAATTTAATTATACTCAATCATCCCTAATACTGCACACCAATCAACGAATATATTTGGCTAGCATGTCCTCCTTTATGCTTAAAATTGTACAAGACTTGAAAACAATTTTGGTTTACATTTTTAAAACTATTGTGTAAATTACAATTTTCTTAAAAATATTGAGTATTTAATCTTGGGTTTTGTAAAATTGAGGCTCTAAAAGTGATAAAAATTTAATTCATTTTTATGTACACAATTGTACATATACTATAAACATATGTGTGGCCTGTAATATCATTGCATCCTTTTATGTACGTGTATATTAGTAATTCTTGATAATAGGTTCAGTGATAAAACCACAGTTGTTAAAAATCTTGTAGCCACCTCATGTATTTTGTCATAATAGGCCGTGCCACGATATATATGTCATGTAGTACAATTATTGGAGTATATTTTTATGTCTTTAAATGCAAATATTTATATATATATATCTCAACCTGCTAAGTAATTCATCTCTATGTTATGTCTTTAAATGCAACTTTTTTTTTTTTTTTGGGTTATCCTGCAATGTTAAGTACCTTTTCTCTCTCTCTCTCTCTCTTTTTATTTTTTATGTTTATCTTATTTTTATTTTTGGCGCAACGTCGAGTACCTATCCCCTATAGCTAATATGGAATTCTCAGAACTACGTCGATGACTCCTTGTAAAATTTTTTTCCAAGAAAATCTTCAAAGTTCTATCACAAGAACAATATTTGGAAACGATAATCATGTTAAAACGAAATCAAAATAACAAAAAAAGTTAAAACGACGATTAAGTTTCGAAAGCAAAAAAAAAAAAAAACATAAAAAGGGACAATAAAACTTTTTCAAAACGACAACAGCCATAGAAACGACAACTACAGGAAAAAGGGATCAATACTTGGGATTTAAGCTGTTTCTACTTTTTATAGTTGACAAGGCTTTTTGAAAGTACTTTTATGCCTCTTGCGGGGAAAAAAAAAGAAGAAAAGAAAAGAAAATTGTTAATGCAGATATATTTCATTTAATATTTGGAAAGATATAATTTAGAGCTAAGCATTATTTAGAGTAAAGTATGATTTTGGTCCCGATTTATTTGAACAAGCCCCTGCAGTGCAGATACAAGTAGTCAGTCCATTGCATTGGACATATTTAAAAGAAAATAAAAAAATTTAGGCACGTGATTAATCAAAAGAAGTAGATTTCTAACATATTTTGTTAGTCTTACTAAACAAAAAGGAAGGACTCTTACAAAACAATAATGTTGGACCTCTGTGTTTTGGACTTTTTGGTCGATTGTTATGACGAATTATTTTAAGCTAATGCAAATAAGATTATAAGCTAATTATTGAAAGAACTGAGATGGTTATTTGTGCTTCATCAAAATACTAGCCTCCTCTATTAAATAGTCGATTGTTTCTCTTTGAATACGGAGAATCAGTATATATTTGGGCTTTGTTTGCTACATCGTATTAAAGTATTATATTGTATAATAATACGTTATTATAATGTTTGGTATGATTATTTTGTTCTATGAGTTAATACAGATGGTAAATTAATACAATCCATTTCGTATCATAGAATATGGCTCATTTATTAATGTATTGTATTGTATTATTTTATACCAAGCCTATGGTTTTTGTAGGAGTTGGATTCAACATGTGGTTGGAGTTAGGCAAATATAGAATTAGACCAGAATCTATAATTTTTAAAAATTTTAGGCCAAATTTATATTTTCTAAAATTGCATTTAACCTCTCAATTTTTAAAAATTATATTTGACCCATATTTTTAAAAAATTATATTTTAACCCCACATTTTTTAAAAATTTATTTTTCAACCTCTAAATTTTAAGAAATTTATATTTTGGCCCCAAATTTTTGAAAAATTACATTTTGGCCCCTTAAACTTTTAAAAAATTACATTTTAAGCCTTTTTTAATATATTATGCACCAAATACCATATAGTATTGTAACAATACAACACAATTCAATATACGTTATACAATACAACATAATATAATACAGTCTACCAAACATGGTCTATGAGTATAAGCATAAATACCAAACTATGAAGTTGAATTTATTACAACATCACACGATAAACTATATGTGATTATTTATACGACACATCGTATTAATTAGATAGGCATATCCAAACGAAAGGAAGAAGGGGGATAGGTATCTAATTTACTATTCGGTAGGGAAAACCGAACTAAACAAGGACGAAACCGCTTCAGCTATTTCCCTTTTGCTTCAAGCTCCTGCAGTTTGAACAAAAGTTAGTTATTTATTTATTTATTTCTTTGCCAGTCCAGGGAATGAAAATGCCAAAATGGAACTTGTACTTTTGCATAAAACACACTGGAAAAAAAATTCTAAATAAGATTTATGATAGCAGATTTTAGTCATAATTCATCACGGCACGTGTACCTTCCAACAAGTGCAGGGTCATTACTGAATGTTAGTGTTAGACTTCTCTATTTCAGACCGTATCGTGAAAGTGATTTTGAAAAATTATAAGCTAATGCAAGTAAAATTTTGTGGTAGTACCTATAACTTAGCTGGTTCTTCGTGTCTGTTCGTGGATGACAACGCCTAGATAAGCATCTCTAATATGTTGTAGCTCCCTGATAACATCTCCCATGTTCATCCTTTCATTTGGTAATTCTTCTGAGCAGGCAAGTCCAATTTCCAAGATTGAAACCAAGCAGCTCTGCAGATGACGAGCGCTAATCTGGTTTGCATTCTCAAAGTTAATGTGGCCTAATCTTTCTTCGACGTCAATCTCAATGCTTTTATTGTTCCTATATTGTCTTCCATCTTCTCTTCTCTCTGTTATTGTTTCCTCAACTTCTGTAGGAAGAAGACTAGAGTCCGTAATTTGCACTACTCTCTCAGGCAATGCCATTTTCACGAAGTTATGAAGATTAAAATCGTCTTTGAACATTTCATTGGTGGGTCTCTTTCTAGTGAACATCTCCAACAAAAGAATGCCATAGCTGTACACATCCCCTTGTTTTGATGGTTCACCACCCATTGCATACTCTACAATTATAACAATAAAAAGGTTTGGATTAGTCTCTCCCTTTCGTAAAACAAGTGTTGTAGATATTTTAATTTGACTACATTGAAGTATTAAGAAAAAAAAGACTGAAGATATATTTTATATATCGAATTTAAACTATTGCTAGTATTTTCCAATTTAGCAACAATTGTCACAAGAATAAGGGAAAAAGGTGTTGACAACTCGTTACCTGGAGCAGCATAACCAATTGTTCCCTTTATTCCATTTGTGCTAGTTTGGCTTTTGGAGAAGTCATTGTCATTTGAAATCAATCTTGCGAATCCAAAATCACTTACATGGGCAACCATCTCATTGTTGAGAAGAACATTGCTAGGCTTCAAGTCGCAGTGGATTATCGGTTGGGTACAACCCTCGTGAAGATAGTGCATTGCAGAAGCCACATCTATAATAATATTTAGTCTCTGAATCAAGTCCAAACCCATGGATCGATTTCCACCATCAGTCACTGGATGCAACCATTTCTCTAAGCTTCCATTTGACATGTACTCGAAGACTATAGCCTTGAATTCATTACCATTGTAATCCATGCTAGAACAACATGTCACAATCTTAACAAGATTTCGATGTCTAATGTTTCTTAATGCATTGCATTCAACAAGGAAACTCTTGGAAGCTCCTTTTCTCGTAATATGGAAGACCTTTACAGCAATTAGATTTTCTTCCTGACCAAGAATGCCTCTATATACACAGCCAAAGCTACCTGTTCCAATTAACATGCTCGAAGAGAATCCATTGGTAGCTTGATAAAGCGTCTTGTATGACACTTTTGAGAAAAACCTCATTGTTGAAAGTTTACGTGTCAATTTCATTTGTGATTTTTTCCTCCAATAAATAACTAGTAAAGATGAGAGCAGAAAAAGTGCAGCCATGCAAACTAAAATAATTGCTAGTTTGAGAACTCTGGTCTTATTTTTCTGTCTGGAATCTTTAACCAGGCATCTTGGAAGCTGCAATTTTGGAACACCACCACATAGCTTAGAATTTCCAACCACTGATATTGCACTTGCATTTTGAAAGACGCCTTTGCTTGGTACTTCTCCCTCCAGGTTGTTGAAAGAAAGATTTAGGTATTGCAGGCCATGAAGTTCCTCTAGATCCCTTGGAATGTTTCCTGAAAGGTTATTTTGTGAAAGATCCAAGTATTGAAGTCCTCTCAGAGAAGCAAAAGCGGAAGGTAGGGTCCCTTCAAAGTAGTTCCCTTGTAGGTAAAGGAATTCTAGACTCTGACAATCTCCAATAGTTTCTGGGATCTCTTGAGTGAGATTGTTTTCAGATAGGTCAAGTACATTAATATTCTTTAGCTTGCCCACTTCCACAGGTAGGTTTCCAGTGAATGAGTTCCATGACAAGTTGAGTAAGATAGATAAGGAGGGAAGAGCAAAAATTTCTGTAGGGATTGTTCCACCAAATTTATTATTTGAAATGTCAAGATATTGCAGAGCCTTGCAGTGTCCAATCTCCAGGGGAATGCTTCCATTTAGCTTGTTATAGGATAGATAAAGTTCATACATTCTGGTGAGGTTTCCTATAGAGGAGGGTATTTGTCCTGACAATGAATTTGAATCTAAAGCCAAAACTCGCAAATTTTGTAATTTCCCCAAAGTATCTGGAATAAATCCTATGAAGCGATTTTGTTCCAAAGCCAAGATGGTTAAGTTGACTAGATTTTCTAATGTTGGAGGGATATTTCCGGATATTTGATTTTCACCAGCAAGAAAACTAGTGAGCTGGGTTGACAAATTTGCCACAGAATTGGGTAAGACACCTTCAAAACTGTTCATATTAAACTGTAATATTTTCATTTGGCTGCAGTTTTTTAATGATGAAAGAAAATTCAAGCTATTAGCAGCATAATTTCCGAGATTATTAGCACTTACAGTGAGCCATTGGAGATGTTGAAGATTTCCCAAACTGGTTGGAACTTGACCAAAAAAATTATTTGCACCAATATCAAGTATTTGAAGCTGAGAAATATTGGAAAAAGATTCCGGAATTATCCCAGAGAATTCATTATCATCAATGCCAAATCCTTGGAGGTTAGGGAGCGTGTGGCCTATGTTAGGAGGAAGAGTCCCTTCAAAATTATTCAATGGTATTGCAAAAGTGAGAAGAGAGGACATATTGTAAAGGCAGAGAGGGATTGTACCAGACAGATTATTAGAACTCAACCTTAAATAGGTTAATCTTTTCAAGTTTCCTAACACATAGGGAACATTTCCCACGAGATTGTTTTCTGCTAGAGAAAGCACTCTGAGCGATGAAATGTTTCCCAAGGAAGGTGGGATGCCTCCTGTGAGATTATTTGTTTCAAGACTAAGGAGCACAAGATTCTTCAAAGTGCCAAGCTCTGAAGGAATAGTGCCAGTAAATTTGTTTCCTCCGATAATTAACACTCGGAGTTGTGAGCAGTAGCTCAAGTTGACTGGAACTTTACCTTCCAACATGTTGATACTCAAATTGAGATGTTGCATTCGGAACAAACGATCAACTTGCTGTGGAATTTTGCTGAAAAAGCTATTATTTCTGAGATTAACGTACCTCATAAAGGAGAGGTTTCCAATGTAAGGCGATATGGTTCCTCGCAAGTTATAGCCCTCCAACTCCAAGGCTGTCACCCTTTGATGCCGAACATTGCATGAAATTCCAGGCCAGTCGCAGAAGGGAACAGAGTCATTCCATGAGCTTAGGACTCCATTTGGATCGATGGGAATTGATTCTTTGAATTTGAGCAGAGCAAACCTGTCAGTTTCATTACTGAATATTGTAGCGGCAGTGAACAAGGTAGGTTGCAATAAGCCCATGATGGAATAAAGAGCAATTACATGGAGGGATACAAACAAAAATGGAAATAACCTAGAGAGGTTTTGAAGTGCCATTTGTTAGGGGTAGGTAATCAAGGAAGCAGCTTAACAGTGGAACGCCTAGTTCAAAACAGAGTTTAAAAGAAGGGCCATGGAAAAATGGAGCTTTTTTTTATGTTGATTCATTGGAGGATTTGAATTGTGGACCATTATGCAAATTGGAAGTGCAGACAAGGGGATATTCACGTTGACCCTCTCTTTTTGTTTCCCCAACGTCGGTGTGACGATTATTATGGTTGTTGAGTGGTGTTTACCATAATGCTAGTCATGTCAATATGACTCTGCCTAGTAGAGAAAGAAGGCATAATTAGAGTTGACCCACAAAACTTAGAAGTTGCTTGGGATATGTGGCAATGACTTTGCGGTGAGAAACCTAATAGCTAATATTTCCTTTGTTTTTGTAGATTTTTATTTGATCAATTTAATTTGATGGAGTTTCATCATCGTTAGTTTCCGCAACATATGTTAATGCTTTTATGATCTGGCTGCAGAAAATTCAGTAATTCAACAATATTACTATGCATTAGTGCAAAATGAAATTGTATGTATAGTATAAATGGATTTGTAATAAATTTCAAGTTTTGTGCTCAATCTAATTCAAAGATCGTGTTGGTCGTTGTTTAAATTAGGGAAAACAAAATCCAACATTCATATCCTATCGTGCTTTCAACTGTTTTCTTCCTAGAGTCCAGAGACTCCACTTTTTAAGTCTTCCCCGTAGTAAAAATCAGTGCTGCGAGCACTAAGTCAGTGCATTTAGCACCAAACATTTAATAAACCCACTCAAGATAAGTGCTCTGTGCACTAATACATTAGTGGCCCATCATTGTTTTCATTTTGGCCGAATGCTTGTCGATGGACCAAGCATAAATACAACAAAGTTTTAGGTCCCCGGTTTCACGCGGAAATTTGAAAAAAGGGCTAAAAGAAAAGTTCAATGGAAGAAATAATTTCTTTTTTTTTTTAACTAAAAAACAGAATTTTTTAGATAAAAAAAATTGCTTCAATTTTTTTTTAAAAAATAAAGAAAAAATTTATAATAACAAAAGAAACCTCAATATGATAAAAAAAAAAAAAAACTAAAGCAATTTTATTACCTAAAAAACTTATTTTTTTGTAAAAAAATAAAAAAAAAAGACCGCTTGCTCAAAAATACTTTTTCTTAAGGCGTTTTGTCAAAATCTCCATTAAAAAAAAAGGCCAAAGAAAAAATCAATTAGGGAAATGCCGGGTTTCACTCTTGTTCAACCTTCAGAGACACCATCATTTTGCTGCAAGAGGAGGAGCTGGAAGGTCCCAAAACAAGAGATAGCAAGCTCCATGGCCAGAGGGAGACAACAGCTCTTGGACTGCACAGTGACGGTGGCAATGGCGGGAGGTAACCGATTTTCATGTTTCCACGTTTTGATCTTTTATGCTTATTATTTATTGCATATTGATCATTAGAGGTTCTAACAGTTGACATCAAAGCGATATTTACCTCTATCTTCCAGCCGCGGCACTCAATCTGCAACACAAACCAACAATAGTCATGAGTGGCTGACGAGAACGGGGACGAGTCGAGTGCCATTTCCATGGCTAGGCCCTAAGCCCCAAATCAGAATCAAGGGCAGTTTGGGAACGGGCATCGTTGGCACTCGATCTGCAACACACCTAGGAATGACCATGGTCTAAGAGAGAGACTTCAGAACAGGCAATGTCAGCACTCGATCTGCAACAAACACACCTAGAAACGACCATAGTCTGCTTGCTCCGGATGGATGGCAAGCCAAAGCTGTGCCTCATCGACACTACTGACCCAAAACTGTTGTGGTGGGGGGGCCGAGTGTTGGGGAATTAGGCGACTCCTAATTCCAAGGATCGCAAGAACGAACAATTGCAGAAAATAAATAGGAGAAAAGAAGAAAAAGAGACACCAAATTTTTATACAGGTTCGTCCAAAATTGAGACTACGTCCTGTTTCTGCCGCTTGCAGATTCCACTATGATGAAGGAGGTTACAGATTACAAGAGCAGTTTCTCACACACTCACAAATTGTGCTTACCAAAACTCTCTTCTATCTAACACCCAATGAGAATTTTTTCTCTCTCAAGGATGGAGCTCTCAAGAATTTTGCCTCTCACAAAATTATGCCACTCTTAATTTTCACACACATAACCCTAGCCACATTGTGTCTATTTATAACCAAAGGAGGAGAAAATTCGCAACTAATGGGAAACCCTAGTGGTTTCTCGTTTTTGGGACATTTGAATTTGACTTTGATTCAAAAAACATCACGCAGCACAGCGCGTCAGCGCCGCGGCGCTCCCCTGCAGCGCCTAGGTGCTCTTCTCCTGGCGCCTAGGCGCCATACACTTTGAGCCTAGGCGTAAAGCCCTTGGCACCTAGGCGCTTGCCACATAGCACCTAGGCACAATCCACCTGGCGCCTAGGCGCCCTCATCCCAGCACCGCGGCGTTCTTCTGCCAGAGCCGCGGCGCTTGCTCTCTGCTTTTGAGGACGCATTTTTCTCCCTTTTTCTTCATTTTGCTGGGTTGTCGACTTGATTTGGCTCCACATCTGCAACAATCTCCCACTTGGAGACTAATCAATCACCATGTCTCCCATTGCAGCGGCAACGACTTCTCACGCCTCATAGAGAAGTCCAACTGAAGTTGCGCACAACTTCAGTTTCTCAATCGGAACCGTCTTGGTGAGCATATCTGCCGGATTCTGACTCCCAAGAATCTTCTCAAGTTTCAACACTCTATCTTCCAAAACCGACCTGATGAAGTGATACCGCAATTGTATATGCTTCGTCCTAGCATGGAATGCGAGATTTTTTGCCAAATGAATGGCGCTCTGACTGTCACTATGTAATGCACCCCTTTCCTGCTTGTGTCCCAGTTCTTCTAGAAATGACCGCAACCAAATCATCTCCTTGCTCGCTTCTGTCATTGCCACATACTCTGCTTCTGTAGTAGAGAGTGCAACTATCTTCTGCAGCTTCGAGACCCAACAAATTGCAGTGCCACCCAAAGTGTAGACATAACCGGTGGTACTTTTCCTGCCATCAACGTCTCCAGCCATATCAGCATCAACATAGCCCTGTAGTCCCAAGTCTGACTTCTTGAAACACAATGCTAAACCTGCAGTACCTCTCAGATATCTGAGAATCCACTTCACTGCCTCCCAATGTTGTTTACCTGGATTACTCATGTACCTACTCACAACTCCCACTGCATGTGCAATGTCCGGTCTGGTACAAACCATGGCATACATAAGACTACCTATAGCGGAAGCATATGGCACCTTAGCCATGTGGTCTCGTTCCTGCTCCGTGGTCGGTGATTGCTCCTTTGATAACTTGAAGTGACTGGCCAAAGGAGTATTCACAGGCTTCGCATTACCCATGTTGAATCTGCTCAGCACCTTTTCAACATATTCTTCATGTGACAGTTTCAGACTGTTACGGTTCCTCGTTATTCTCATCCCAAGGGTTTGTTTTGCAGCACCCAAATCCTTCATTGCAAACTCCTTAGACAGCTCCTTCTTCAGCTTGTCAATCTCCTGTTTGCAACCTCCTGCTATCAGCATATCATCGACATATAGCAACAGTATGATGTAAGAATCACCAAAATTCTTCACATAACAACAATGATCTCCCTGACACCTCAAGAAACCATTGCTGCACATGAACCCATCAAACTTCTTATACCACTACCTGGGAGCTTGTTTTAGGCCATACAAGCTCTTCTAAAGTTTGCACACCAAGTGCTCCTTACCTGGTACTTCGAATCCTTGTGGCTGCTTCATGTAGATCTCTTCCTCCAAATCACCATGGAGAAAAGCTGTCTTCACATCCAACTGTTCCAAGAACAAGTCCTCATTTGCCACTAGCGTAAGTAACGTCCTAATCGTGGTTAGCTTCACTACCGGAGAAAAAATCTCGTTGAAGTCGATGCCTTCTTTCTGCTGAAAGCCTTTTACCACCAACCTTGCCTTATACCTTTTGCTGCCATCAGATTCATCTTTAATCCGGTATACCCACTTATTGTGCAAGGACTTTTTACCCTGTGGTAACTTTACCAATTGCCATGTCTGATTGGACATCAAGGAATCCATCTCATCCCTCATGGCTAACTCCTACTTGACCGAATCTCCAGCCTCCACGGCTTCATCATAGCTCTCTGGCTCACCTCTGTCGGTCAACAAGATGTAATACAGAGATGGGGAGTATCTCTGCGGCGGTCTAATTGTCCTGCTAGACCTCCTGACTGGTGTGGCAGGAGTCCTCTGGTTTCCTTCTGGAGCTGTGTTTTCCTAGTCTTCAACCTCTGGATTTTGCACCTCCACTTCAGGAAGATCATTCAATGGAATCACCTCAGGCTTCTTGTCTTCAAAACCTGAACCCCTGGAGTCCGTGCTGTCTCTGTCCTTGTATAGAACACCTTCGTTGAAGATCACATCCTTGCTCCTGATAATCTTCCAGCTTTGGTCATCCTAGAGACGATAACCAAACTCAAGTCCGCCATAGCCAACCAGAAAACACTTCTTTGACTTAGCATCCAGTTTACTTCTAGCAGCAGAATCAATGTGTGCATAGGAAACACAACCAAACACTCTCAAGTAAGAGAGATCCACCTGTTTATGGCTCCAGACTTCTTCCGGTAGCTTGAACTTCAGCGGTGTGGATGGACTTCTGTTGATCAGATGAGCAGCTGTGTTAATTGTCTCAGCCCAAAACATCTTTGGCAGCCCTGCATGCAACCTCATGCTTCTGGCACGCTCTTTTAAAGTCCTGTCCATCCTCTCAGCTACCCCATTCTGTTGTGGTTTTTCTGGAATGGTCTTCCTCATCTTTATCCCATTCTCAGCACAGTACCGCTTGAAATCTTCACCTAGGTACTCTCCCCCATTGTCAGACTACAAGCACTTCACCTTTAAATCTGTCTCGTTCTCCACCATGGCTTTCCATCTCTTGAAAGCATCGAACACATCAGATTTGTTTTTCAGAAAGTAAACCCATATCTTCCTGCTTGAGTCATCAATGAACGTCACATAGTAGTTTGCGCCACCAAGGGAAGTCACCGGCACAGGCCCCCGCACATCTGTGTGAACTAGCTCCAATCTCCTGGACTTAGGCTCTCTACCCATCTTTGAGAAACTCACTCTCTTCTGTTTACCAAAGATGCAGGCTTCACACAAACTATGATCAACAGTTTTCAAACTTGACAGTTTTCCTTTGCAGTGAAGCACCTTCATCCCCTTCTCACTCATGTGACCGAGCCTATAATGCCATAGCTTAGTATTGGCAGCAGAATCAGCAACTGCTAGGGTATCTCTGCAACTAGAGTTCATGTAGAGAGTTCCAGCCTTGCGTCCCCGAGCAATAACCATCTCTCCTTTCGTGACTTTCCAACCTCCACAATTGAAGGTTACTTTATGTCCATCATCATCCAGTTGCCCCACCAAAATCAAGTTGCGCATTAATTTAGGAACATGTCTCACCTTATGAATCTTTCATACCGACCCATTAGGCATTTTTAAACTGACATCTCCAATGCCAACTATATCTAAAGGTTCTCCATCAGCGAGATAAACCTTACCATGATTTCCAGCAACGTAGTTCTCCAGGACATGACGGTGTGTTGTGGTGTGGAATGATGCTCCTGAGTCTATCACCCACGAATCAAAAGAACTATCGACAGATAAGATTAAAGCATCCTGTTGCTCTTCAGTGGCGGCGTTAGCTTCATCATTAGTCTTGTCTTCATTCTTCCTTGGAGCCCTGTAGTTCTTTTTCAAGTGGCCCGTCTTCCCACAGTTCCAACACTCCATGGTCCTACCATTCCTTGACTTGCTTCTCCCATTCCTCGACTTGCCTCTCCTGCCATTATCCCTGTTGGATTGCCTGTCAAGTTTCCTGCCCCTATTATCAACATTAAGGGCCGAGTTCGACGAAGAAGCTTCACCTGAGTCCTTCCTGCGAACTTCTTCTGCCAGAATAGAGTTTCTGACATCAACAAACTTCAATTTTGCACTCCCTAGAGAATTTGTAATGGCCACTCTCATGGGTTCCCAGCTATTCGGTAACGAGGCCAAGAGGATTAGAGCATTGATCTCATCATCGAATTTAATCTCTACCGAGACCAATTGGTTTAGGACGGTGTTGAAACTGTTCAGGTGCTCTACCACCGAGGCACCTTCAGGCATCTTTAAATTGAAAAGCTTCTTCATGAGATGTACCTTGTTATTGGCTGAGGGCTTCTCATACATCTCTGACAGAGCCTTCATCATCCCTGCTGTAGTGGTCTCCTTCGCAACGTTGTGGGTAACGTTCTTTGACAAAGTCAAACGGATCACACCGAGTACCTGTCTATCAAGGAGACTCCACTCCTCATCCTTCATGCCTTCGGGCTTATTACCCAAGGGCAAGTACAGTTTCCTGCTGTATAGGTAGTCCTCTACTTGCATCCTCCAATAGGAAAAATCTGAACCATTAAATTTGGTGATGCCGGCTGCCATACCTTCTTCTCCAGTCATCGTTCTTGATTAAAACCTCCGCTCTGATACCAGTTGTTGGGGAATTAGGCGACTCCTAATTTCAAGAATCGCAAGAACGAACAATTGCAGAAAATAAATAGGAGAAAAGAAGAAAAAGAGACACCAAATTTTTATACAGGTTCGTCCAAAATTGAGACGACGTCCTGTTTCTGCCGCTTGCGGATTCCACTATGATGAAGGAGATTACAGATTACGAGAGCAGTTTCTCACACACTCATAAATTGTGCTTACCAAAACTCTCTTCTATCTAACACCCAATGGGAATTTTTTCTCTCTCAAGGATGGAGCTCTCAAGAATTTTGCCTCTCACAAAATTATGCCACTCTTAATTTTCACACACATAACCCTAGCCACCTTGTGTCTATTTATAACCAAAGGAGGAGAAAATTCGCAACTAATGGGAAACCCTAGTGGTTTCCCCTTTTTGGGACCTTTGAATTCGACTTTGATTCAAAAAACATCGCGCAGCACGAGCGCCGCGGCGCTCCCCTGCGGCGCCTAGGCGCTCTTCTCCTGGCGCCTAGGCGCCATACATTTTGAGCCTAGGCGTAAAGCCCTTGGCGCCTAGGCGCTTGCCACATAGCGCCTAGGCGCAATCCACCTGGCGCCTAGGCGCTCTCCTCATGGTGCCTAGGCGCCCTCATCCCAGCGCTGCGGCGCTCTTCTGCCAGAGCCGCGGCGCTTGCTCTCTGCCTTCGAGGATGCGTTTTTCTCCCTTTTTCTTCCTTTTGCTGGGTTGTCGACTTGATTTGGCTCCACATCTGCAACACCGAGGCCCGACACGTTGGGGTGAGGTTGGGCATGACGGCGAGATGTGGTCGGAGAAGAAGCTGATTTCAGTTTTGTTTTCTTTCTAAAAAAGGAAAAATAACGGCGAGATGTGGTTGGAGAAGAAGCTGATTTCAGTTTTTTTTTTCTTTCTAAAAAAGGAAAAATAATCGTGTATGAGATGTGGTTGGGGTGACGTATATTTATTTATTTTATTTTTCTTTTGTGTCTTTCTACCATTAGATTTTTTTTGATATAAGGAGAGGAGAATAGCATCGTTATATTATTATTGAGTGGGGTTCAACGTAACTCCAATCTTTAACTTATGTTGAGATGAACGGATTTATAATTAACTAGACTGCCCTTGATCTAATAATGTGTAGCTATTCTTTATTGTTAGAGAATAATGACTTTCTCCACCACAGAAATTCCCATAATAAATATAGGTTCTTGATAATTTTTTCTTTTAACAATTTTCAGTGAGTTGTAACGCCTAATTTTTGTCACTTTCAAAAGTAAATAGTGACATAGTAAAGAGTGTTGGAAATTTTAGTTTAAATCAATTAGTTCAGAATATTATAACAATAAAAATCTTTACACTGTAGTTTAACTTTACATCACTGTTTTACAAAGACATGCTAAACAAGTACTTGAGACAGTTGAAAAGTTATTCCATAGACTAAAATTTCTCGTTGAATTTGGCTAAAGAAAAGAAAATTCTGTCTTTTCACTTCAACAACATCATTTTCTCACTAATGAAATTGCAAATACTGACTGACTACACCAAAAGTCAGGCCTCCACAATGCGCAGGCCATACTAGGAACTTGACCAAATTGGGGCCTTAGATGGAGTTGATCATACTGCTACAAATGATTTTCATGATCGATCGAGGATTCATCGCTCTACCATCCACAATTATTACCCGTCTCGGAATCATTTTGTAGAGTCATGGACCTTGAGTACTGCTTTGCCCCAATACACCAATTTCCTCCCCGGTCCAAGGACCCGCAGCTTTGCCATTATGAACCCCTCGGAGTTCCTGTTCATGGTTAGCTACCGCCTCATCCCAGATCTTTGTAACTGATACATATCAAAAACAAAAACTAAAATTTAATAGGATGATGCATCTAGCATAGAATACGCAACATAAATATTATTCTTAAAAATCAATGCTGATGCTTTATATTGTTCTGATATAAACATTACACAAAATTATCAATATGAGTATGCTGATTGTAACCCAAATTTCCTTATTAACTAATATCTACAGGCAAATATTTCTTATTGAGTTTTACCTCGCAGCTTTGATGCTTGAAAAACATGAAGCACTTGACTTCTCGGAAGGCCAGAAGAGCCTTAGCATTAGGAGCGAAGCCCTTCGGGGAGGCCCTGTAATGCACTGGGGGTTAAGCATCCTTGATCGGGACGAGAACTTCAGAGTTTTCCGATGCATGAGCAAGAGAAATCCCACTAAAGCTGGAACATAGGGAGAAATAACGAAGATTCGTTACCTCTAGAAAAAAAGGGAGCAAAAGCAATTTCATTTATCGGACCATCATTGTAAGAAAAGCGTCTATTAGTTGAGGAAATTTTGCAGTTCATGGTCCAATTAAATTTGAAATTGCTGCTCTATTAGTTTGATATATGTGCGCCACAAAGTATAAGATTACATGTACAAGAGAAAAATTAAAATGTGCCCCTTATGTGAATAGATGAATGTTGTTGAGCCAAAAAATATCCCAAAAGATTGAATTTAGCATCAAACAAAAAATAAAGAAAACAAAGCATGTGGAATATGAGTTTACTTCTATATAAGAGATATTAAATATATATATATATATATATATATCCTTCAATTTTTTTTGTAAAAATGAAATCATAATATAAAAGAAGGATCTGCAACCCTGTCAGGAAGCACTATTTTCATTGCAAAATTGAGTGTGGATTTAGTCTTTCTAATTTTTTTTTTTTAAAAAAACAAGTTATAAAATTTTCAGCAATGACCAAAACTTGACAAGAAGTTAAAAATTTTGCCTGGTGTGCCAAGAAAGCAAGCGAACTCTTATGCTGACTGTTTTTCCCATGCCATCCATTTTTAATTCGCATCGATGGATCTTTAGCATTAATTCTAACCTTCCTTTGAGCCCCGAAATACTAGTCTTTTCAAGTGACATTTTGAAGACAAGATAGCTCTTCTCTTTGGAGTGGAGTTTCTGTGACAGAAAACCAAATACTACATTTTTTTGATGCATTTGTCTTGAGACATTAGGGTTGTATTTATAGAGAACTCGGGGACGGTATCGATGATGGGATTGGAAAGTTGAAATCTAAGAGAATCTTTTATGTGATTTTGCAAGATTTTAAATTTACCGATTTCAAACACGTGGCAAAAATCATAAATGAGAATCTGTATTGTAAAACTTTTATAGAATATCTTGACGTGGTTTGATAACTTTTGCATAACATTCATTCGATGAAACCGAAGATAAATTTAATAATTTTAAAAACCTTTGAAAGAGTTTTGTCTTTTGACTTTACACTGTTCGCAGTGTATGAGTTGCACACAACAGGATAATGGCGATAACATGACCGATGATATAGTTGACAATTGGGTTAATCTTACAAATGGTTTTTGAAATCTTCCCTTAATCACACTTTATGACATTTGAAAGTCCCATTTTGGACCCCAATCTTATTTAAAAATCCCACTTTCTTATTGATTATGAAATCCTATGAGCAAAAAAAAAAAAAAAAAAAAGAAAAAAAAGGAAATTATTGATCCAAGACTATAAATAGAGGTCCTTGACAATCTTTTTTCCTTTTTAACGATTTGTAATGAGTTGTAATGCTCAACCTTCTCATCAGTTTCAAAAGCAAATAGCAGCATGGTAAGCAGAAATTACCAAATAAGTAATTGAGACAGTTGATAATACCAAAACTACTACTTCATTCCGTACGTAAAAATTTCCCATTGAATTTGGCTAAAGAAAAGAAAAAACTAGGGAAACTGTAGTAAATAGGACTTTTCTGGCTAATTTTAATAAATAACAGGTTTTAAAAATAATTGTAGTAAATAGTAAATTTATGGTATAAATAATTTTATTTACCTTTATTTATAGTGTAAATAATTCTTATTTACACAGTAAATAAATTATTTGCATTATAAATTTGCTACTTACGATAAAATTTTTCAAAACTCGTTATTTACTTTAGAAGTTTCAAAAATTTACTATTTCCCTCTCAAGAGACGACAGGATTTATTTCAAAAATTTACTATTTCCCTCTCAAGAGACGACAGGATTTATTAGTCTATTGTGTTTCTTCACTTCTACTAACATCATATATAATCATCCTTTTTGCATCTACAACATTATGTATTTTCTCACTAATGACATTTCAAATACCGACAGACTACACCAAAAGTCAGGCCTCCACAAATGGGCAGGCCATAATATATAGGATCTAGCTTCACCAAATTGGGGCCTTAAACAGAGTTGATCACACTACAACAGATGATTTTTGTCCATCGGGGATTCATCGCCCTGCCATTGGGTTTTACTACTCCGCCGATGATCATTTTGTAGTCTCAAGAACCATGAATACTGTTTTGCCCCCATACACACCAATTACCTTCCCTAGTCCAAGGACTCGCAGCTCCGCTATGATGAAGCACCACAACAAAACTGTGATTAAATGACCTTTATTTAACGACAATTTGTTAAAAATCATCGTACTATGAGTGAAAAAAAATACGGGACACACAATTAAAAAAATATAAAAACCATCGTATATATAAATGAAGATGTTTACATTACACGATGATTTTTGTAGAAAATTGTCGTAGAAAAGAAAGCATTGCATGACAGCTTTTAAAAAAATCGTCGTGTAATATGTTTATGTTGAAAAACAAAAAAAAAAAACATCTTCTTGTCTAGCTAGCACTTATTTCATTCTTTCCCATAATTCACTCTGACCGAGCTTACATATTTTTTGTTTTTGTTTTTGTTTTTTTCGCTTTCTCTCTATGTTTTTTTTTTTTCATTTTCCTTCTCCTTCACTTTTTATTTTTTATTTTTTTCCGTAGTGCTTGAATCTAAATGCATCTTATTTTTTCTGTATTCTTTTTTGCCAGAGATTGTTGGACATGGATAGCCTTGCAAGCATAATCTGGTGGGCACTTCCTATGTTTTTTGTTATTTTCTCTTTTTTTCATTTTTCTTCCTCATTTTTTTCCTCTGACGTTTCGCTCTCTTCCTCATCCATTTTTTTTTGTTTTGATATTTAAATCTGTGTTGTCAAGAATATATTTTAGAAGATTTTTGTGAGGCGGTGGTGAATTTGAGCAGAGCAAAAGAAATAGATTTAGGCACTTTTTGTGTTTAATTTTGTTTTCCCTCTTTATTGTATGTAGGATTCTGTATGATTTGTTTGGAGTTTGGTCTTTAGAGTTTCAACTTAATACATGATTCTGGAAATTTTATTTTTCTATTTTTTTTATTATTTTTTTGGTGCACATATCACAGTGGTTTCTTTGAAAAACAATCGTAGTAATAAATACTATACATGATGGTTTTTCATCAAAACCATCATGTAAAACTCTCTCATAGTCAACCCAGTTCTAGAATCCTGGCGGTAAAAAATCATCATGTAATGTTACCATGATACCACAACGTTAGTTTACATGATTTTTTTGAACTGTCGCGGTTGCTTTACATAATGGTTTTAAATCATTGTGGAACATACTATTTCAACTAGTGAAGGTACCACCTTATCACAGATCTAATGGCTAGTTGCATCAGCAGAAACCTCAGCTTATAAGGGTTTTTCTCCTGCAGCACTACAACTTTCCATGGAAAGGACTTGCCTTCTCAACCTAGTAAAATTAGCAAAAGAACTAGCCAAATTTCAGTTCCCATTTTAATTTTTATACATGTTGTTGCATATAAAAAATATGCTAAAACCTTGCAACTAGTACCATAAAAAAAAAAAAGCCGTGCAACGGGTCACGACAAATGTACTTGATTATAATTTAATAGAGAATGATCGTACAAATTATATGTCACATAAAAATTATTGTAATATCTTACCGGTCAAAAATAAATGTTAACGCATGATATTGTTCTAACATAAACATTATACAAAATTATTTTAGCGTGAACAAATATTTACGATTTTTCACCTCTAACTTGATTTTTGAGTTTATTATGGAATAATTAATAATGAAATTAGTTTGGGATAGTTAATAAATAAATAATCAACTAATTAATGATAGGAAGATAAGTTTGGGTTCACAAATCCATAAGTAATGACCCTCATAGTTGGGTGTCAGATTAATCAGGGTGTCGGGCCGACTGTTGAATAAGTGAGGAAAGTTAGGAAATTATGCTTTAAGTTTGGAATCCAAGGAAGTACAAACCTCACCTATAGTATAAATTATTTTCAAACTTGTTCAAGTGTATTTACTCATATGTTTGTGAATGTATGTATCATTATTGGACTTGTAAAATGTCATGGTTCTGTTCTTCTATGATGCAATTATATGTTCAAGGAATATGTTCATGATTTTATTACTATCATGATATGGCTATGTATAAGTTTATATAGCATGATCATAATTGCATGTTCACTAAATGACAAGACAATAACGAGAATATAAGTTAAGTTGTATCGTATCAACCTCTAACCTAAAGGAGGCTATTATGATATGCTAACTACGGTTGTGGTTGGTTATAAGATATGGGTGCCTCCCAGGCCAACTTCTCATTGGTAGCGTGCATTTGGTACGTACACACAGGGCCCAATGAACATAAACGATTTCATAATGAAGCATAATTAGTATACACATAATTTGTCATGCATATTGTTCATTTATAACTATTTTGTGAGAATGAAAGTTTAAACTTGCTGAGCGAAAGCTCATTATGTTTGTTCATGCTGTAGGGAATCTTGGTAAGAATCCAGCTTTTCAGCCTTGATGATGATGGACTAGTTGGCTTAGCACGTGAAGGTGGTGGTTAGGGTGTGGATACCGCCACGACATTTATTATGTTCCATAATTTATGATAATCTATTTTGAGACTTATATGACAACCTAAACTACAATGTTTATTATGATCACTTAATTAGACCAAACTTAGTATTTACTTATGCTAAAATATTATTTTGTATCTTAATTAGTAATTACTTATATGCTTATTTTAAAAACAAATTATTTCCGTAAAAGTACGTTTTTGATCTCATGAATTTGAGTCATTTCTCTTATGAAAGCCATTTATACGGTAGTGGGTACAAAGCTTTCAATCCGGACAGAGTTCAGTACCTGGCCATTGTCGTAGAAAGTGAAGAAGCTTATCAGACTTCAAGACTTATCAAGCTTTTATCATGGTTAAAAGCTATTGGTGTGAAGCATATCTGCCTTTACGATGCAGAAGGTGACAATTTAAGCTGTTTGAGCATTGTCATTCTTCTACAATTGGCACAAAGATTTAATTATGTGCATTAAAATCCCTTTGCTTTGCTTTTTTATTTTTTGGTTGTTGATATCAAGGAGTACTGAAGAAATCAAAGGACGTAATCTTGCAGAAATTGAAGACTGTAACATTATTTGAGGTGTTATTATCTGTCCCCTTTGCATTGACTTTTTTTGTGTTTGGTTGATCACTGTTCATTACCCAAAGTACTTACATTTTATGTGCTCAAAGATATTCTATCACAGTGAATCTGTTTTGCTTGTATCGGACATCTCACATTGTTCCATTGTATTAGATTGTCTTGACTGTTTCTTTCTATACATATATAAGATTTCATTTAAAGCTCCATATCCAATATCTGCCTGATCAATATGAGGTTAAGTTAGGAGCAACTTCATGAAACTACTTTTGGAAATCTCCATGTTTTTGATAGCTTTTATAATTTTTGGATTTTGTCTGATTCATTGACTTGTACATAATTTATTCTTTTGCAAAATACATACGCTGTTTCGACATTTTGTTGCTTTTATAAAAACATGTCATTGTTTCTTTTTATAGTTTTTAATCCACATTTATTTCACAAGAATGACAATATCTAACGCAACTTAACGTTTACTATGCACAGGAGGCTGCTGAAAAAGATAAGTTGGTTAGCCAGAACTTTATGACTCTGGGATTTGCATACTTTTCTGATGGGAAGGAAGCTGTCGTTAAAGCAGCTAACTTACTTTTTTGAAAAATATATGAAATTGGCTGATTTGGATGGAGATTAAGAAGAGAGAGTATTTATTGAAGCTCACATGTCCGAGGCACTGACCGCTGTTCGTTTGTCCCGGTGTTAGTTTGCTCTATGGCTGGTTTTGATATTCGTATGGCATTTGACATTTTTGGTATTTTGTTATTATGCTGCCAGGATGCAATCGGCTGGAACCCGACCTCCTATTAGTCTATGGACCTGCAAGATGCCACCTAAGGTTCTCTGCTTGGAGACTCCGATATACTGAGATTGTGTTAGTGCTCCTATACAATAAGTCACAATACTCTACTGTGAATATTTTAGTACTTAAGCTATGAATCTGTGCCAAGTCTTGGCTCACTTGGCTGTCACACCTGTCTAAATGAAGAAAATATCCCCCAAAAAAAAAAGAGGAACTGCTAATCAGTCTCTCTCTCTCAATTTCTTCTTCATTACGTAGTTATTTTTCAGTTGTCTCTTTGAAAGGAATGTAGCCTTAGAAGAACAGGCGCACGAACAATTGCTACTTTTCGTTGGAATAAAAAGGGACCAGAAAGTTGTTATTCTTGTTCATGTTTCTTTATCTTGCTTCTAGATATGTTCTCTAGTCAAATTCATTCAAGAAATTTTATACGTGGGTCAACTATCCTGAGTGACTTCTGTTTATAAGACAGAAAACAACCAATCTTTTTCGACATTTCAAATTTCATACATTCTTTCCTTATTTTACTGCTTTTGGTCAATGAGGTAAAGAATTTCGAGTTAAAAATCTAGATATTGCGTTTTAATTTTCAAAAAGAACCAATCTTTTTCGACATTTCAAATTTCATACATTCTTTCCTTATTTTACTGCTTTTTGGTCAATGAGGCAAAAGAATTTCGAAAAATCTAGATACTGTGTTTTAATTTTTGAGAAAGCCATCTCAGTTCTTTGCGGCCTGGGAATTCTTATGTTGAATCACTTCGATGTCCGTTTTCTTCTCTTTGACTGAGTTCCAAATTTTGTTTCACGGACATATGGGATCGTTGGCAGGTCTCAGATATGGCTTCCTAGCTAAAGCCATTAATAAGTTCACCATGGTGTGCCAAAACTATGGTAAGTACTCCCCCTTGCATATATAATTGGATCTCTTATTATGATATGAAAGTGAGTTATTGACTTGGTAATAATCACAACTTTGTTTAGTTGTTTTGTAATCTGCTTGAATTAATTTTAAATTTATTATTCTTTTTTCTTTTTAAAACACTTGTGGAGCAGGTTTTGTTTTTATTTTATTTTATTTTATTTTAGGTTTCCGATTATCATTCTTGCTTTCTGTTTTCTTAAAAGGTTTGGTGCTTCAGCATGAATTGTTTTACGTTGGTGAACAGATTGTCTTTTATATATTAACTGTCCCACCAAAGTATGAACTAAAGAACAAAATTGGACTTGAAAAATTCCATGGATGCTTGTTTGAACTTATGCGTTCTATTCTCCTTTCAAACAGGCAAATGATTCAAATGGGGACATGATAACTTCGGAGAACTTGTGCAAAGATATGTGTGTCACTGGAAAGTTCACGGTTTCAAAATTTGCTGTATCTGTACGCATCCTTGTATAGTACAACCTCAACTATGTTGGCAGACTTTTTAAATTAGCCTGACAGGTTAGAAATGTAAAACCTCATTGTCAAATAAACGGCTCCTTTACAGAGGGAAAAGGGGGCTGAAAGAAATAAGAACTCAGACTGCACTATTGTTGTTATGGATTGGGAAATAAATTATAATTACTAGAACTCGTTTAGCTTATTTTGCATGCCAATTTTCATGTTTTACAGCAGAGGTTTCCATCTTTTCCAATTTATAGTATGTGGTCTAATATGTCGTGTGTGTATATATATAAGAGAATGGTTAGTGGAATTACACAAAGTACCAGGTTGGCAACGTTGGCATGTTCAACACGACAGACTCTTATTTGATTTTCACAAAGATAGAAGAAGACAACCTCCGTACAGAGACTTTGATTGCATTATTAGAAGTCCAATTATGGAGCTTTATTACAAGGACATACAACGGAACTATGCCTATGCAGTTGCCGTTGTTGGAGACGGATACAAACAAGATGATTTTTTGGCAGGAAATGGCACACAGGGGAGGAGCAACCTGGCTTGACTCTGAGCAGGCTAAACAAAACGTCATTTAAGACCAAACTTGGGGATCCACCCTTTGGGCCCTTACTTTAAGAAGTCCGTCACTAGTTTGTGGGTGCACTCAATGGATGGCCTCATGCACTTTCGAGGCTCAAGTCATGCAAAATCACATAAAAGATTCTCTTAGATTTCAACTTTCCAATCCCATCATCGATATCATCCCCGAGTTCTCCATAAATACAACCCCAATGTCTTAAGACAAATGCATAAAAAAAGTAGTATTTGTTCTTCTTTCATATAAACTCCATAGGGTTCAAAATATTCCAAAGAGAAGAGCTATCTTGTCTTCAAAATGTCACTCGAAAAGAGTAGTATCCCAGAGCTCAAAGGAAGGTTAAAATTAGTACTAAAGATCCATCGATACGAATTAAAAATGGATGGCATGGGAAAAACAGTGACCATACGAGTTCCCTAGCTTTCTTGGCACACCAAGTAAAATTTTTAACTTCTTGTCAAGCTTTGGTCATTACTGAAAATCTTATAACTTGTTTTTTTTTAAAAAAGAAAATCCACGGTCAATTTTGTAATGAAAATAGTGCTTCCTGAGAGGTTGGAAGATCTTTTCTTTTATATTATGATTTCATTTTTCTAAAAAAGTGGATTTATATATATATATATATATATATATATATATATATATATATATATCTCTTATATGGAAGTGGACTCATATTTCAGATGCTTTGTTTTCTTTATTTTTGTTTGATGCTAAATTCAATCTTTTGGGATATTTTTAGGCTCAACAACATTCGTCCATTCACATAAGGGGCACATTTTGATTTTTCTCTTGTACATGTAATTTTATACATTGTGGCACACATATATCAAACTAATAGAACAGCAATTACAAATTTGATTTGACCTTCTCTCAAATAATTTTAGCCTTCCTTTGAGTTCCAATATACCAGCCTTTCTAAGTAACATTTTGAAAACAAGACAACTCTTCTCTAGAATCTTGCTTTGAAAGTTTTGAACACAATTTACTTATTATGAAGGGCCAAAAAATTGTTTTTTGATGTACAACTTTTTTCTAGTATTTGCCTTGAGATATTCGAGTCGTCTTATATTTAAAGAGAACTTGGGTCATGTTGGGATTATAAAGTTGAAATCTTATAAGGTGTTTGGAAAGGTGGTGGGAACCACTTTTATTATAGCATGTGAGAGTTTTATACTGTAACATTTTTTATTATTATTACTATAGCATATGAGAGCTTTATACTATTTATAATTGAGTTTGTGGTAAAAATTAAATAGTAAAAATTATTTTTATTGTAGCATATGAGAGAATCTGTTGCTTGATTTCACAGGATTTCCAACGTACAAGTTGCAAACATGGGGTACAAATAATAAGTGAGACAGAAGTTGTGCAGTGAAATTTTTAAAGAATCATATGACGTGACTCGCGGATATTTGTTAAGCACATTTTCGATGAAATTCATGATGAATTTAATAATTTTAAAAATCTTTGAAGAATCTTTTACTCAGTTTTACACTTTAATTCAGTATATCTGTTACGCACACGACAAAATAACAAGATGACGCCTGACAAAATTAACAATTTTTAAATTTGAGCACATCTTTCACGCGACTTGACAAAATAAATGAAACTAGGAGTTCTGATGTGAAACTGTTAAAAGAATCATACGTGGCTCGCCACCATTGCTAAGCATACATTCGATGGAACCGATGATTAATTTAAAAATTTTAAATATTTTTGAGGGAATCTTTTACTTAGTTTTACACTATAAATAGTATTTCAGTTACACATACGACAAAATAATAGCTGTAACATCGATCGATGAGAAAATTAACAATTTTTTAATTTGAGCACATGTTTTACCTATGAGTTACACTAGCGTCTTGATTTGGGAAATTTGGGACACAATATTTACCTATCAGGAATAGGAAAAAAAAAAAAAAACTTTGATGTACACTTCTTTTCTGTATTTGCATTGAGATATTGGACTTGTTTTTATTGAGAATTTGGGCGATGAAACCAATGATCTGATTATAAAGTTGAAATGATAGAGAATCTGTTGCATGATTTCACACAATTTCCAACGTATGAGTTACAAACACCGGGCATGGATAATAAATGAGAATAGGAGTTATGTTGCGAAATTTTTAAAGAATCATTTTTCGAGGAAATCAATGATAAATTTAATAATTTTTATAAATCTTTGAGATAATCTTTTACTCAGTATACTGTAATTCAGTAAATTTATTATACACCTGAAACAATAATAACGACAACACCGATGATAAAATTAAATATTTTAAATTTGAGCACATCTTTTGCATGACTTGACAAGATAAATGAGATTAGAAGTTACATTGTGAAACTTTCAAAGAATCATTGGAGTGGCTCGTAACCCTTGTTAAGCATACATTCGATCAAACCGATGATAAAATTGAAAATTATATATACCTTTGAGGGAAACTTCATTTAGTTTAACAATACATCAATTACACATACGACAATACAGTAGTGATAACACCGATGATATAATTAAAAAAAAAAAAAACAATAGCATATGTGTCATCCTATGAATAAGAAATGAAGATTACAAGCGGTATCAAACCCATAACCCTTTGTCCAAAAGCCTTCCCAATCCCCTCTTATGCCTAGACCGTGGGGTCATGGGCTAGGTCCATGAAACACTTATTATTTGAGAATTTAGTTTAAACCAAAAAGTTTTAGTTCAATTCAATTTTGATATAGTGTTTCTCTTACAAAATTTTAATAATTGCTATGTTGTAGGTTCAAATCATTTGTTTGAATTGGTTTCCGGAACGCCCTCTTAATAATTCCAAGCCTACTTCTTGATGTCATAAACAGAAATTTTATCATTGAATTTGGCTAAATAATTAAGTTATAGAATTGAGTGCCTTGCTCTAATCTCTGTTGATTGTTTACTTCTACAACATCATGCGTTCATCCTTTTTACTTCTACAACATTATGCAGTCTTTGACTAATGAAATTGCAAATGTTGATCACATTTTTTTTTAACAATCCTACCCACCAATGACTAATTACATCAAAACTCAGGCTTGCCCAAATGGGCAGGCAACTTGAAGCCTCACCAAATTGGGCCAATACATAGATTTGATAAACACCATTGCATACGTTTTTCATCGATCAAGGTTTTTTCGCCCAGCCATCGGGAATTATACCCGGCTGGCAGTCACTTTGTAGTGTCGTGAACGTAGAACATTGCTTCAATATGGTACACACCAATTTCCTCCCCATTGACAATGGCCACTGACCGTTCTCCGACAAATCCACTCAAGAATGGAGCTCATGATCATTCAGAATTAGGAAATGACATAGATTTGCTCTCTAAGCCATTTCTCAATTCTTCTCTTGCTCCTACTAATTCCGTAGAAGTTCAAAAGCTCCATCATTGCATAGATTTTCATCCCACGGTTTGCGGCATGGTGAACAGCAACGGAAGGTTCAGCCTGCCAGAGCTTTTCCCTGCGGTTCAGCTGCTTTCTTTGGCTTGAACTTCCAGCCCGATCAACCTGGTAAATATGCCAATTACCTGATCAATTAATGTTGATGCATATTATTATTCTGACATAAACGTTACACTGAATTGTGATTATGAATAATAATTATGCATAGATTTTCCTTGTAATTATTATTTATAAGTGGTGATAAATGATATCGCTTAATGCGTTTTTACCTCTCAGCTTCTTGCAAGGGCAGAAGAGCCTTCGCATGAGGAGCCACGCACTTCGGGGAGGGCCTCCACTATGCTTGGCAGAGCAACCGGGATCGGGACAAGAACTTCAAACTCGTCAAAGCCGCAGCAAAGAGAGGGATAACGAATTTTCGTTGCCTGTAAAAAAAATGGAGAGAATGCAATTTTTATTTTCAGATCATAATTGCAAAAAAATTCTCCAGTATTTCTTGAGATTGTATATTTTCAATATCAAATTTAACTTGCAATTCCTGCTCTATTTGCCTAAAATATGTTGCCATAATTTTGTCAAACGAAAATAAACAAAATCACGAAACAAAAAAAAAAGAAGAAGATCGATTGGCTTTTAAGGAGCACTCTTTTCATTTCAAAACAACTTCCTTGTATATTAGAGCTTTTGAACCTTGAAACCATAACTTGACAAGAAGTTGAGAATCTTACCTGGTGTGCCAAGAATGCAATTGAACTCGCACGACAACTATTTTTCCCATGCCATCCATTTTTAATTTGTATCGATGGATTCTCTAATAATCTTAACCTTCCTTTGAGCTCCGAAATACTGGTCTTTTTGAGTGATATTTTGAAGACAAGACAACTCTTTTCTACCATCTTGCTCTGGGAAATTTGAACCCTAATGGAATTTCTATCAAGGAATAGAGGGGGAAAAATCGTAATACACTTCTTTTCGATGCATTTGCCTTTGGGACATTAGGGTTGTATTTATAGAAAATTTGGGCGATAAAATCGATGAGGAGATTAGAAAGTTGAGATTGGGGGAATCTTTTTTGTGATTTCACAAGTTTTAATATATATCTATCGAAAAAACGTGGCAATAATCATAAATGAGGATCTCTATTGTAAAACTTTTATAGAATATCTTCATGTAGTTTAAAACCATTTGCATAACAATTATGGATAAAACCGATGATAAATTTGGTAATTTTACAAACTTTTAAGGGGATCTTCCGCACTCAACTTTACAATGTTTATAGTATGTCAGTTAGCGATAACTTCAATGATATAAGTAACAATTTTTAAATTCAAGAACATCCTTCACATATGTATCAATTACAATAGGTCAGGTCCGCTGGTTCCTCATATCCACATGGTATATCCATTCAAGAAAAATTTATCAGTATCTATGTAGATCAATGCAACCATCCATCTCTTTTCTAGTAGACTTTTTCCACATTATTTTACTGAAATTATAATTCATTGATTTCTTATCAGATCATTAGAAGGACAAATTTTAAATTTTCCCCGACCTTGTCACAAAATGCCTCCTCACATTCAATTTTTAACATTCGTTCCCCCCCAAAACGGAAAATTACCCGTAACATTGTCTTGTACTAGGAGTTAGGTTCATAACATCACAATTACTAAATAGCCCTTTCGGGTTTTAAAAGCACAAAGTTTTTTATTTTCACTTTTTATTTTTCTTATCAAATGCCAGATCCAAAAACGTTCCTTTTTTTTTTTTTCTTGAGGAATCGAAAAACGTTCTTAGATTATTGTTTTGATTTTTTTTTTCCATAGAAATAAATATTATTGCAATGTAATTCAAAATGAGTTATTGTCTTTCACTTATTTGAAAATTCTTGCGTATATGAAAAAGGACTAAGTTTGGCGCTGAATGGTGTTTCCGGGTAAAACATGAGGGAAATTTATTATATATCAAACTCAGCATTGCCATTTCAAGAACAAAAAGAAAAAAGGAAAAAAGGAGAAGAAGAAAGACTCAATATTGCCCAAGAACAGGGGAAAGATTTTCTTATTGAATTTGAAGGAGGGGTAGCTTTTATTCCTCATTTGGTGCTCACAGCAAGCCATACTAAAGTCCTCTCTTGAAGTAGTCATCGCCGAGACCATGAAGCTCTCATTGTCGCACAGATCGATGAACTCCAATGATGTCACGTGTGCAACTGCCACAATCTGGTGGAGGAGGCGCTGAATCGATGGCGGTTGCTAAACCGTCGAATGAATTGATGACGGAGAAGATGAAGGACTGGCATACATGGATCGGAGGCAACGGGGATAGATCTGGTGGTAATGGGTGGTGCAGCAAGGCCAGGATCTAATAGGGAGATGTGCGAATCGCGATGGTGAGATTACGGGGCTGCGGATATTTGGGTTTTTTTTTTTTTTTTCCTTTATGATTTTGTTTTGTTTTTTTTTTTTTTTTATCTATTGATATTAAAGGCATGTTTAGCTAAGGGTGGTTCACACCGACTAAGTTATAAACAGTATAAAACTCTCACATATTACAGTAAAAAGAAAAAAAATTGTTACAGTATAAAGCTCTCACATAGTAAAAACGGTTCCCCTAATGGTTCTCACCACTAGCCAAATCCCCTATAAAATTTGAAAGAAAAAACCATCAAAAAATTAAATAAAAAGCCCTTAATTGCATCATTTTCCCTCTCAGGGTTTGATTTTACTAATATACCCTTTAATTTTATCTCACATGTATTTCACATGTGATTTTCATTATCAAATTGATAGCATAGGAATATTTGCAAGCGTGTTAAAGTTAGGGGAACGGATGTTAAAAATTGAATACCATGAGGCATTTTGTGACAAGTGATGTTAAATGATTCCAACCGTTACATGAGGAGTTCTCCTTTCATTACAAAACTGACCTATATATGTAAGAGTAATTTAGGCAAATAATCATTTGTAAGTTTGTGAAAAATAAATAAATAAATAATATAAAAGGCAAACAAGTAGTTATGGGAAATCGACGAAAGACCAAGATTTGACAACTAATAGGTGTTGATACAAGTTTTTTCGCAAGGTGCAAGTCCAACCCATGTCTCATAGCATGGCCCAAGGTAAGGTATGTGAACTCAAGCCATGAGGCGGGGTCCTCCAAGTGGGTCATGGTTTGGAAAGCCAAAGAACGTGAATGGGTCCATTATTTTGTCCAATTAAACTTTTAATTCACTTGAGAAATTTTAACTCTAATTAGAATTAGAATAAAATGGATATGGAGAAAATTAAAGTAAGAAAGGCCCAAAAAACCTATGTAGAAGCCTAGGCTCAACAACATGAAAAAAAATGCCCATTTTTTGTTCTGTCCAACATGGTAGCACACTTGTCGCACCAGCTCACTCGCCATGCCATCCTTGCCAACTCACTTGCGGGAACTTTGCTATAGAGATGTATGACTCCTATAGCCGAAGACAAACTCCTCTCAATTAGATGGCTGGTCAGAGGGGAACCCAATTCTTAGGTCTAAACATTACCCAAAATGGAAAGGCAAAGCTCCTACCGTATAGATACCCTTGTGATAGGTCACCTGGAATAGCATCCCTTGGTCGACTGACCATTAATGCTCCTGACATGCTCAAACCCTTGCTGAAAGATCAAGTTTAAATCTAGAGGGAAAATCTCCCACCACATGCAGTTGCCACATATGGCTGTGGCAACTCCCATGGAACCAGGCCTGGAACCATCCCCAACTAAATGCTCGAAATAGAAGAAACCCAACAAAACTATATCTCTATTTTTCTTTATAAATACCCTCTCAACCTTTAAGAAGAGACTAATGAATCTCATTCTACTTAGACCACCAACAATAAACTGCCATAGCCACCATAACCACTATCTTCTCCATCATTATCTTCACCCAAAACCTTCATAATGACCAAGGGATCATGGGCTAGGTCCTTGAGATGCTTATCATTTGAGAACTTAGTTTAACCAAAAAGTTCTAGTTCAATTCATTTTTGATATAGTGTTTCTCTTATAAAATTTTAATAGTTGCTATGTTTTATGCTCAAGCCATTTGTTTGAATTGGTTTCCCAAACACCCTCTTAATAATACCAGGCCTACTTCTTGATGTCATAGACAGAAATTTTATCATTGAATTTGGCTAAATAATTAAGCTACAGAATTGAGTACCTTGCTCTTATCTCTGTTGATTGTTTACTTTGACAACATCATGCTTTTATCCTTTTTACTTCTACAACATCGTGCAGTCTCTGACTAATGAAATTGCAAATGTTGATCTTATTTTTTTAACAATCCTACCCATCAATGATTAATTACATCAAAACTCAAGCTTGCGCAAATGGGCAGGCAACTTGAAGCCTCACCAAATTGGGGCCTTACATAGATTTGATAAACACCATTGCATACGTTTTTCATCGATCAAGGTTTTTTCGCCCAGCCATCGGGAATTATACCCGGCTGGCAGTCACTTTGTAGTGTCGTGAACGTAGAACATTGCTTCAATATGGTACACACCAATTTCCTCCGCGTTGACAAGGACCTCTGACCATTCTCCGATGAATCCACTCAAGAATGGAGCTCATGATCATTCAGAATTAGGAAATGACATAGATTTGCTCTCTAAGCCATTTCTCAATTCTTCTCTTGTTACTACTAATTCTGTAGAAGTTCAAAAGCTCCATCATTGCATAGATTTTCATCCCATGGTTTGCGGCATGGTGAATAGCAACAGAAGGTTCAGCCTGCCAGAGCTTTTCCCTGCGGTTCGACTGCTTTCTTTGGCTTGAACTTCCAGCCTGATCAACCTGGTAAATATGCCAATTACCTGATCAATTAATGTTGGTGCATAATATTATTCTGACATAAATGCTACACTAAATTATGATTATGAATAATAATTATGTATAGATTTTCCTTGTAATTATTATTTATAAGTGGTGATAAATGATATCGCTTAATGCGATTTTACCTGTCAGCTTCTTGCAAGGCCAGAAGAGCCTTAGCATGAGGAACCACGCACTTCGGGGAGGGCCTCAACTGTGCTTGGCAGAGCAACCGGGATCAGGACGAGAACTTCAAATTCGTCAAAGCCGCAGCAAAGAGAGGGATAACGAATTTTCGTTACCTGTAAAGAAAAATGGAGAGAATGCAATTTTTATTTTCAGATCATTATTGCAAGAAAATTCTTCAGTATTTGTTGAGATTGTATATATTCAATATCAAATTTAACTTGCAATTGCTGTTCTATTTGTCTAAAATATGTTGCCATAATTTTGTAAAATGAAAATAAACAAAATCATGAAACAAAAAAAGGTTGGATTGACTTTTAAGGAGCACTCTTTTCATTTCAAAACAACTTCCTTGTATATTTGAGATTTTTAACCTTGCAAACATAACTCGACAAGAAGTTGAGAATCTTACCTGGTGTGCCAAGAATGCAATTGAACTCGCACGACAACTATTTTTCCCATGCCATCCATTTTTAATTTGTATCGATGGATTCTCTAATAATTTTAACCTTCCTTTGTGCTCTGAAATATTGCTCTTTTTGAGTGATATTTTGAAGACAAGGCAACCCTTTTCGAGCATCTTGCTCTGGGAAATTTGGACCCCTAATGGAATTTCTAATGAGGAATAGAGGGGAAAAAAACTTAATACACTTCTTTTTGATACATTTGGCTTTGAGACATTGGAGTTGTATTTATAGAGAGTTTGGGCGATAAAATCGAGGATGAAATCAAAAAGTTGAGATATGAGAGAATCTTTTTTTATGATTTTGCATGTGTACCTGCCATAAAAACGTGGCGATAATCATAAATGAGGATCTATATTGTAAAACTATTATAGAATATCTTGATATGGTTCAAAACCATTTGCATAACTATTATGGATGAAACCGATGATAAATTTGGCAATTTTACAAACTTTTAAGGGGATCTTCTGCACTCAACTTTACAATTATAGTGTATCAATTAGCGATAATATCAATGATATAAGTAGAGGTGGCAAAATCGTGTTCGTGTCGTGTTCGTATCGATAAGTTTACAGCACGACATATTTAGCCCAAACACAAACACGACACGATTAATAAACGTGTCAGGAATGCAAACATGAACATGACACGTCTATGACAGGCGTAACACGATGTGACACGATTATTAAATGTGCCGTGACAGGTTGACATAATAACAACACGCATATGACACGTTTATGACCCAATTAACTAAAAATTCAAAAAAATTCAAAAAATTTTAAAAAAAAAACAATAAAGAAATTAACAAAAACATAATATCTAATTAATACTAACCTACATAAATATTTTAAATTTTTTTATTTTTAAGTTTAAATGTGTTATAAATGGGCGGGTCGTGTCGTGCCATGTCAACACGTTTACAGCTCGTTTAATTAAACGTGTTAAGATGTGTTTAGCGTGTTAGCACGAATCCAGCCTGTTTATTTTCGTGTTATTCATGCCAACCCATTTATAACACAATTAATAAACGTGCGGTCCAAACCTGTTTATCTCGTGTCATTTCCATATCGTGTCATCGTACCGTGTCCAAAATTACTAGCCATAGATATAAGTAACAATTTTTAAATTTAAGAACATCCTTCACATATGCATCAATTATATAATAGGTCAGGTCCACTGGTTCCTCATGTCTGCATAGTATACCGATTCAAGAAAGATTTATCAGTATCTATGTAGATCAGTGCAACCATCCATCTCTTTTCTAGTAGACTTTTTCCACATTATTTTGCTGAAATCATAATACTTTAATTACTTATCAGATCATACAAAGGACAAATTTCAAAATTTTCCCCTAAATTATGGGCCTTGTCAAAAAAAGTCCCCTCACATTCAATTTTTAGCATTCGTTCCCCCGAACGGAAAATTACACGTGACCTTGTTATGCATTAGGAGTTGGGTTAATAGTATCGTAATTACTAAAGAGCCCTTTCAGGTTCAACAAGCACCAAGTTTTTTATTTTTATTTTTATTTTTTATTTTTCTTATCAAATGCCGGATCCAAAAACGTTGTTGTTGTTGTTTTTTTTGTTTTGTTTTGTTTTTTTTTTTTTGAGGAATCCAAAACATTCTTAGAGTATCGTTTTGGACCTTTTTCCCATAGAAATAAATATTATTGCAATGTAATTTAAAATGGAATATTGTCTTTCATTTATTTGAAAATTCTTGGGTATATGAGAAAGGACTAAGTTTGGCGCTGATTGGTGTTTCTGGGTAAAACATGACGGAGATTTATCATATATCAAACTCAACATTGCCCATTTCAAGAGAGAGAACCAAAAAAAAAAAAGGAAAAAAGAAGAAGAAGAAAGACTCAAAATTTCCCAAGTGCAGGGGAGAGATTTTGTTATTAAATTTGAAGGAGGGGTGGCTTTAATTTCTTGATTTGCCCCTCATTTAGCGCTCACAGCAAGCCATATTAAAGCCCTCTCTTGAAGTCGTCATTGCCGAGACCATGAAGCTCTCAATCATTCTGTTTGGTAAATGCATTCGAATTAGTGATTTTAATTAGAATTTAAGTTAAAGATTTGAATTGTTATCCGAATTGATAATCTGAGTATGGAATAAAATTAAAAATTGTGTTTGGAGAGGTAGTGAAAATAGTTTTTGATTTATTAACAAATCTAATAAAATCTTAATGTTAATAATTCTAAAAAATATGCAATATAGATCTTAATTTATTCCTCTATTCACCAGGAGCACAATGAAAAAAATCATCTCAATTGGATATAAAATAATAAAGTTATAATTTTTTTCCTCAAATATAAGAGAGAGAATTTCAGTTTTTACTCTAATAAAGATATCCGAATATCAAAAATTTAAGGGAGAGTCAGAACTTTAAAAACTTAGATTCTTGATATTTAAAGGATTTAAATTTTGGAGGAAACAAACATGTATTCAAAAGATTCTTGATACTTGAATTTAAATTTGAGTCCATTAAGCCTAAACAATATACAAAACAAAGAGCCCGCTTCGCCTGATCGATGAACTCCAATGATGCCACTTGTGCAATTGTCACAATCTGGTGGAGGAGGTGCTGAATCGATGGCGATTGCTTGTAATTGCTAAACTATCGGATGAATTGATGATGGGAGAAGATGAAGGATTGGCATGCATGGATCGGAGGCGTGGTCATGGGTGGTGCAGTAATTCCAAGATCTGGGGAGACGTGCAAATCGCAATTCTGAGAATAGGCGCTGTAGATATTGGGGTGGGCTTTTTTTCTTTTATGATTTTTTTATCTATCGATATTAAAATTTGAAAGAAAAAAACCATTAAAAAATTAAATAAAAAGCCCTTAATTGCATCATCTTCCCTCTCAGGGTTTGATTTACTAAAATGCCCTTTAATTTTATCTCACGTGTATTTCACATGTGATTTTCGTCATCAAATTGATAGGAGAGGAATATTTGCAAGCGTGCTAAAGTTAAGGGAAATAGATGTTAAAAATTGAATGTTAGAGAGTATTTTGTGACAAGGCCTATAATTTAATGGCAAATTTTGAAATATGTACTAAAAAATAATATGAAAAGTGATGTTAAATGATTCCAACCGTTACATGAGGAGTTCTCCTTTCATTAAAAAATTGACCTATATATTTATGTCTGGTTTAAGCAAATAGTCATTTCTAAGTTAGCAAAAAATAGATAAATAAATAACATAAAAGGCAAATAACTAGTTACGGGAAATCGACAAAAAAACCAAGATTTGACAATTAATAGGTGTTGATACCAGTTTTTTCACAAAGTGCAAGTTCAGCGCATATCTCATAGCATGGCCCAAGGTAAAGTACGTGAACTCAAGCCATAAGACAAGGTCCTCCAAGTGGTTGTGGTTTAGAAGGCCAAAGAACGCAAATGGGTCAATTATTTCGTCTAATTAGACTTTTAACTCAATTTGGAAGTTTTAACTCTATTGGAATTAGAATAATATAAGTATGGAGGAAATTAGAGTAAAAAATGCCCAAAAAAACCATTTAGAAGCCTAGGCCTAGCACTAGGAAAAAAAAAACCCCATTGTTTGGCCTGTCCAACGTGGTAGTACACTTGTCACACCAGTTCACCTGTCATGCCAGCTCACCTGCCACGCCATCCTTACCAACTCACCTATGGGAACTCTGCTTCAGAGACATGTGACTCTTACAACCGAAGACAAACTTCCCTCAATTAGTTGGTAGGTCAGAGGGGAACCCAATTCCTAGGTCTAAACATTGCCCAAAATGGCAAGGCAAAGCTCCTGCCGAAATAGCATCCTTAGGTCGACTGACCATTAATGCTCTTGACATGCTCAGACCCTTGCTAAAAAACCAAGTTTGAATCTAAAGGGAAAATCTCCTGCCACAGGAAGTTGCCACATATGGTTGATCCTGTGGAACTAGGCCTGGAACCATTTCCAACAAAATACTCGAAATAAAAGGTGCCCAACCAAACTAGATCTCTATTTTTCCTATAAATACCCTCTAACACCCTTAAGAAGAAACTAATGAATCTCATTCCACTCAAACCACTAACAATAAACCTCCATAGCCACCATAACCACTATCTTCTCCATCATCATCTTCACCCAAAAACCTCCATAACGACCATAGCCACCACCTCCTCTAAGCGAAAACCATCATACCACTACCTTAAACTGCCACCAAACCGCCTCAAAGCTTCCATAAACTTCATTACCAACCTCAAACCACCTAAGAAAGATCGTTCAAAGACCCAACTCGACCGTTCCCACTCGCCAAAAATCTCTAGATTTCATATTTTCCGACGAGTCCCAAAGGAGTCCAAGATTCATACAATTATTTCAACCTCCCCAAAACTATCTTATGACACCCATTAATCTTATCTCTAGCCTCAAAACCATCTAGAAAGAGTATTACTACAACCCAAGTCCACTATCCCAAATTTTGAAAAAATGCAAAGTTCCATATTATTTGGTAAATTCCACGAACGTTCAAGATCCATGTTCTTCCTCATTTGAACTTGGAAATATCACCAAATCCTCCTAAAACCATCCCTCTCTATGACCTAAATAACCTCCATGAACGAAGAAGACCAAAGCCATCTTTAAACGATTGCCATCTTTTCTCTCTCTTTAAAATCTCTCTTTAGATTGTAAACTACCTTACTTGTTAGAGTCAATCTCTTGTGGGACTGCTTCACCCGTCAGAGTCACTCTTCTATCGAGCCGTTCCACCTATCAAGAACCTTTTCTTAAAAAGTTGTTCCACTCCTTAGGAATTATTTCTCAAGAACTTATTGCACCCGTAGGACCATTACACCCTACTATTCAACCAAAATATCACATCTTGACCAAATAAGCATATTACCACCACCAAGTGTAAATTCTTCTATTCACGTTTCTCTCCCATGCCATGCGTATGCTTGGAGGCCCTCTTTATCGAATTTTTCCTCTCCGACGAATCTAGAATCTCAACGGATATCACTCTCGGACTTGACCATCCTCGAGGCTACCTGGGTTTATAATGGTTAAAATGTGATTAGACCTCAAAAAAATTTCTTAAAGAAACTTAAGGTGCAAAAAGGATGTTTTAAGGGCATTTTAGAAAAAATCAAATGTTTGAGGCCTTTAGACGCTAAATTCTTTTCTGAGTTTAACATAAGATTTGTTAAAAATGTCGATTCAGACAAATTTTGTGAAGAAATCCTACTCGAATTCCTATCGAAATAAGCCAAAACAAGTTGATTTTAGTTCTATCTTTTCAAAAAGGCCATTAAGATGAATGATTATGATAAAAGTTAAAACACAAAAATTGTAGATCTCATCAAAACAATCATAATTTGTGGACGGTTTGCAAAAATTCTATACCGATTTTAAGTTATGAATTTTACAAAATTTTGAGCATAAATGAAATTATTTAAATTTGATCAAGGATCTTTTGTAAGTTTTAATCCTTGCAAAAAACTAAACGTTTTAGCATAAGATGGTTAATTTTAGCCCTAAGGACAAAAATGTCAAGATTTTTGTGTTTTGAGCCAAAACCATAAAACCATGTGAAACTAGATTTCACTAAGAAAATGTTAGTTTTTTGTACGACCATGAACAATGAGTAACCATAGATTTTTAGTTTCAAAGGATTAAGAGTTTTTATCAAGAAAAGAAAGAGAAACACGTTAAGGGCGTAATCGCCAAGATTTTCGTATTACTAGTTAAAACCATGAAGTTTTGATAAAATGGATTTTTACAAAAAGGAAACTGATGTTTGGTTTTTGTAATGTTATGAGTAACAAAGAAATATAAGTTTTGTTTAATACCTACCATTACCGGCATTCCATGACGGTTTTTAGTTTGTTTAGTACCACAGCGATGATCTCATGATGGTTTTTTGGCCATCATAAATGCTTTATACGACGATTTAAAACCATCATGTAATCTCCAATTTTTACGAGTGGCTTTAGGAGTGTGTTTTTATACTCAAATGCTAAATTTACTATTAACATACGATCATTATAGCATTGCATCGAAGGTGCTCTAAAATTACATAAATATTTTGATTAATTTCAAAATTTTGCCCTTGAAAAATAAATTTGATGCAATGGAATTAGAAACAAAGAATTTGACAGGCCCCCAAAAATGGAGAGAAAATATTTAAAGTTTGTATTCAATATTCTCTAGTCTAAGCCCCGTTACAATTAGCTAAGGTATGTATTTATAGCTCTCTTACAAAATGAAATACAAATATCAGCTAAAGTATACAACTTATAAAACAAATAAGGCTCAATATATAAGCTAATACAAACAACCATGTAATATAAAAGAGCGATTATTATTGCATAATCTTACTACATCAAGATGTTATCTCAATTTTGCCCCCTATAATTTAAAATGGCACAAAACTCCCTCTTATAATAAATTGCAACTTTAGTACTTTTATCCTTGAGACGTAAAAATTTTAACGGTTTTGATAGCAATTAGATCATGTGATTGCTGACAAGATGCAATATAGTTAAGTTATACAAAGTAGACTCTGTAATTTTAAAAAAGAAAAGATTTGCATATTCTATCTCGCTCTAACCCTAAGTGTTGTCTCCTCCTCAGCTCGTGAAAATTAGGTTTTCTTAATTAACTTGACTTATACAACCATTGATCTTTTCTGTTTTCTGGCTTGTCTTATACAACCATTGATCTTTAGTTACGTTTCTTAATGAACTGGACTTTGATATCATGCTATTGCTTAATTGTTTTCTCCACCTAATTTTAACTAGAATCATTTGTCTCCTTTAAAAAATTCAAATCCGATCTGGATTTTTTTTCACAATTTTTGAGGAGCGGTTATGTCCAATCTTTTTGTCCCTTTCAATAGTACATAGCAACATTGTAAGCAGAAGCTAATTAAGTACTTTGAAATACTTAGGCATTTAGGAAGCCAGTTTAAACCAATGATTTGAACTTAAACATTGTAGCAATTTTAAAAAAAAAAATTCAAATCCGATTTGGATTCTTTTTCACAATTTTTTAGGAGTTGTTATGTCCAATCTTTTTGTCCCTTTCAATAGTACATAGCAACATTGTAAGCAGAAAATAATTAAGTACTTTGAAATACTTAGGCATTTAGGAAGCCATTTCAAACCAAAGGTTTGAACTTAAACACTGTAGCAATTTTAAATTTTGTGAAAGGAAATACAATAGCAAAATTAGCTTAAACTAAATCTTTTTGTTTTGAACCAAGTTCCCAGATGATACCAAGACTACTTGATTCCACAGGCAAAAAAATTCTCATTGAATTTGGCTAAAGAAAAGAAACTACAGAATAAGAAGTTTTTGTTGTTTGTTTACTTCTTCAACATCGCATGTATTCATCTCTTTTACTTCCACAACATCATTATTCTCTCACCGATGACATTGCAAATAATGACTGACAACACCAAAAGTCAGGGCCACACAAATGGGCAGACCATACTATGAGCTTCACCAAAATGGGGCCTAAAATAGAGTTGATCACACCACTGTACCAACTATTTTCATGGTTCGTGGATTCATCACCCATCTGTCTGGAATTATTAACCAGCTGGGATTCATTATATAGTGCCACGAAGCTCGAACACTGCTTTGACACAGTACACACAATTCTCTTTTCTGGTTCAAGGACTTGCAGCTTCACGATGATGATGCTTCTCCTCCGGTTGCATGTGGCCATTCCGGTGGTTCAGAAAAATAGCAAGTCCTTGTTTATGGTGCAGATCTTAAGGCTTCCGGTGAGGCGAACAGCAGCAAAGGCTTCAGTTGCCAGGGTTTTTGTCCGGCAGTTTTGCTAATTTATGCGTATCAAACTTGCAGCCAGATCAACCAGGGTAAATAAGCCAAAATAAAAACTTTTTAGCCAATTAAAAATATATCCTAGGTTTTTTAAACAAGTAACATGAATATGTAATTGGCTAAATTTTGATAGGGATGGATAATTTAGAATATGAAATTTTGCAATGGAACCAAAAGATGGCAAGAGATTAAGAATTTTACCTGGTGTGCCAAGAAAGCAAGTTAACTCGTGTTGTCCCTATTTTTCCCACGCCATCCATTTTTAGTTATTATTGAGGAATTCTCTGTATAGTTTTAACCTTCCTTTGATCTCCAAAATACTACTCTTTTTGAGTAACATTTTGAAGACAGGCAAATAACTAGTTATGAAATCTTCAAATAAACCAAGATTTGACAACTAAAAAAATATATCTAGTTTAGAAAATTAAAATAGTCTTCAGTTAAACACCTTGATCAACAAGCACATGTAATATTTGTCGTTTTGCAAATGTATATTATTTGTACAACCGTGTAATATTCAATTTGTTCACATCTAACACTTGATAAATGTAATCCAATACGTGTTACATTTAAACAAGTTGAATGCTACATAAATGCACAAACAATGTTATATTTGTGAACGCAAAATATTACATTGGCCTAGACTCGTTAGGGTGTCTGACTGAATACTATTCCTAGAAAATTACTTCATGTCCCAATTTATGGAAAATTATTAATAATTTGAATTTATTCTTATCAATTATCAAATTGGAATATCTACTGAGTATAGTCTTTAGTAACTTATCTGCTTATATTTTGTAATTTGTACCCATACAGAGTCCCATTCATAGATTAATCCTTACTAGTAAATTCTTTCTTTTTTCTTATCCATGGATCTAGGTTGCCGATTAGATCTATGTGATCTCTTCTTCTCCTTTTAATTTTCTTATTTAATTTTAATGTATATGTGTGCTTGTATGTTTTATTTTATTTTATTTTTCCTTTGTTATCAATTTTTAACGAGTTGTGTTGTCCAATCTTTTTCCAATAACTAAATAAGTACTTTCTTTTGTAGGTAGCAACATGGTAGGCAGAAAAACGTAGAAATTAAGCAAGCATCTTTTCTTTTATATAACTAAATAAGTACTTGAGACACTTTTCTTTTTGAAAAAAATAAATACCACATGTGTCATCCTATGAATAAAAAATGAAGATTACAAGCAGTATCAAACTCATAGCCTTTTTATCCAAAAGCCTTCCCGATCCCGTCCTGTGCCTAGACCAAGGGATCATGGGCTAGGTCCTTGAGACGCTTATCATTTGAGAACTTAGTTTAACCAAGAAGTTCTAGTTCAATTCAATTTTGATATAGTGTTTCTCTTATAAGATTTTAATAGTTGCTATGTTTTATGCTCAAGCCATTTGTTTGAATTGGTTTCCCAAACGCCCTCTTAATAATATCAGGACTACTTCTTGATGTCATAAACAGAAATTTTATCATTGAATTTGCCTAAATAATTAAGCTACAGAATTGAGTACCTTGCTCTTATCTCTATTGATTGTTTACTTTGACAACATCATGCGTTCATCCTTCTTACTTCTACAACATCATGCAGTCTATGACTAATGAAATTGCAAATGTTGATCTCATTTTTTTAACAATCCTACCCATCAATGATTAATTACATCAAAACTCAAGCTTGCGCAAATGGGCAGGCAACTTGAAGCCTCACCAAATTGGGGCCTTACATAGATTTGATAAACACCATTGCATACGTTTTTCATCGATCAAGGTTTCGTCGCCCAGCCATCGGGAATTATACCCGGCTGGCAGTCACTTTGTAGTGTCGTGAACATAGAACATTGCTTCAATATGGTACACACCAATTTCCTCCCCATTGACAATGACCACTGACCGTTCTCCGACAAATCCACTCAAGAATGGAACTCATGATCATTCAGAATTAGGAAATGACATAGATTTGCTCTCTAAGCCATTTCTCAATTCTTCTCTTGCTACTACTAATTCCGTAGAAGTTCAAAAGCTCCATCATTGCATAGATTTTCATCCCACGGTTTGCGGCATGGTGAACAGAAACGGAAGGTTCAGCCTGCCAGAGCTTTTCCCTGCGGTTCAGCTGCTTTCTTTGGCTTGAACTTCCAGCCCGATCAACCTGGTAAATATGCCAATTACCTGATCAATTAATGTTGATGCATATTATTATTCTGACATAAACGTTACACTGAATTGTGATTATGAATAATAATTATGCATAGATTTTCCTTGTAATTATTATTTATAAGTGGTGATAAATGATATCGCTTAATGCGTTTTTACCTCTCAGCTTCTTGCAAGGGCAGAAGAGCCTTCGCATGAGGAGCCACGCACTTCGGGAAGGGCCTCCACTGTGCTTGGCAGAGCAACCGGGATCGGGACGAGAACTTCAAATTCGTCAAAGCCGCAGCAAAGAGAGGGATAACGAATTTTCGTTACCTGTAAAAAAAATGGAGAGAATGCAATTTTTATTTTCAGATCAAAATTGCAAAAAAATTCTCCAGTATTTCTTGAGATTGTATATTTTCAATATCAAATTTAACTTGCAATTCCTGCTCTATTTGTCTAAAATATGTTGCCATAATTTTGTAAAACGAAAATAAACAAAATCACGAAACAAAAAAAAAAAAAAAAAGAAGATCGATTGACTTTTAAGGAGCACTCTTTTCATTTCAAAACAACTTCCTTGTATATTTGAGCTTTTGAACCTTGAAACCATAACTTGACAAGAAGTTGAGAATCTTACCTGGTGTGCCAAGAAAGCAATTGAACTCGCACGACAACTATTTTTCCCATGCCATCCATTTTTAATTTGTATCGATGGATTCTCTAATAATCTTAACCTTCCTTTGAGCTCTGAAATACTGGTCTTTTTGAGTGATATTTTGAAGACAAGACAACTCTTTTCTACCATCTTGCTCTGGGAAATTTGAACCCTAATGGAATTTCAATCGAGGAATAGAGGGGGAAAAATCTTAATACACTTCTTTTCGATGCATTTGCCTTTGGGACATTAGGGTTGTATTTATAGAAAATTTGGGCGATAAAATCGATGATGAGATTAGAAAGTTGAGATTGGGGGAATCTTTTTTGTGATTTCACAAGTTTTAATATATATCTGTCGAAAAAACATGGCAATAATTATAAATGAGGATCCATATTGTAAAACTTTTATAGAATATCTTGATGTAGTTTAAAACCATTTGCATAACAATTATCGATAAAACCGATGATAAATTTGGTAATTTTACAAACCTTTAAGGGGATCTCCTGCGCTCTTTTGCAAGGCAATAATCATAAATGAGAATCCATATTGTAAAACTTTTATAGAATGTCTTGATGTAGTTTAAAACCATTCGTATAACAATTATCGATAAAACCGATGATAAATTTGGTAATTTTACAAACTTTTAAGGGATCTTCTGCAGTCAACTTTACAATGTTTATAGTATGCCAGTTAGCGATAACTTCGATGATATTAGTAACAATTTTTAAATTTAAGAACATCCTTCACATATGTATCAGTTATAATAGGTCAGGTCCACTGGTTCGTCATATCTACATGGAATACCCATTCAAGAAAGATTTATCAATATCTATGTAGATCAATGCAACCATCCATCTCTTTTCCAGTAGACTTTTTCCACATTATTTTACTGAAATTATAATACATTGATTTCTTATCAGATCATAAAAAGGACAAATTTTAAAGTTTCCCCGACCTGGTCACAAAATGCCTCCTCACATTCAATGTTTAACATTCGTCCCCCCTCCCCCGAACGGAAAATTACACGTGACATTGTTTTGTGTTAGGAGTTAGGTTAATAACATCACAATTACTAAATAGCCCTTTCGGGTTCAACAAGCACCAAGTTTTTTTATTTTCACTTTTTATTTTTCTAATCAAATGCCAGATCCAAAAACGTTCCTTCTTTTTTTTTTCTTGAGGAATCCAAAAAGGTTCTTAGAGTATCGTTTTGATTTTTTTTTTTCCATAGAAATAAGTATTATTGCAATGTAATTTAAAATGAGTTATTGTCTTTCACTTATTTGAAAATTCTGGGGTATATGAAAAAGGACTAAGTTTGGCGCTGATTGGTGTTTCCGGGCAAAACATGAGGGAAATTTATTATATATCAAACGCAGCATTGCCATTTCAAGAACAAAAAGAAAAAAAAAAAGGAAAAAAGGAGAAGAAGAAAGACTCAACATTGCCCAAGTGCAAGGGAAAGATTTTCTTATTGAATTTGAAGGAGGGGTAGCTTTTATTCCTAGTTTTGTCCCTCATTTGGTGCTCACAGCAAGCCATATTAAAGCCCTCTCTTGAAGTCGTCATCGCCGAGACCATGAAGCTCTCATTGTCGCACAGATCGATGAACTCCAATGATGTCACGTGTGTAACTGCCACAATCTGGTGGAGGAGGCGCTGAATCGATGGCGGTTGCTTGCAAGTGCTAAACCGTCGGATGAATTGATGACGGAGAAGATGAAGGACTGGCATACATGGATCGGAGGCAACGGGGATAGATCTGGTGGTAATGGGTGGCGCAGCAAGACCAGGATCTGATAGGGGGATGTGCGAATCGCGATGGTGAGATTACGGGGCTGCGGATATTTGGCTGGTTTTTTTTTTTCTTCTATGATTTTTTTTTTATCTATTAATATTAAAGGGGTGTTTAACTAATGATGGTTCACACCACAGACTAAGTTATAAACAGTGTAAAACTTTCACATATTAGAATTAAAAAAAGTTGTAACAATATAAAACTCTCATATCATACAATAAAAATAGTTCCCTTAATGATTCTCACTATTAGCCAAACACCCTATAAAATTTGGAAGAAAAAACCATAAAAAAAAAATTAAATAAAAGCCCTTAATTGCATCATCTTCCCTCTTAGGGTTTGATTTTACTAAAATACCCTTTAATTCTATCTCACGTGTATTTCACATGTGATTTTCATTATCAAATTGACAGCAAAGGAATATTTGCAAGTGTGTTAAAGTTAGGGGAACGGATGTTAAAAACTGAATATCATGAGGCATTTTGTGACAAGTGATGTTAAATGATTCCAACCGTTACTTGAGGAGTTCTCCTTTCATTACAAAACTGACCTGTATATTTAAGAGTGGTTTAAGCAAATAATCATTTGTAAGTTAGTGAAAAATAAATAAATAAATAATAGAAAAGGCAAACAAGTAGTTATGGGAAATCGACGAAAGACCAAGATTTGACAACTAATAGGTGTTGATACAAGTTTTTTCGCAAGGTGCAAGTCCAACCCATGTCTCATAGCATGACCCAAGGTAAGGTATGAACTCAAGCCATGAGGTGGGGTCCTCCAAGTGGGTCATGGTTTGGAAGGTCAAAGAACGTGATGGGTCCATTATTTTGTCCAATTAGACTTTTAATTCACTTGGAAATTTTAACTCTAATTAGAATTAGAATAAAATGAGTATAGAGAAAATTAGAGCAAAAAAGGACCAAAAAACCTATGTAAAAGCCTAGGCTCAACAACAGGAAAAAAAAATGCCCATTTTTTGTTTTGTCCAACATGGTAGCACACTTGGCACACCAGCTTACTTGCCACACCATCCTTGCCAACTCACTTGTGGGAACTTTGCTATAGAGACATATGACTCCTATGGCCGAAGACAAACTCCTCTCAATTAGGTGGCGGGTCAGAGGGGAACCCAATTCTTAGGTCTAAACATTACCCAAAATGGAAAGGCAAAGCTCCTACCATATAGATACCCTTGTGATAGGTCACCTGGAATAGCATCCCTTGGTTGACTGACCATTAATGCTCCTAACACGCTTAAACCCTTGCTGAAAGATCAAGTTTAAATCTGGAGGGAAAATCTCCCTCCACATGTAGTTGCCACATATGGCTGCTCCCGTGGAACCAGGCCTAGAACCATCCCCAACTAAATGCTCGAAATAGAAGAAACCTAACCAAACTAGATCTCTATTTTTCTCTATAAATACCCTCTCAACCTTTGAGAAGAGGAATCTCATTCTACTTAGACCACCAACAATAAACCTCTATAGCCACCATAACCACTATCTTCTCCATCATTATCTTCACCCAAAAACGTTCATAATGACCATATCCACCATCTTCTCTAAGCGAAAACCACCATACCACTACCTTAAACCGCTATCACACTGCCTTAAAGCTTCCATAAACTTCATTACCAACCTCAAAACACCTAGAAAACATGGTTCAAAAACCCAACTCAACCATTCTTATTCGCTTAAAAACTCAAGCTTTCATATTTTCTGACAAGTCTCAAAGGAGTCCAAGATTCATATAATTATTTCAACCTCCCCAAAACCATCTTAAAACATTTATAAATCTTTTCTCCAACCTCAAAACCATCTAGAAGAGCATTACTACAATCCAAGTCCACTATCCTAACTTTCTAGAAAATGCACAATTCCTTATTTTTTTGCTAAACTCCAAGAACGTTCAAGATCCATTCTACTTCGTTTGAACTCAAAAATATCACCAAATCCTCCTAAAACCATCCCTCTCCAGACCCAAATAACCCTCATGAACGAAGAAGACAGAAGCCATCATTAAAAGATTGTCATCTTTTCTCTCTCTCTAAAATCTCTCTCTAGACTTTAAACTACTCTACCCGTCAGAGTCAATCTCTTATGGAATTGCATCACCCGTTGGAGTCACTCTCCTCTGGAGCTGTTCCACCGGTCAAGAAACTTTTCTCAAGAAGTTGTTCCACTCATCAGGAATTATTTCTCGGGAAGTTGTTGCACCCGTAGGACAATTACACCCTATACTTCAACCAAAATATCACATCTTGCCCAAATAAGCATATTACCACCACCAAATAGAAATTCCTCCATAACTGTTATGTTCCTGTCCCATGCCATGTGTATGCTTGGAGGCCTTCTTTATCGAATTTTTCATCTCCGATGGATTCAGAATCGCAACAGATCTCACTCTCAAACTTGACCATCCTCGAGGCTACCTAGGTTTAGTCGTAACCTAGCTGGGGCCGCTATAAGGTGAGCCTAAACAACCCATTTTGGCCACCTACTGTGCAGATTTCATCAACTCCATCACTTGTTGTGTTGCTACTTTAGCTCCTATCAGGCAGCACCCGAGCCAATAGGAAGAGGCCACGAAGTCCACACCCCCGACGTGTGAAGGTCCACGACAAAAGCTCCCTAATATGTTGCGACTCTATTGGGGATGCTAGATTAGGATTCCACAATGGATCTGTCCATATCCAAAAGGATGAGGACCTCACCTAAAGGGGATACTAAGTCACCCGCGCCTCCTTCGAACCATCCCACAAAGCCAGACGGTTCCTAAACTCATAGAAGTAATCTGCAACATGGCTGTGTGCTCATGCATGAAGTGAACAAAGTGAAAAACATCATTTTTTTGATGGGTTATGGGCCACTTTCGAAGGACATCATCACCGGCAAATTTTGAGAGGCCAATTAAGTGTGTTAGAGAGACCTCCCGTGCGAATGGAATCACCCTTAGGGCATTAGGAGATAGAAGGAGAAGAACACCCACCTGTTGGCCGTTCTTGGCAAGTCATTGAAGTTTTCTCAGTGCAATAGGAAGGGCCAAGAAGGGAAAGAGATAACCCTTGACCAATGAATCCGGGATGAGGTAATCCGCATCTACCCACCCTGGAGACAACCTACCGTCGATAATAAGGGACATCCAAGGTATTGTCAGCTACATGAATATGTTAATCACTTGACACGGAGTGTCGAATTCTCTGGAAGATTTTTCATGCCAAAATACGTGAGGTACTCTCAAGCTACCATCGAAGAAGCAAAGTGCTAACTTGGGACCCCTACCTTATCGCAAGGACGAGAAAACACATGGTTGTGACGACTCACCTGTCACCACAAGAAGAAGTGAAGGATGCACCCGTGGCAGTCTGACCCGAAGCCACCTAAGCCGGTATGGGAAGCCTCCTGTGGCAGCTTTCAGGCCTCTCGACGTACCCATGGCAAGCCTACCAGGTGCACAACATCATTTCTACAACCCGTCAGATAGGGGTGTGAGTTTGAAGAAGAGAGCTCTTCTGAAAAGATGCCTTCAAAGAGAGAGACATTCGATGAAGGATCACCCCTACCCAAATTTTAGAAGCATTTTAGATAAATACAAGATACTTTAGAGTGTAACAAAGAAAAGAAGGAAGGGGAGTTCAAAGGGGTTATTCTTATGGACAAAGAATGTCAAGATCATACCACCAAGCATGAATATGACACACTCATAAGGAAGTAGCTCGACCCATCATCCCGATTGGACATGGACATAGTGAGACTCTCTGCCCCTTCCTCTGAGGTGATGACTGCAGCTCCTGATGGGAGCTTCCTAACTCAGAAGGGAACATCTAGGAAGATGGCGATTGCCACAGTAGACCACACTAGAAAAAGTAATCCTAATGTGGACTACTACAGCGAGGGGAGTCCTGATGCAGACCGTGTTGCACCTGAAACTAGCTGTCTGTACGAGGAAGCTCCTGACGCATTATCACCCACAGTAATAGTTCTTGGTCGGGGACCACCTGGAGGATTCCCTTTGGGAGTGTGTGTTCGTGATGAACCATTCCATCGTGACATCACCCGAGGCGCTACACTCAAGTCAAAGACATATATTGGGGGGCCTTGATTGGTGTCATCCGAAGGAAACATCATGTCAAGTACGTCCATCCTACTTATAATTTTCTTTGGAATTCCTCTTAGGAAGGATTGTCATGGAATGGATCAATGTTAGGCATATGAGAACATATTTTCAATAATGTACTAGGGAAGATATTTCAAGTTCTTTACTCTTTATATATTTACGTATGTGTGTACACATGTGGAAGATGCAAGTAGTTATTACCATGTTTAGCCGATGCACATATGCCCTCGTCGTGCTTTGAGAAAGGATCTCTGTAGTTATGATAATCATCTTGCGAACGATTTTGATTTTACCATGCTTGAATTACTAGCTTTGCCCGAATAGGTGCACAAGGTCTCCGGTTTCATGGGAGAGTAGGGATGTAGATACTATCCTAACAAGGATGCATCTCCACGGAAACTATTATCATTGGACAAGAGTGTTTTGAAGAAGTTTCTGTTACTTTTGTTCCTAGTGACATTCCTTGCATATTTAACATACGACCCATGGGTGTGTTCTTTATATTCATGACATTGATCCTTAGCATATTTAACGCTTAACGTATGACAGTGATTGCTAGCAAGCTCCACATGTTAATATACGATGGTTTTTGTTAGCGTGTGATATGCATGTGTCCCCTTTGAACTCATAACAATGTTATTCGCATTAATCTCATCCCTAGTAACTTGTTTTGAATGCAATATATGGCGGTAATGTTTAGCATGCTCGAATGTGAGGTATGTAGAAACCCTTCAAGTGCATGACAGGATTGTTAGCACTTATGAGAAGTTTCTTTTCCTATTGACTAGCGTTGCATATCCAATATGCACCATATGGTAGTGACTTGCTAACATGTGACATATGCACCTGTTTTATAAATTCATAATTGTGACTCTCAATATCGTGTGTCTTCTAAACTCATAACGGTTTATGTACATTGCTATATTGCACATTCATCATGTATGCGTGTGCTCTTTGCTTTCAAGATGGTTATTTTTGGTATTTTGAAAGAGTTGCCAATATTCTTGTTTCTATTAGTTTTCTCGCATAATTAATACGTAGTAATGTAGCTGATTGGAGTCATGATGGTGATCCTTAATTAGTTTCATTTCTGGCAGCTTATCTTGCATGTCTGATGTATGCATATTAACTCTTGAATTCAGAATACCATTTATTACCCCATTATGTGTTATGCTTAGTAGCTATAATAACTTTTGGATAACTTTGACGCCGTGCTTGAAATTCTTGATTGAGAACTTAGGGCTTTTAACGTGTTTGAATGGTTTGTCATATATATATATATATATATATATATATATAAGATAGATTGAAGCGGGTTGTCACCCAACGGAGACCCACCTGAGGATCCTAAAAGCATGCAACAATACAAGTCTGTCAAAAATAACCCGAGTGAAGCCGCACCTAAGAAGCTAGGCTCCTGCTGCAGACATTGAATCGAGAAAATCACCTGTCGGAGGTACTGTGCCAAGGGGGAGAGGGAATTCCAAAAAGGAATATAAAAGAAGTGGGTCATCTCCCATCGAAAGGAACATTTGAGTATCTTAGTAACGACACAAGTCAGCCATGGATGGTACAAGAGAAAGCCGCACTTGAAGGCCCATGTACAAACGCAAGTTGCCACAGCTATTAACACAATATTCGGTCGCAGTTTCAACAAGAAAGAGAAGACAACGTTCAGGCATTATATAACAAAAGGAAAGAGTTCCACAATACTACAAATAGAAGAACAAAAGGGCGGAAGGAAACACAAAAGTTACAATCAACAACAAAATTTCAAGAGGGAGAGATAACATAAGCCAAGTACAAGTTAGGAAAACAGGTCATCGTCAAGGTGCCCGAGTGCCTCTACTGCTGCAATAACCTTGTCATGATCAGCCCCAGGTTGGGCGGCAGAATGTTATATCTTTGCTCCTCCAATGCTGCCAACTCCACCTCCATGCGAGAAACCCTGGAATCAAGGTCAGCCCTTCTGAAGGACTTACTATGCATCTTGAACATGGCGCATGCAATATCCCGGACCCGAGCTGACAAAGCATCCATGTGATAGTCCATGGCATCAACATCGCTGCATATGCCAAGGCGGCCTCGGAGATCTCGACGAGAGAAAAATTATGAAGCCCGAGTAAGACCAAGCTCTAACCTACAAGGATGGAGGGACGGAGATACCTAGACATGCCACTCTTGGGAACACGAGCGAAGGCATTCTCTAAGCGGGGGACCGATGCAACAGGGACACCGACTCCCTAGAAAGAAGCAAGTTCAAAGTCGCTTCCCATCTCAAATTCAACCAACGCCGTACCAAGCTCCATGATGTCGAATGGCTCCAAAAAAGTACCAATGGTGAAGCCCTACTGCAGGAGCTGTGCACTATCGCTGGAGGTGGCTTTGGCACGGGTGGCGGGTGTAGCAACTTCTGATATAGGAATCAGTGGGAGTGAGTTGGGGGCTACAGAAGGATTCTCTTTAGCTGCCTTGGCTCAAGGAATGGTTGGGTCCACCAAGCAACCGTCCATGATAGCTTGCGCCTGTTGTTGTATAAGGACCTCTTGCTCTAGCAGGAGAACTTCATCATGTGATTGATCAACCTTAGGAACGTCATCGGTAGGAACCCCTAAGTGTCATCATCCGTGGAAGCCTCATCCTACAGTAGAACGAAAAGGAAAAGGGGGGTTACAATTATGCCATACAATATCAAGTCTCTATCAAACTTTTCTTAAACATAAGGAGCATACGAAGGCTGGAGGTTGAAAAAGGTTGTGATCTTAAACACTTAGAAGCCCCCGGTGGGAACGTCGGGTGGAACACTACAGCGTACTAGTGCTGCAGAACCTAATTTCAAATACCTAGAAGGCCCAGCGGGGACATCAGAGGATACCATCACGCAAGGCTGTGGTGATGCCCCAATAACATTGTTGGGAAACCCATAAGATGTCCATGGGACAGGTTAGTGTACGGTTCTAACCAATTGAGGCAGGTTAGCATGAGGCTCTAACCAACTGAGGCAGGTTAGCATCGGGTCTAACCCATCCAGGCGGGTTAGCATCGGGTCTAACCAATTAAGGTAGGTTAGTGCCGGGACTAACCACTGAGGCAAGTTAATGCCGGGTCTAACCCACTGAGGCATGTTAGCGCCAGATCTAACCCACTTGATTGGAGGCTTGGTCGGATGCTTGGTTAGAGGCTTGGTTGGAGCTACTCTTGTTTAGCTACTTCGACACGGCAAGGGGATCCTCAACACTACGGCAGTACGCTATGTAGATTAAAAGGGTTGCAAGATAGATTTGCTACAGATTATGGTAATAGAACTAGAACTACGGGAGAGGTTCCCATATACACAGGTCACAAGATAGTTCTTTATAGGTCATGATGGTAGGTATAGGATGGACACAGGTTACGGGATGGCTTCTCACAGATTATGGTAGTAAGTATGAAGTGACAAGAGTGGCTTTCCATATACACACGTCTCTAAATTCCTTACGAAAACTTATCCAGTGTGAGAGGCCAATGGGTAACCCCACTTCTGATGTTTATAGGAAACCGAGATTGCAGGTGTTTTCTCAAATGCAAGGTGCAGTAAAAGAACAAAGACACATACTTGGACATTGAGTGTCTCCTTCCGTGAAGCTGATCCTCCTGAAGCGCTTTTCCCCAAACCAACAAGATTATCCATAACACTTTTCTCGTGAGGGGCCAAGTTGTCTACAGCATCATTCTCCTACTGCACGGATTCAGCTACAACGGGTTTGTCCTTCAAAGATTCAGACTGACCAACACAGTTCAAATCAAGAGTATTCAGGAAAGCGAAGCATAATTCAAGAGGGTTGAAAGTAGGAAGTAAATCATACCTGAACTTCTGGCGTCTCTTCCACCAGAACAGGAGCTTTCTTTACAGAATAGGAAGCTGACTGCAAGAGAGAATACACAACAAGCGGTCAGGATGACAACAGATATACGACAAGGCATGGTTTCTAGAAGAGAAAAACAAAGAAAAGAACACTTTTTTAGAAGGCGAAGCACCTATTGCAGACATGGGTTTCTTTGCAATGCTCTTCCTAAGGGGCCAACTCTTAACCTATAAAGGTCACCCGAGTCGACAAAAGGTATGCAAAAGAAAGGAAAGAAAGAGGCGAAGGAGAACTTAGCTGCCCTGTATGGTCACCTTAGAAGACAACTCTTGAGTGGACGCTGAGTCCTCATCACGAGCTTTGTCTTCGCCACGGCTCCCACTTGTGGAAGCCCCTTTCAAGATGTCGGCCTAGCAAGAATTCTTTCTTTGTGATATGAGGGCTGGAGGAGTCACTTTCTTTGGATTTTCTTTAGCAAGGGCAGAATGGGTTTTTTTGGACGAAAAGCGATCCTGTCAGGATTTTGCACTTACTTCCCTTGGTAGAAGATGATGGAGGATCAGGAGCAGGAACATCTTATTGCGAGATCTCACCAATCAAGGATCAGGAGTCTCTAGCGATCAATCAGAAAAGGGATTGGCTTTCTTTAAGGAAGTTTGAACAGTATGAGCATCAAGCAACCTCTAAGTCTCACCTGTAGAGTCAGCAGTAGCAAGAGAGATCGATCGTGCACCTACACTGACCATCTCACTGAAAGCAACTAACACTTGGCGTCAGTATTTCACGAACTTGGGGGTGTACTTGGCCAGGTATTGCTCACCCAGAACAGATAGAGTGTCATCAGTAGGAGCAGGGAATCTAGCATTCACCAAGAAGGACGAGAATGCCACCAAGGCTAGCTCTTCTCGTAGTGATAGGTGTCCGGGGACAGGCTGGTCGAGATTGAACTGGCTGAGGACTTGGTACGAGCGGTACATCACCCGTATTGGCTCTTCCTTGTAAGTGGGCATCGGGAGCAGGCACGGTCTTAGAGCAAGTGCAAGGTCAAGCAAGTGAAGGTTAAGGTTGCCATTATCATCAAACTTGGCAAAGAGATTGGCCTGACTATCATTGTCAGGTCTACGAAAGAGCAGCTGTGGGACGAAATTTTCAACATTGGAGTAGGAGATGAACTGGTAACTCTCGGGCTTGTCTATGCAGTCTAAGATAGACTTGACGGGCAAAGGATTTCAGGTGAACCAGCAGCAGCACAGCGGGATCAAGATATCAGTAAGGTCAAAGTCCATGAGATTCTTCTCCATTGTTGACAAGGGAAGGGACCGCAGAGCATAGTTGGGGAAGTAGCCCCATAGGAATACTTGCAGCAGGTTGACAGTTGGCACCACAGAGTTGATCTCCCACGAGGGTGTCCATCTGATTAGAATTCCCCATGGAATAGGCCCGTCAATGGAATCCTCTTTCCCTTGGCAATTTCGATGGCCATGGGGAAGTGATGCCTTAAGATGGTGTCTACCGAGGACCAGGGCATAGATACCTACTCAGAAGCAGGGTGATCAAGGGCTCCACCTGACAGCCACTCCCGACACACTCACCTGGCTGGAACTTGCCATCAAAAGTATAACCATACCTGATCTAATAGGCAAGAGTGGAGCCGGAGCTGTCAAATACTTTATGGCAGGCGAGAAGAGCTTCTATCAAAACTATTTCTTTCTTACCTAAAAAATTCTCACAACATTCATCACCGTCAGGATAATTTCTCGGAAGGCCGCGATGAATATGTGACTCACCAGGCTCCATCATCGAATCATGTGCTACTACTTCTTGAGTAGGAGTTACAAAGCTCCTCCCTACCGAGATACTTGAATGATGTTAATGTTGATCGGGCTAACGGTTCGGAGTACAACAAGTCCTTGTTCATGTTCAGCTACTGGCTTATTGCAGATCTCATGACACGGCACGGTGAAAGGCAGCAGAGGCTTCCTCTTGCCAGAGTTTTTCTCCTGCAATTCTTCCGCTTTCTATGGGTTGAAGCTGCAGCCAGACCATGTTGTTATCGATAGGCCAAAACCTGATCAAGGCCCATTTGTTCTGAGATAAACATTACACAAAATTATCAATATGAATACACTGATTATACATAAATTTTTGTAGTAACTAACATATATGTAATATTGCTTGCTAGAGTTTTTTACGGCGCAGCTTCCATGATTGAAAAAAATGAAACACTTTGAAAGCTTTTTGCAAGGCCAGGACAGCCTTTGCATGAGGAGCAAAGCACTTGGGGGAGGGCCCGTATTGTGCAGGGCTGAGAATCCTGGATTGGGACGAGAACTTCAGACTTTTTAGAGCTACTGCAAAGGGAGGGATAACGAGTGTTAGCAAATGCAATGTTTATTTTTCAGATAATTATGGCAAGAAAAATTTTTTAGTATATAACGAAATTTTACAGTTTCAAGGTCAGATTAAACTTGCAATTTCTGTTTTATTTGTGTGAAATATGTTGCTACAATTTTGTCAAATGAAAAATAAAAGAAATCGTGAAACAAAAGAAAGATATGTCAATTTTTGATGAGCACTCTTTTCATTAAAAACAACTTTATTGTATATTTGATATTTTCAGCCTTGAAACCATAACTTGACAAAGCAGTAGAGAATTTCACCTGATGTGCCAAGAAAGCAAGTGAATTCGTACGGCCGTTATTTTTCCCATGCCATCCATTTTTAATTCGTATCCATGGATTCCCTCTAATAATTGTTAACCTTCCTTTGAGCTCCGAAAAACTACTCGTTTTGAGTACCATTTTGAAGACAAGACAACTCTTCTCTAGCATCTTGCTCTGAGGAATTTGGACCCTGGAATTTCAATCAATGAATAGAAAAAGAACTTAAATACAACCTCTTTCGATGCATTTTCCTTGAGACATTGTATTTGTATTTATAGAGAATTTGAGCGATGAAATCGATGATAGGATTAGGAAGTTGAAATGTAAGAAAATCTTTTCTGTGATTTTGCAAGATTGACAATATAATTGTTACAAACACGTGGCAATAATCATAAATGAGGATCTACATTGTGAAACTTTTATAGAATATCTTGATTCGAAAATGTATAACATTTATTCGATGAAATCAATGATAAATTTAATAAATTTAAAAACCTTTGTGAGAATCTCTCAATCTATTTTATATTGTTCACAAAACATCAATTACACATATTATAGTAGCAATAACATCAATGATACAAGTAACATTTCAACAAGTTACTTCATACATAAGTTCTCTTTTTTATTACAAAACTGCCCAGTATGTTTAAGCCTGGTTCAATCAACTAACTAGTTATGAGAAATCCGCAGATGAACCAAGATTTGACTTTTGAAGAAAATTCCAAAAATTTCTCCTCCTCTCACTCTCTCTGGATTTATTCCATCAAATTTCCAAGAAATGGTTGCTGTAATGAAGAACTAGCTAACATTTATTTTCTGGTAAATGATTGAATGTGGTTTATAACAATTGGCTATGTAATACATTATTTTTGTTTGGAAAACAAAATGTTCAGCATTTCCAAAGCACTATATCCGAATCAATATTGACACAAGAGAAAACCATCTCAATTGTGCAAAATCAAGAAATCAAGAGCTTTTCCAACTTGTTAAAGAGAGATGCAAGGTGAAAAACATCACAAAAATCTCTCCTGGAAAGCTTTCTCAGGGTTCTTCCCGTCAATTTGCGAATGGTGAGGGAAATCACTTGGCATTTCCTCGGCAGAAAACCATGCTTCGCTGAAGACTCTCACAACTTCTTGGTGAACCACAGCATTGCCCTCTGGTGTCAGGTGCAATCCATCACTGTGTTGAAGAAGATAAAGCACATGAATTAGGCATATGAAACTTGAAACTTCTACCCAGTTGAACTCCGTAAATACTTTATAAGGTCTTACACCCAATTGATAGATTTGGGTTTTTTTTTTTTTTTTTTTTTTTTTGAGTGGTTACGTCCATGGTTTGCTCTCACATGGTCTAGGATTCCTCAAGGAAACCTACTTGGGAAATAGCCACAAGTTTCACACCTCCCTTGGAAGGGTTCAGCGGATGTTCCAGTTTTGAACTTGAGCCCGCTAAGCAGTTTGGGGGATTTATAGTATGTGAAAATGAAAGAGCATATCACAATTGTCCCAACACCTTATTCTTTTTTTTTTTTTTCCTTTTTTGGTAAGAAGAATACCAATCTGGTTATTATGCACACGAGCAAGGTTAATTTACAAAATTACGTGAAGAATGCATACATAGGAAATTGGTCAGACCCACTTTCTTAATGATCATCAAATTCTATAAGAATTTAAGCAAGCCAAACCTTAGGAATTTCTTCTGCCAACCCTCCGTTTCCTGCATCTTGGACCACATATCGATGGAGCGGAGACCCATTTCCTTGGCTAGCTCAGCGCACTGCTCTGCATAAAGTTGTGTTACTTCATTTGTCCTTTCTGGCAATCTCCTAGCATCCTCACCGTATAGAGATCTGTTGGACTCAATAATAAGCTCATTCAACTAATAAGATTAGAAACATATTTAAAGATCACAATATTGTGGCAGTCGTTATCTTAGAGCATCCAACACAAAATATACCATGACCATACCGTGCATATTCGTTACGCCCTTCCTCATCGACGGGCGGTGGAGTAATAAGCACAATGAGCATGGAGGGAGAGCATTCCTGTAATCAAATGAACAAACATAATGAGAAAGAAAATTGAGTAATGGATCCTACAAGACCATGCTTGAAGTGCAGAGAAACTGGAGATTAAAAAGCTTAAAATCATCAGAAGTTATGAATAACCAAATGCAACGTAGAAACACAATGAGCCCATTACATCAAGTCCAAAAACATTGTTCCTTAAAGAATACGCAAATTTCAATATAGGGGATTAAAATGGTTTTGCATCAATTTTAAGCCAGTTATAACAGCTATTCTGTATGGAACCCCAAAAAGATCAACAGATTGAAAAAAGTTAAGAATCTAGAAACAGAAACTAAACCTTTAAATGAAGAACAATTTTTTTGAGATTCTCTTTATACTCATCAGTAGGAACATGTTGCCGTTCACTAGTTCTCCCTAAAATCGCAGCGTCATTGGCCCCAAAGAAAATTGTCACAGCCGCAGGAGGTTTTGCAGAGACCTGAAAAATAAGGCAGAAAATGACATCTCTGAATACTTAATACCAAAATGACGAGTACAATAGCAATCGATATCCTTTGTTTCCTAGAAATTAGATCCCCTGATGAATATCTAAACAAAGTAAGTAGAAAATTAATATCTTTCATTGATCATCTTATATTTATCCTGAACCAAAATTCTTACACTAGAATGCCCACTAGAAAACAAGCAAAAACCCATTCCATGGTCATCAGATATGAATCCAAAAATAATCAATGCAAGTATGATAACATATAGTTTGTTGGTATACAGATCTAAGAAACAAGAAACATCACTCAAAAAGTCAAACTTGCAAGAAATGGTAATAATGTATAGCATTAGATATAGGACCACTATCCACAAAACTAACAATATATATGTATGTATAAAAAAAAGGATATTAATAATTTTCAATTCCAAAAACTCTTAGAAGAAGGACCATAAGAACCCTGAAGCTTGAAAATGCAGAAAATAAGAAACTTACCAATGGAAAAAGTTGATTCAACAGAAACAAAGCCCATCTAGTGTTGTACCCACCATATCCACGGACCAATACATCAGCCTATCAACGAACCCAAAAAAAATATTAAAATCCAACTTTAAATCAATGAAATATCCAAAATCAATTTCTGGGTCTTTCTCATTTTCATGTTTTTCCTAAAAAAAAATACCAACCTTGCGAGAGTAAGTGTCAGCAAGAGCAGCTCCCCAACCTCCGGGTCTGAAGGACTGCTGTGTTATTGAATCTCCAAACAACACGATCTGAGGCCTCATTGATTTGATTCTCTCTACTCTGCTTCAATTATCACTCGAGTCTTACTCTTTACAGAAAAATAAATAAATAAATAAAAACATAAATACAATCAAACTTATAGAAACCTCACCCGTAAAAAAAAAAAAAAAAAAAAAAAAGACCTTAAAAATTTGACGTCGTTTTTCACGTTAAGTGTGATTTAATAAGATTTAAAAAAACACAATCAAACTTTTATACACCTCACCAATAAAAATTAAAAACAAAACCCTAAAAACGTCGTTTTTCGCGTTTTGCGTGATTTAAATTTTTAAAAAAAGACAATCAAACTTTTATACACCTCAGCAATAAAAAAAAGCCCTAAAAATTAAACTGTCGTTTTTCACGTTTTTTCTTAAAGGGTGTTTGAAAGGGTGGTAGGAACTATAAGTTAAAACCATTTTTATTGTAGTATGTGAGAGCCTTACACTGCAATAATTTTTTTTATTGTTACTGTAGCATATGAGAGCTTTACATTGTTTATAACTGAGTTTGTAGTGGGAACCGTGGTTTACACCACTCAATCAAACAGCCGGTTAAATACCCACAATTTGTGTAATTTAAGTCGTAGAAAACCACGATCAAACTTTTACACACCTCACCAATTTTATTTGTTTTTCATAATGCACATTGAATTTTTAATCTAAATAAAATCCATCATAAACTCAAAAATCATTAATAATTGAGATTCAAAAATTACTTTTAATTTTCATTCAAAACTTTTTCTTCATGTATTGAGTTTACTTTGTGTTTGGCAAGAGTGATTCACACTACTGTTTCAATTATGAATAATGTAAAGCTTTCACATACGAGAATAACAACAACAAAAATTGCTATAGTGTAAATCTCTCACATGCTATAATAAAGCAGTTCTAACCAACGATTCTTACCACCCTCCCAAACACCCTATTAATTTTTTTCTTTAAAATAACAAGCTGTATCTTAAAAAAAAACACTTATGTGTGAATCCCATAGATAAAATCATCTATGTTTTTTAATACTTGTGAATTGTTAGACCTCAGTTGCCAATAACCTCAAAATTCATTATATAATTTGTTAAAATTAAAAATTCAAAGGGTAATTTAAAAAACAAATAATTTAAAATGCAACAGTACAATGTACTCCACGTTAAGTGTGATTTAAGTTTTTTTTTTTTTGTTTCTCGAGCGTCGTAAAGGGTTCTGTCTTTTTTTTTTTCCTTCTTTTTTCCTTTTTTTTCAACTGATAACTGATCTTGATTTGTTTATTGTTAATTTTGATGTCGTTTTCCCCTTTTTTGTTTTATTCTGCTGTCTGTCGTGTTTAGCTTGATGAATTTCTTAATACGTAGTTTCTACGAATTGTCGTTGATTTTTAATATGTCGTTTTATGGGATTAGATGTCGTATTCATTTTGAATTTTACTCTTTGTTAACGCGATCCTTTACGCTTTGATGTCGTTTTCTTCAGCTTTATGACTTTTTATTATGATGCTGTTTTTTGTTTTAGGTGTTGTCGTTGTGCGTGTATTGCATACTTATATCATTTTTAAGTGGCTTTAATTGTCCCCTTTTTTTGGGTTATTATGGTGGGAAAAGTATTTTAGTCCTATCGGTAGGTTTTGTTATTTTTACCGTTGAATTAACTTTTCAACAATTTGATTTGTAATTGTCTATGTTATAAATTTGCAGCGTGCAACACAAAACTACTTTCAGTTATAAATTAGACCATTAAAAAGCTAATCCAATAATTAGAATAATAGGACCTACAAGTAGGTCAAAATGTCTTTCGCCCTACAAGTTTTTCCTTCTTCATCTTTTTTTTTTCTTTTTTCTTTTTTTTTGGCTTTGGTATGCATAGTTGTTTTGAATTTACTCTAATCATTTTCTAGGGTCATCCTCCATATATTCTTACTGCTACTAGGCTGTACAATTGGTAGTTTCACAGTTTTCAAAAGAGAATACAATTTGAAAACCAAAAGTTTTTACTAAGCGCATTTATCTTATTGACTCAACCGATCAAACTGGCCAATTCGATCCAGTCAAATCCATTTTTGGCGGATAACCGACCTCAATTGGATTGAATTAGATTAGATGTCAATTCTTAAAAATCAATGTAGACTTTCAAAACATTCGATTCAATCCAACCTCTATTTATATTACCTCTATATATTTATATTATAGGTCCAAAATAAAAATTATAATTTTTGCATATACCTACACACACCAAATAAACCCCATAATATAGATGCAATATTCATTCTACTAGCTTTTCTTCCACTTTGTTTTTTACAGACTTGCTGTGTTTCTAAATTGAAATAGTTTATTATTAATGATCATCATCAAGGAGAGGAGTAGACATACTGAATTAGATATATATATATATATATACACATATATGGATTATACATTTTTCTTTTTTTTTTTTTTGGTTGAAACCTGAACTTGTTACGTTTATTAGTTTATAACTTTTATTTTTGAGGTGTTAGATGCTCAATCAACCTTGAAGTTTGTAGTTTAGACTTACATATGTATTTGGATGTATGGATATGTTGATTTTAGCTCTCTCTGTCTCTCTCTATTTTTTCAATTGTGGTTAAATTATCTCAAAAGGATAATATGCCTAGTTCAAACGCTTACAAAAAAGAGAGAAAATATACAAAAGCAATAACTTAAAACCAATTAGACTACTCCAATCCGAACCAACCTCAATAGGATTGAATTGAATTAGATGAAACACTATTATCAAATTAAATTAGATGAAATTTTTAAATACCGACCTTCGATTGAATTGGATGTTTATTTTTTAAAATACGTTGGATTGAGTTAGATGAACACTCTTAGTTTTCACTTTGAGGAAACTGTGGTCCTTTTCTTGTTATAGGGTCGGGATTCTAGCAGGGACAATCCTTCCACACTCTAGTATAGCTCAGGTTGTAGTACTTTTCTTTTTTTTACAAACGAATGGAATGGTCTCATCTCCACTAAGTTTAATAGAATAATCTCTTCCTTTTAACGAAACTTTTGCCTTCTCTAAAATATAATGCATGTCATTTTGTAGTGTTTTCAAATTGAAAATTCAAGAAAATTGTGGATACGTTAGTTCATGAAAACTTTCATTTTATACGACATAAAATTTGATAATGGCATATGTGTAGTTAATTATGTCAATTCATGTCGATTCTGATTAAATAGATCAATTTGAGTTTAACTGGCCGTTTGTAAATTATGTTGATCGTGTCAACCCAATTGTGACCCAACCTATTTATAGAAAATACAAAGCAACACCCAATTGTGACCCAACCTATTTATAGAAAATCCAAAGTTGCTTTGTGGCAAAACTGCCACAAACTCCGTCCAAAAGGATCAAGTTACTGCTTTTTAATTAAATGTTATTGAATTTTTATTCTTGATGTCGTTTTCTGGATTACCGCCGGTTTTAGAATTACTGTCGTCTAAGGGCTATCATCTTTTGTGTTCCCGTTGAATCTCTCTTTCTTTCGGGCTCACTGCTTTCATACTCTACAAGCAGTTGATGTTTTTTTTATCTTTCTTCCTAGTAATTATTTATATTTTCTTATTTTAGTGATTTCTTTTTTCCAAAATCGAAGTCGTTTTCCAAATTGATGCTTTTTCCGTATTATTTTGTTCTTTAATTTGTCGTCGTTTTCAGCATTCTTGTCGTTTATGAATGTTTCTATGAAGTTTCTTTTGACTGCTTCGTTCTTTTTATTCTGCTGTTATTTTCTACAACGTTTCCCATGCTGGAATGTCAAGCCTTGGGTCACTTGTATAACGTCAAAACTGATATTCAACTGTGGTAGCACAGATACTATAAAATGCCAATCAGATATTTGTGGCAGTAGAGTCTTTAGGATGAAAACAACACATGAACCATTCGAGAATTCTATGATGAGGTTTAAAAAAAATACTTATCGATATATAGGACAAAGTAGAACTATCATATTACATTAGAATTATATCAAATTAAAAAAGAAAAAAATATACGGGTTTTAATGTAAATAAACGTTTTTAGTCTTTTCTAGAAAATAATTTAAAAGGGTGTTTGGTTAAAGGTAGTTCACACCACAAACTCAGTTATAAACCGTGTAAAGCTTTTACATGCTACAGTAAAAAAAAAATTACTACAATGTAAAGCTCCTATATGCTACAGTAAAAATAATTCGCACTAATAATTTTTACCACTAGTCAAACACTCTGTAAGTTTTGATAAAGTAAGACAATGACCATTTTTAGAAATAGTTAATCAGTTGTTCTAAAATTTATCACTAATCATTGATTAAGACGATGGTTCATTATTGATTTGACTATGTTGTTTTCCACTGATGGACCAATATCAGTTAGTGATTAGCCAACGAAGATTATTAGAAACCGCGTCACATAAAGTTGACATGGATTGACACATGCCACCAGCTACAAAACTCTCAGTTTTTTTTACCATGTGGCGTAATAAAAATGTGAATCATGTGGACCAAAATGCCCTTTCCCTCTCCCTCTTTCTCTCTGGCCTCAGCATCCCCATGATGCCTCCCCATGCTCTCTCTCTCCGTCTTTTCTCCCCTTCTCTCTCACTTCCTTCTCCAATCACTGTCGTCGACCAGCTCCCCACCTACACCACATTGCCTGCCTCTGTCCCTTCGTACGGTCACACCCCTCGTCGGAGCTTCTGTGCCCCACGTCGGAGAAGCCTACACGACTAGAGCCATGCGTCGGAGACCTGTGCAGGTCTTTCTTCATGTTGTTGTGACTATGTGGAGCAAATCAGCTCCGCCGAGTTAATTGTAGATGAAATCCGCGTCTCGATTGCCTCAGGGAGCTAGATCTCTTCCTCACATAGGGAGATACACGAATCTCCTCTCCGACCTCATTCTAGAGATTGCTCAACCCGATCTACAACTAGCGAGCTCCTCCTTGCTGTTTCTGAGGAGATCTCCTACCCCGTGTGGCTGCCTCTATGCAGTGGAGGTTGTCTTGCTGATATCTATTTGTGGTTTTTTTTTCAAAAAAAATGTGAAATTTTTTTGTGCTTTGTGATGTATTTTTTGTTATTTGATTGAATTCTGTTTTTGTTTTTGTTTTTTTGTTATTTTCCAAGTATTCCGGCTACGGTGTCGCCGATAACCGCGAATATTGTCCAGTATCAAGGCGGATATCGGTTGAATATTAGTAATAACAGTTGAATGCTTACTAGTCTATTGGTTAGTTACCGGTATCATGCTTGGACACCAATTATATTTAAAGAGTATATGTGCCATTCCAAATATAGTGTAATGATGAGGTTATAGTATTCTTTGTAATTTTTTTGTTTTTTATTTTTTGCATAAATCAGTCCAACTTTTACATCTATGACATATCTCTAAAGAGGCTTATGATCATTTCTAATATAAACATTAATGTCACTTTTATATTTATCATCAAAAAATATAAAAATAATATATTTTATATGTTAATTTATTTTGTGCTCTAATATATAATACTATTTGACATATCATATTTATCTTTTGTCATAATTATTAAATCTTAAAACTTGTAAAAGTAAACTTTTAATATTAAAATAATTTAAAAAGTGCGAATATTGTAATTATAAAAGCAAAAAAATTAATCTATCAACCAATAGAAGGGGAATTTTCACAAATAACATTTTTTAAGATTCTTTTTATAAATGCCGCATATATTTATTTGTAGCATCACTTAACATACAATATAAATAATAGTGTAACATAAACTTTATTAAGTGTGGTATAAATAAACACAACTTATAAAAGTATGGCAATAACATGTAACTTTCTCCCAATTAGAAACCAAAGGCCAAATTTGTTATATGTTAAACTTGGTGGCAAATTTATCACCAAGTTTAGCATATCACAAATTTAGCTTTAGAAATAACATTGCATTAGAAAGCCTTTTTCAACACTTAAATATCAAATTGATCATTGGTATAATAATTTAGCATGGTCTTGAAGATGCTCTAACCATCTTTTAGAATCAACTATTAATAAATTAGTAATGGACTGGTCTATTGGTGATAAACCACTAGTATACCATTATCAGTGATCAACCACTTAAAAAAAATGGACACTTGTTAAAAAGATCCACCTAGTTTTTCCACACATAAATATATTCAGAGCATATATATATATATATATATATATAAAAGATCCAACAGTGTACAGTCGTTTTCAAATCACGCCAAAGTTGGGCATGGATGGTAATCTGGCATGATCCCGCATGCAAGGTAAATCATTTTTACATTATTAGAAGAAATACTTTCTATAGGCTTCATGTTAAAGACCCAAGGACTCGTGCCAAAATAAAAACGCATTTTTCTACTGGGGGTCCCTTTAATTTAGTGGTTATCAATCTACGTCGGTACCAGAAAAACATGGTTGAATTTAGGTACATAAAAACAAGTATATTGGTTACTCTCGTGGCAAAGATATATAGTGGAGAAAAAGGTATGCATTCCACCATGTAATGTTGCTAAGATAATTGGCCGATAAAAGTCCACGATTCTCTCTCTTGTGTCTCCTAGTGGCAGACCGGTGAAGCAAAAATCATAGAAGCATTTAGGATAAAGATTTTTAGGATCATATGGATATTTTTAAGAAGGAAAAAATAAATGCTAAAGTTTGCAAGTGGGGACTAGATGAGCTAAATTTTGTTAAAGAGAATGAAGATGGTTGAGGTTCTAAATGCAAAGGGCATAGATATATGAGTCTCACGTCGTTAAAATATAAACATAAACATTGAAATATAAAGATATTATGTCGTTTCACTTAATAGATTAACCTTTTAAGATAAAAGTCTAAGTTTAATAGATTGACCTTTTAAGATAAAAGTCTAAGTTATATACGTTGATTTTGTGTTCAGTTTCCTCTGGCCAAAGCTATATCCTTTTTCCCTACTAGAAAAATGTACAACTTTCCTTAAAAGCACAACAATGTAAAACTAAAGCATAACAAGAACAATATACGTTGGTTCTAAATAACTTGACAAGCAAGGCAGATAGTACCTAGCTATGGACCTGCATTATTCATTTGGACGAATATACAAACATAAAATATCACATAAAGGCTAACTGTACTATAACCATCACTTGACTCATCACCTTCATTTTTTAGTACACCAGAATCTGAACAATTATTGATTCAAGAGAAATTTTTTATCGTTGAACAAGGAAAAATTTTTAGCAGACATGATAGCGAGTCTTGTTATTTTAATTGTTAGATAAATTTTTTAATAATTTAATCTGTGATTATAAATAATTCTGCATCACATGTTCGTAGATTAGTCCAATAAAAAGTTAAACCACAATTAAAAAAATATATGTTCTATCAGTAGTACCAAAGTCCATATCCTCCAAAAATAAAAGGGGCTCACATCAATGAGACAGCTATTCTAAGGAGGACTTGTGATGAGATACAGTCAGATATCATGTACCTGTTGTCCAGTTTTCCTTTTGAATAAATGACATTTATGGGATCTGACTCTAGATAACCTCACAAATTCATTCTTCCCAACTTGATCCACTTACATGATCCCACTTGAAAACTCTTGCGGATAAGTCGGTTGAGGAAATCATGGCAAGTATCTTCAAGGATTGAGTGGGTGAGAACTCATGACAAGTCCTCAATTTTCTTTCAAAGGATGTACAAGTGGTGGAAACTTCATGGGAGTATCTTTGTATGGTTTACAGGGTGTTCATCTCAATTTCAACTAAAACTTTTTGTTATTACAGTATAAACTCTTCACATCCTACAATGTAAAAGAAAGGTGAGTTATAATGTAAAACTTTTATATACCTTAATGATTTTAACCAAAATCAGTTTGAACCAATGCTCCCGAACATGGCTATAGCCTCAGTTTAAGATTACCATGGTTTAGAAAGAAGCTGGATTTCTCTTGGTGGAAAATGTGGAAGAAGAAAAGGTCAAACGTTAAAAATTTAGCTTCGAGCAAAGTATTTTTACGCTGGCTGAGCCATTTAAAGTTGAGTGAAAGCAGGTGCTCTTACTCAACTCTTTGTATTTTAAGTTCTTTTTCCTTTAAAAAAAATTTAGGTATGTCCTCATGTTATGAGAAAACTTTAATTGTTCCCTACCTAATAATTGAAATTTATAAATTGTTCTTTATCTAATAAAAAATTAACTCATGTTTCTTTCATAGTGTCCCAATACAAAATAGTCACATTGCTCTTGTGCAATGCATTAGTTGCGTCATTTTTATTTTGGGATTATCTTATACAAGTGCAACATCTTCACAGTTGGATTCAGCACCTATTTTCTTTCTCGCTTTATAAAATCTCTGCAAGTTGAGATATTTCTTTAAATAAAAGCCTGCCAAATATCTGGCTAGTGTTATGAAAAACTGATAGCAGTACCCTTCTCATAGCCAAGTTTTGTTGGTTCTGTGTACAAGCTTAATACATAGCCACTCTTTAGCCGTTTGGATGAGATTGAGGGAAAATAAAAAATAAAAAACAATCAATAAAAAAGCCAAAATTACAAAAAGAGTAAAAAAAAAGTACTTTCCCATAAAAATATCATGTCCTCTGCCCAACACACAAGGGAGATAAACTTATACAAGTGAACTATACCATATATGGAAGGTTACAACTTAGAAACACATTCATTTTAAAAAGAGAACACCTATAGCGATATATGCATAATGTAGAACCTCTCGAGGACCATAAATTCATGGTATTTGGCTTGAAGAAGAAAAAGAAGAGCCAGGAATGCTTTTTCCAAGGAGAGATGGCCCGGGACTTGGAGTTTGCTTTGCTTGAGGTTCCTTCCCATTTGTTGGGGGGCTTCGTTCGCCTCTCAGTTCATTTAGACGCGGGCTGTAGACTTTCTGGGACGACCTTGGGCTATAAACAGGTTTTGTGTCCTCTATGGATGGTGTTGAGCTTGTCACTTTTGGACTCTGAGATCGGCGAATCTCTCCACGGCTTCTTGTGATAATTTCATCAAGGACTTCAGCACCGTCAATGTTATTAGTTCTTGACTGGAGATCCTGATTCTGTCAACAATGAGGAAAAAAGAAAGGAAAATACAATGGCATTAAGTATAGAAGCATGAAAAGGGAAACTTTCATAAATGCCATCTTTTAAGATTTACTTTTTATAAATGTCGGATGTAATATGAATGATAGTGTGGTATAAGCTTTTCTAAATATGGCATAAATAAACACAACTTTTAAAAGTGTGGCACAACATATAATTTTCTCTTTCAATTTCAAGCATGCCTTAGGAAACCCAATTTTTCTTTCTAAATTTAAACAACATAAATAACTCTTTACAGTTAATTTGACTTTGCTAAAACAAAAAAAAAAAAAAAAAAACACACATATACAGGGCAAAGGATTTGTTCAGGTTTAGACAACATACTTCAAATGACATGTTGAAAGCAATGGCAGGAGCTTCCTCATATTCTGCGGCGTCCAAGTCCTGAAGGTGAGCACCCTTGAAAAACTTGGGGAGAAAATACTGCCTCACCGGGACAAGAAGCATGATCAACAATGGGAAAAGCACCCCGGCAATTGGGATCCATGTTATGCCAAAACAAACTAGCAAGTAAACTGTCTGGAACAAGGTGAAACAGGTAATTGCTTTGAAGGGTACAGTCTCCACAAAGGTTGCATGGTATTTCTCCAACACCCTAACAAAACAAATTATGCTATATGATTAAGGGAAAAAATAATCTCAGAAGTTGAATGCAAACCTCTTTAAAAAGTACACTAAAGACAGAGACACATAAGCACAAAAGAAAGACAAGCAAGCAATACACAAGGTCGATCTACATTCTAACTCTACATCAGGACAATAATTAGGATACACACGCTCAAAACAGTTTGTATATCTCAGGAAATAACGACCAACTGTAAAGGAATTTTTGGATAACAAACTTACTTGTATCTTCGACTTGGAGCGGTGAAGAGCAATAATATCCTCTCCCAGAATTGATTTCCAGGCAAGCTTTCTATTGCCATGAAAGCAAAGTATCCCCATAGAACTGAAGTTGGAATCTTCTTCAGAAGAGGCATAGCAGCAACACAACCACCAACCATCAATGCCTGAAGCAAATTGCTGAGCCGTTGCTCCTTAACTTCCACGGGCAAAAGGTCATCAATATCCTTGTCCACATCAAAAACAGTCTCATCAACAGGGGCATCGATGTAGCCGGTGCTTGAGGCCAATTGTATAGTAGAATCTTTGAGTTCTTTAAGTCCCTGGTGAAGCTCAGACTTTTAAGATAAAGAGAAAGAACAGATAGAAGTTGTATGCATCAGAATTCATGTATAGATAACTTACCAGGGCAGGTGGAATTTGGTAGGCTAATGGAGTCTGCATTTCATTGTATGCCTCTTGCATGCTCCGGTATAGTTGACCTAGATTTGAGTTTTTAGATATGCTTTTTCGTGCTGCTGACACAAGTTTATTCCGCAACAGCTATTCCAAAGTTTAAAAAAAAAATGATAATTAACTTTAGATATCAAAGGAAAAAAAAAAAAGAATATTGACCCCATCCAATTCAAAAGACGCCGGCAATAATTGTAGTAGTTCTTATACAGAGAATTGAAAAATTATAATGAAAACCAATACATACCTGATTTTTAAGAGTAGCTAAACTTTTGGTGTGCATAGGAGATTGAGGTATTACACCATTGGCAGGAGGAATGCCGATAAGCCCACATAGAATGACCTGAAAGGATAAAAACTTTGGAACTAAACAAAATGTTTTACCACGTACATTTACTGGTAAATCTTCTTATTCCATCCAAGTAGGAGATTAACAGAACGAACTAAAATGATATTCAAAGAAAGTAACTCACCAGAAAACCCAAAAGGAGAAGGTCATAATGGTAAGAAGCTGGTTTCTTCAGATTAAACTCCTTTTGTTGAGCAAGTTGAGATGCGACACTGTGATCAAAATAGTAAAGCACAGCAATCATAGTTGCTGGTATAAATGCTCCGATTATATATAATGGAGGAACATTTGTCATTTCCTGCACAACTAAAACACATGAGTTCCTAGCTAGAGTTTTAAAGGTTCATCATATATTGAATGAGTGTGAATTGGCCTATTATGGTTAATTTAAACTGCAAGACTTGCCTTTATCACTGTCCAATTCGAGTATGCGCCAGGAGACCACGGATTTGGACTAAAAAGCCGTCGTGGGAGTCCTTTAGGGACATTATTTACTGGTATGTAAGATACACCAGTCCATACAAGCACCATAAGTGGAACTCCATAATCCGCAATAAATCCCCTAAGCCTACCTAGAAAACAAAATTATATCAGTAGGCATGCAAAATACCAACTGAATGAATTACTCAACATGTCAAGAGGAAAGAAATTAGTGAATAATCCACAGCTATGATCACAAAAGGAAGAGGTGAGAATTCCCCTCTACAAATTTTTAGATTCCAAGTCATATCAGGTCATAAGAGGAATCTACTTACCAGTACCATAGCGCCATGATCTAGCTTTACGGCTTCTCAGTGCGGTAAGAAGAAGGCCAAAAGATAGAACCAGCGCGAACATTCCATTTCCAAATAGCCACGCAGGTTCAAGAACAGTCTGATTGGAGTTTCCCCTTTCAGGCATGCGAAACTCCTCAACAACTCCCTGAATAATTTAAAAACCATAGGTCCATGAAAAAAAAAAAAATCCACTATATTTCAAATTCTCCACAACTACCTTATGCACAAAAATGATATTCATAAAAGCATACTCACTCTTATGGCTTGTTGCATAAAAAGCATTGCAATTAGCAGTCCAAACAATTCACCAGCAAGGCGAGTAAACCGATTGATTATTGAGCACGCACCTAGAATAGCCAAGAGAAAGAGCAAAAGGGCTGTCCACACACATACCCTGATGCCCAAAAAAAAAAATTACTAATATAACAGTCTATAAGTGGTAGTTGAATTTTGGTGTTCAAGACATACCATCCAGTCCAGGCCAGAAACAGCTCCTGACCTAAATCCTTCCTGTCCTTGGCAAAGTTGAACATGAATGTATACATCAAAACTGTGGGCTCAGCCACTCCTAGAATCAGCAAGGGCTGTCCTCCAAGAATCGAGTGGATGACACCACAAAGTGCTGTTGATGCAAGAGTTTGTACTGCAGTGAGAGTTCCATCTGTAATACACAATTCAAAAAGGGAAAAAAAAGTTTTTCTTAGCACAAACTAAAATTGGAAAAGCAACCACAAGAGGAAAATGAGAAAAGGTTCTTTTTCATTATTATTATTATTACTTGTGTCTCTCTCCAACTGCTCCCCAAAAGATATAACTGGAATTGCTGAAGCAAAGAATATATAGGTTGTTGGAGCCAAGATCCTATACAGTAGAAGAAAATTGTCAAGACTCTTGATATTGTTTATTCTCCAGAGTTCTAGTAACAAAGATATCCAAAACTGTGATCAACTAAAACATGGTCATAAAAGGAAGAAACAACAAAGTAGCACCATATTATTAATACCAAAAATGAGAAATAAGAGATTTACAAACCTGATACCGGCTTTGAGGCCGCCAGTCCAGTCTTGCTTGTAGCACAAAAGCCTTCCTCTAAGGTCATTCTTGATCCCTCGGAAGGGAACAAATGTTTCTTCCATGAGCAAGTAAAAATATGATATCTTTTTTTTTTTTTCCTTTTTCAGGGGAAACAAGTGATATGGGGATTTTCTAAGGTAGAGATCCAAATTCCAAGGGACTCGAGAGGCCAATTTAAAGGTACTTAAATTTACATAAAGGGAAGATTTTATAAATAAAAGCTGTGGGCAGAGAAACAAGGACTACTGCATCATAGTAGGCTTTTGAAGGGTTAAAAAAGCGGGAAAGATTGTTAAAATCATTAGTTCTTCAGGTATATTAGACCCTTGCTGAGGTCTTTAAAAGAATGTATTAATATGAGTGGAAGAAATTTACATTTGCAAAGGTAACTTAGATCAAATAATTGGTTTTTGCTATGAAGAACAAAAGAATGGATTAGGAAAATGAAAATAAAAACAAAAAATTACTTGGAAACCATGTTTAGAAAAAGCTAGGAAAATTAGCGAATGAAGTTCATTGTGAAACTGGAAAAAAGTTTCAAGTATTAACGGAATAAACAACCCTCCATAAGTTCAGATCACAGAACTAGCGGTCAACTATGATGAAGCTTAGATCCATTACTTCTCTTTGATCACATAAAAATGAAAAATGAAAAAAGAAACCTCCTTTTCATCAAATGCAGAAACTTTCTAAAAACAGATCCGTTACATGGTATATAAATAATATAAGGGCTAAAATTAGCTACTTTGAAGTCAAGCTTGAAACTTTAAGACGTTTTGCGAGGAAGAAAAAGGAAATTAACGGAAACCCATCATGAAAAATGTATTTGAGACTGTTTAGAACAATTTTAGGCAAATGGGCATTCACAGAACAAAAGAAAAGAAAAAAAAAATTAGCGAGAACCCATGATTGAAACTATATTAGAGAAAACTTAGAGAAGTTTTGAGTAAATGGGCATTCAACAAAAAGAGAAGAAATGCTTACACAAATATTACATTATCAAAAGAACGAGAAAGGAAGCAAATTTGACGAGTCAGTTACATAAGCAGAGGCTGAAAGGTGAACTAAAATGCAGAGGAAGAGAGAGAAAGAGTGAGATGAGAGAGATAGGGAGAGAGAAGTACCCAGAAAACAGATTCTGACGAGTGAGAAAATATATGAGAAGGAGAAGAAGAGATTCTGAGAGATTTGTTTGTGTTGTATGAACAAACTTCTGCAAAATGCAAATGGAGAAGGATTTTCGCGTGAGTGAAATGAGGCAAGCTTTACACTGTAGCAATTTTTTAAATTGTTACTAGTAGCATGTGAGAACTTTACACTGTTTATAACTGAGTTTGTGGTGGGAACCACGGTTCCCACCACAATGCCAAACAGGGGGTAAGCATAAATAACTCCTTTCTCTGCAAAAAAAATAAAATAAAAATTATAATAATGACGATATAAATAATAATAACTCCCTCAGTCGCCTGTGGAATAAAAACAAGCAAATAATGGGAGTAAGCGAGAGAGGGAGAACAGTAAGAAAATGGATTTAAAGATAATGTTAAAAAACAAAACCGTCCTTGGGCCCATAAGGCTATGACAAAACATGTTTTTGTCTTTTGTTTGTCTTTTTATGTGGTATAAGTTTTTAAACTGTTAAATTTGATCAAAATTAATTTTTTATTATTAATTATAAAAAAAATATCTTCAATTATGACCCTTATTTAAACTTTAAAATGTAATATTTATTTCTTCAATCTATGAAACATTAATAAAAAAAAACCTCACTAAATTATGATTTTACAAATAATGTGATTGTTAAACAATTTAGTGACTATTAGATTGTTATTTTACCATTATGTAGTAAAAGAAAAGATTATTTATTTTAAAATTTTTTAAGGTTCAATTTATATTTTTAACGATTAAAATTTTGATTTATATCAAATTTTTGAATTCAAATTAATTTTAGACATAATAAAGTTACTAAAATATTCTTATATTATATACCAAATTTTAGTTATGTATTTCTAACAAACAAAAGGAGTTTTTTTGTTAATATTTTCATATTTTGAGAACCTATATTATGTTTTGAAGATCATAAAGCATAGTATTATAAGGGTTGCAGTCGAAGAAAAACTGTTCTAATTAATCCTTTTTAATAGCATATCAGCCAATTAAAAAATAGGTACACGTCAATAGGTTTTTTTTTTTTTTTTACTAAATGGGGGTGCAACCAAAAGGCCGTTCAAAAAAAAATTAAAAAGTAAAAATTAAAATTAAAAAGAGTAGTACGCAGGCCAAAATCTCCTTTAAAAAAAGCAAAAAACAGGGAGAGACAGAGAGGAAAAATTGTTGGCGGATATCGAGTTACAAGTTGACAGGTTAAAATGACAAAATTAGGTCATAGTTCTCTAAGAAATAACAACATGCCTTACAAACCATTAATGTTTACATACCTTGAAGACAACAAAGTTATCCAATTTTAGTGATGTTGAGCCCACCATATTTCATACAAGTGGCACCGATATAAACTTTAGAAAAGAAAAATACTTGGGGTAATGAAAGCGGGTCGTTATTTGTGAGGCTAATTTTGTGGTGTCCACTTTTTCTCAATTTGTGATGTTAGATGCTACTGAAGTATTGTTTTTTAGAAAAATATTTTCAATCTAACTTAGAAAATACGTCCTATCTATAATGACCACAATGTAGAATCAATTTTTTTTATTAATGTATAATGTTAGAGCTACTATTGTCCATGGCATTGTTTTAAGGTTTATATGAATGCATCAAGTGCAGGCACCAACAGATTCATAGTAAAGTTAAAGTAATAATATTATAGAGTGAATAGATTGAAAAATGACAATTCAATTATTATAATGGCGCGATAAAAATCTTATTAATTTTTTTTGGCTCAAAGATAAAGGGAGGATCATTAATATCATCTGGTTCTTATCCTCTTTGTTATTTTAGAAATCTAAGGACTCACCAATAGAGTGGAAAAAGGACATGACTTAATTTTACTCAAAAGATGGGTCTAGTTTTCACTCATGTCACTACACATCCGACACAGCACACCACATTGGTGGAGCAAGGGTTTTAAAGTGAAGTTTTGGAGTATCGAATCCTTGGTGAATCCAAGAAGGAGAAGAAAAAAAATATGCTTACGGCTACACCAACTCAAGTGGTAGTTCCTTGTTAAAAATCTCGAGCACAAGCATTACATTTTTTTTTTTCTTTTTTGCCTTTCTAAAAAGTTACCTTCAATATTCAAGTGCCCCGACAACAGCATGTTATTTTTCTTAAAATAAGAGGTCAAACTCGTAACTAGACATCAATAAGGATAATGTGCATGCCACCATGCATGCACTCAGCCATCCTATACGTTCTTAAAGTATGTAACAGTCTTTTTCTGTACAGCTTTTTTTTTTGCCCTTTCTTTTTTGCTTGCGTGTTTAAAAGGGTCATGCAACTTTGGCCCAATGAAGAATGAATTAGGTTAGAATATATAATCCGATCTTCAACTTTTTTTCTTCTTTAACAATATTTAATAATCTAGTCATATCAATTAGCCATTTGATGATGTCTTAACAGTTCCATAATCAATACTATAAACATATATTAAAAAAATGAGGAAACCTTTTAGATTGATATCTAAAAAGGGGATGAGCTTCAAATTTGATGCAAAAAGTAAGCACATTTTAATAGTAATAAAATGCGGACAAATCTGCCTTACTTTAATCCGTTAGTTGATTAACAAGAGTGGTGTTTAGTAATTACCCTAACGATTAATTTAGTTAATCAAAAGTTGCTTTAGTCAACTCCTAATGACTAGTCTCCCAAAGCATGCTTATCCTTGTAAGTTCTTATTTTTTGAATCTAGAAATTTGCTGTTATTTGAATATTGACTGTTGTTATCACTTTTTTTGCACTTTTCGATGATCAGTACTGTTTTAGCTATGTAAGATTTTAGAATTCATTAGTTTATGTTATAATTGCTTTGAAGCTTGAGAGTATCTCCGATCTCAATTGTAAATTTGGTGTTTGAGTGTAAAAAAATATCTCCAATGCAATACCATTTTTTATGCCAATTTTGCTAGTTTAGTATATAGCAAATTTGGCTTTGATTCTTATTAGATTGATTTTTTTTTTTTGCTTTAATAATTACAACATTCTCACTTTTTAATTATTTTAAGACAATTAAAAGTTTATTTTTACAAGTTTCGTGGTTTAATAGTGATGACAAATGGTGAAGATGACACTTCAAATAGTATTATGAGTACAAAATGAAATAATGTTCAAATATGTTTATTTCTATACTTTTTCATCAAAAATAGACTACTGACATTGACATTTACATTACAGATGGTCTGAACTATTAGTAATATTATTGACAAATGCTTTTCAAGCCTATTTGTGATAATTAAAGTTCTCATCTTTCTTATTCAAGCACTCCTATTTAATCCTATGGGGTTAAAACTCTCCTACTACTGTGTGAGTAGTTGGGTTTTAACCTCACAAGGATAAAAATGATTTTTCTTCTTACTCTGCGGAGGGAAGAATTTCAGCATCATTACCGGAGTATGATTATGACCAAACCTACGATTACTTACGAATTGGAACGTGAAAATTGTAAAATAAAACGATATACTTGTGAACCATGAATAATGTATGATCGCTTATAAACTTTGGATGTTGAAATGATAAACTTGTACACGACGATTACCGTGAATTAGACTCCAGACACCATTGAACGACCCAAAACTAACTTACTCATTTTTTTTCTCTATTTATAAAGGTGAAAATATGGAGATTTTCTTTAACAACGTCCGTAGGACATTGCTTATTTTTTGTTCTTTTAAAATAACAAATTTATATTTTCCCCATTAAGGAAAATATCAAAAAGAGGTAAATTCCCATTATACAGTTATAGAAATTCTTTACTTCATTCTTTCAAGAGTATTTAAAGTATTATTTAGGTTTGATTAAAAAAAAAAAAACGTATGGATTTGTATGCATTAACAGTCGGATGGTATAAAAGTGCAAGACTTTAAAATATAAAGTATACTTTTTGAATAATAACATAAAAGAGTAGTGTTGCATGGCCCCTCATCATAGACAAATTGGTAGGGTCAAGGGTCTTACCAATTTGTCTATGATGGGGCAATTATTTGATGGAGATGAAAGTGATTTTTTATATAATTGAAAAGGTCAAAAAAAAAAACCCCTTTTTTATATTGTTAGTGAAGCTAATAAATGTAGCTCAAGGCACGAGCCCCACACACAGACACAGACACATATATATAAACTAAAAAGTATGCAAATATTAATGGATCACTTATAAAATGGCCTTGCCTACAGAGAATTTTGAACCGTTCCATTCAATGGTGCAATATGAGGGATTCACTTAGTTATGTAATGGGTCAAGTCTTATTATTAATTAGAAATAAATGAGTGCTTAGAAAATTATCACTGAACTAATTCTGCGCACCAAAATGCACATGTCAGATTTAATAAGTTGTGGTAATCTGAATAAGCTGTTCTTATCACTTCCTTTAACAGATTTGAGCACACCATAACTGGTCCTTTAATGTGGTCCTGCACAATTATATGTAAAAATTCTTAATATGAATAGAATAGACCACACAACTTATATGTAACTGCTTTCCTTGTAGAAAAAACAAACAAAAAGCCATACATAGATGTAGAGTATATAGTGCGTGTGCAGCTTTTTTTTTTTTTAAAAAAAAAGATTTCATTAATAAATTTATTCAAACTTCGGTCCTTAAAAGCTTAGGGTTAATGTTGCAAAATGTAATTTCTCAAAATAGTTCTCTTAAAAAATATATCGAAACTTGTACGAGAACTTCTAATAAGATTTTACATACTTCACTCTTACACTTTTCTTGTTTGTTAGGATATTAATAAAGGGTACTCAATTTAAGATTTGGTCTCAAATCATATATCTTGTCCTATTTTAACCATTGAATTTTAAAACATTGCAAATTTCAACACGATTTATCAAAAGCTCATATTGGGCACTTCCATCCTCAATCACTAAAAATTTGACCGAATCAACTACATTACCCTCACAAACTTGATTGATGGGAGTATTTTAGACAATGTCAAAATTAATAGTGTGTTTTACAATCTTAGTTTTAATCAAAACTTATTTGCTACATTTGCTACGGTGTAAAGTTCTCACACTACTAGAGTATTTTTATTAAAAATTGGTTACCCTATATTTTAAAATTAAGAAACTAAAATAGAACAAATAATATACTTTGAGTGCCATAATTGAACCCAAAATTTAATTATCGTTTTTTTAATCTCGGTAAGTACTTTGAAAAATAGGTTATAAACACTTATTCCAATAAAAGCCGTAGCTTTTAGTTTTTTCTTTTTTCTTTTTTTCACTGGCCTAAGATCACGAGCAAAACAAAAGTCGCCAGCCATAATTTTTTATTTTTATATGTTCCTGTGCAATCCTCATCAACTCTCCTATGTAGACACGAGAACGAAATTTTCATATATTTCCAAATTAGATAGCAGTGATGATAACCTCAGACCTTTAAAATATTAACGTGTTTGGTGTGTGGTAATCTTTGTTTTACACTTATTCGAGTTACGCTGAATTCCACTTAATAGTGGTGATATTCCCTTCCTTCTCCTCTTGTATCAAAAAAGAAAAAGAAAATTGAGTTTAAATACTATAGCGTGTGTGTAAGCTTTATATTATAGCTGTTTTTTATTTTATAAATGATGAGTTTGAACATATGTGTCAAACACGCTATTAATTTCTTTAATTAGAAGTACATATGGCCGCTAGAGCAAAAGCTCCCTCTTAAATCCTTCTTTAAGGCGAAATATGTAACGCATAGCGCAATTTCCACGCTCAATTAAAAAAAAAAAAGGACCAATGAGCTTCATTGAAAAAAAGGGCAAATAAGCATCTTCCACATACTCAAAGTACATGCACAACAATTTCGCATACAAGATGTACTTAATTTAGGAAAAGTGTGTAAACTTCTTCACTTGTTTATCGAAAAAGTCATGTTTTATCTTATGTCTTCAGAAATACCACGACGAAACCCATGTTTTTAGTTTCATATTTAAATTTTACTTTTTGATAAAATTTTGTCAAACTTAAAGTGCGGAAAATACCATTTTCTTAAACTTCAAGATACCGTTAAAGTGTGGAAAATACCATTTTTATAAACTTCAAAATACCGTTATTTGCATTTTAAATTTGACCAAATTTTCTTAAAACTAAAGATAAAACATGACGTTTCCATTAAGCGCATGAGATGTTTTTAATACTTATCCCATTAATTTATTACTTAAAAATTAGGTTTGCATCTTAAAAAATTTCACACATGTACAAGTTCTGTACGTATCTAGTAATGAAAAGGCAAATAGAAGTCGCATGTCTATCTTCCTTAATGTCTAGCCATTTCTAATCCAGATAATTTTTTTTTCTTCATCTTCTATATTTATTAAATATCAATTCTATAAAATATAATATCAATTATATAAAAATAGGGACCATGACAATTGGATGTCCTGCAAATACCTAACATATGCTAGACGATAACTTTCATTCATTTGCAGTATGGTCTGTGGAGCATGGGGACCAAAAAGGAGTGGATTAATCTTCCAAAGATGAGAAGATAACAAAGATTAAAAAAAAAAAAAAAACCCTGACATGTTAGTGTCAAGAGAGCTAGATTAGAATGGAATTTCTTAACATAATTTGTCTTTGTTTATATCTGAAGTGCAAAACCATAAGATAAGTCATTAAATAAGCAAGTTGTACATGTGCAAGTTAGTTGAGCTTGGCCCGGAAAACCTTGGAAAATGAAGGGATCATAATATACTGTCTTTGAAATATTAGAGCAAGCACGTACTAAAATTTGCTTTTTTTTAATATATATATATATATATATATATATATATATATATATATTTTTATTTTTTTTTTTGTTTTGTTTTGTAGAGAATAAACGTGTAGGATAAAGGCGGTTCATATTTTTCTTAGGCATCAAAAAGCACCCTAGACACTAATAAACATGTTTGTTGAAGGTCTACTATTGAATCCTGCCTTTAGATGAGGAGCACGTTACCTCAATCTCATCAAACACATTACTATAAATCACATATAGACGTGATCCTAGACACTCTAAATTGAATAGAACCTAACGCAATAGAATGGAAAACACACAGATCTGGCAGCGTGACTGTAAAGTAATAGCAACATTAATTACATAACTTACTTTTTTGAGGGTAATATGACATAACTTGCTTGATATCGTTCATATTCTGTTATATGACAAAACTAGAAACCTAGCTATCATATATATGTGCATATATATATATATAATAACGACGAATATCTTGATCATGATAAAGAAAGAAAAGTTTTTGGTGGCAGATGAAAAGAGGGAGGAAAATAAAAGACGTATTAATTGATTAGACCCTTCAGTTTGACATTTGAGTGATAGAGTTAGTTGCACGTAAACAACTTGTTTATAATTAATGTAGACAATAAAACATTATACAGACGTGACTGGTTGGCACTGCAAAATGATAGGCTATATTATCAATTACATGCATGTGTATATATATATCTCAATAATAGAACAAGAATCCTATGGTGTGATTAGGTAGGGCTGGGAACCTGTGGCCCATATTTCTTGTTCTTTTTTTGACCTTTCAATAACTGTTCATTAATCATTATAAATTACATTGATCATTTAGTCATGCTGATGTTTGGATTTAGTAAAAAGACGATGCAATGGTCAATTCAGGATTTGAATTTAGTGTAGCAATATACAAGAATGAAATTTATAAATTAATTATTAAATATTATTTTTAATAATAAAATATGATCAAGTATCGAAATGTTTTGATGGTAATAATGTCCACAAATTTGAATATAGCCATTAAACAACCCTTTTGACATAAAAGCATTGAAAAAATAAAATTATTAGAGCAAGAAATTCACAAGTAAGAGAAAATAGGAGAAAAAATAATGAAAACTAAAAATTGAATAAAAGAGAGAAAAGATATGAATAATTAAAGAAAAGGGAGAAAATGAAATGAAAAGGAAGTCAACACAAAAATAATAATATATAAGGAGAACAAGAGGGTGAGAATTCTCTGCGTATTTTTTTGGATGCCAATTCTCTGTGCGTAAGGGTTAATTATACAAGTATGTCTCTTAGTTATACTATTTTTTAATTTGTCTCTTTATTTTCAGAAATTACAAAGGTATTATTTGAATTTAAAAACTTATTCAATTTTACCATTGTGAATAGAAAAAATTAAGTAAAACAATATAACTACCTTTAAACAGTTATAAAACGAAACATCAAATTTCAAAAAGGATCTTAACCGTTATGGCTTTTTAAATATAAAAATTTTTAAAATATTTTCTCAAGAAAAAAATATATTTCATAAATAAATTAGATATATTTAAAGAGATTTTTGTCTTATCTCTATATTTTTTTTGTCCAAAAAGTTATGAGGGATAAAGTTGAAACAAGTTTTCAAATCCAAAAGACATCTTTGTAGTTTTTAAAAACAGATAGATAAAATTGATAAATAGTTAAGAGGTATAGTTATGTAATTAACCCATATGAGTAAACTAATTCTATAGTATAAAACACAAATGTCATTATAATAATTACTAGATTTGGCTATTTCAAAATATTCCAAAATGCGATATTTCAGCTCCATTCTCATAATTTATCATGTTGTATAATTTTTACATAGTAAACTTATAGCAGATAGGTCATGTTTTAAAAAATATATTTATGGTGGACAACATCTTTCAAAATATATATTTACAATATATATTATTCAGAAAATTTTTATAAGGTAAATATTGTTTTAAACTATGATGTTGACCACAAATATTTTTAGAAAAATGCTCTTTAATTAACACATGATATGTAAATTTGTCGTGGAATTAGACAAACAAATCCGCACAAAAAGGACTAATAATTACAAATCCCATATTGAGAATTTCCAAACATCATGTCTCCTAGCTAATCACCTCGCAGGTAATTAACCTAGCAAACCATGTTTTCCTGGGGTGTTTATAATACTCGTAGAAAAATGTTTGTATAACCAATGGAGTTATAGATAGCCCCATCCTTTCATAAGGGTGGGTTCCATCGGTAATGTCGAGGTGGACCGTATAGGCAGAATTTATCTTTTGTAAAAGAATAGGGTTGTAGCTTGTTTCATAAAAACAAATAGTATTGCTCTTATATTATACCTATATTATAAGTATAATATGTTGCATGATTATATTATACGCGTCAACATTGGCGTTCTGTCTTTGATCATGTCATCTTAATTACACGGGCATGAATGATAAAGAGTTTTTTGAAAAAAGAAGAGAAGAAGAAGTAGAAGAAGAAGAAGAAGAAAAGTCTTATTTTAGTTTGATATTTCATCGATTATGGGATTTGTAATTATTAGTTTTATTATTAATTAATGCTATGGGAGAATTTTGTACGATATTAAGTTTTAATTTCAATTTTTGTAAATGTAGATAACTGTTTATATTTCCAAGTATCATCAATGAAAACTTTTAGCTAAGCTCTGCAAGAGTACTTTTTAACTCGCGGAAAATTAATAATTATGCCAAAATGACTGAGTAATTTGTTTTGTATTTTCTTCGTGAATATCATTGTATTTGCACAAGCGTTAGAATCATAAATATTATTGTATTAATTTACTGCTTATGGAATTATCTCCTCATCAAACTTTTTCTTTTCTTTTCTTTTCTTTTTTTTTTTTTAAAAAAGGGGGAATTATAGTCAACTAAACAAAACAAACATTAATATGTACAATTTACCCTGTAGTAGATAAGCCAAACCCCTCAACTAAGACTGAATTCATTAGTAAAATCTGATGAACCTTAGGGAAAAGACGTACATCGAGAGCCGATAAACAGAAAAATTCCTTGGTAAACCAATAATCTAGCCACACATAAAGCTCGTTTTAACAAGTTGTAGCACTAGGGCAACCACCACCTTCGCATAAAGCACAAGTCTAGTGGAACCAAGATACTACTTGAAAATAGATTTGGAAGAGCACAAGCAAACTTAAAAGATGAGAAGACCACCTTCATTATTACGGACTTGAAACAAAAAGCAAAATCTTAAAATAGAAAAACTACAAGTTGAAACAACATCGCAGTTTATTTAACACAACCATCCACCACAAAACAAAAACGAATCCCTATTAACAAGGAAGAACCATCAAAGATAAGCTGATTCACATCACCAAAGAGGCCAAGAAACGTTACAACCACGAAGAGCCGGTACCATAGTTTACAGAGCACCACTACTCTGGTGTTTGAATGGAACCCCAAAAGTTGCAGAGCCACTAAAAAAATGATGCATACCTTGTTAAAACCCAACCTCTCTAATCATGAGGTCACACCCACCTCCAGGATATTCTTTACTGTGGAACTCAAGGTTCCATCTCTAGGAATTTGAGGGCCAGTAGAGAGCGTCGCTGCCAGATTTTAGCCTTAAGAGGGAGGCACACCAAAAAAAAAAAAAAAAAAAAAAAAAAAAAAAAACCCTAACTCAACAAGATTGAGAGAGAGGGAGAGACTTTTACAGAGAGTCATCTTGCCAAAGATATATTTTTGGATGAAGCAATGTATATATAAATATATGTATATGTTTTTATAATTGGCTGCATTTTTGCTGTTGGGGAAAAAATAAAAGAACAGTCGAATATAACAATTCAACCATATTGAAAATTAAATCCCACAATCACGTTAGAAGAAAATTTAAGTAAAATCAGCATTAGATCCAAATGAATCAATATAAAAAGTTAAAAGTAATTTTGTCATGTAACTTTATTGATGAACTTTCAACACAAAATTTAGAGGAATTGGATTGAATGGAGAAAGGAATAGGTTTAGCAGGAATGTCGAGATAGAAGCATGAAAGCAAGGTGTTCATGGGATAATACATTAGAAAAGAAATGAGTTATAATATTTTTATAAAGAGATATATGCTTATATTGGCAAAGGGGCTGGGTCTATTTATGCATTTGACTATTGACCAAGCAAATGGTAATTTTTATACATAGTGTGGGAATGTTATTAAAACTGAAACTTTTGAATTGAAAATTATAGTATGTGAAAGTTTTATATTATAATTTATTTTTTCATTTTCACTGTAGCACTGTGAAGCTTTACACTGTAACAACCAAAAATTTTGGTTAGAACTTATTTTACCAAACACCTTTTAGACTGGTTTTAGAAAATGCTAGATATTTTTTATATTTGTATGATAAAAAACAAACATATATAATATTTCAAAAGAACACAAAGAATGTCTAGAGTATTTAATTTCTAATAAAAAAACATAACTAAATTATGAATAATTGCATGGTGAAATAAGATAGCTCAACAAGATAATTAGGCCCTATATGATCAGCTAGTTATGTGAATTGGAACGCATCGTCGTCTTTTGGACAGCTACATTGTCTTCACTATTATACATACCATATATATGTATATATATTATGCATTTAAGCGCGAGGTATCAAAAATGAATTATTGATGAAAAAAATTCTAGTACTGATTATGATGTAAGATTTAGATGCACACACACACACACAATATATATATATATATATTATTTGCATAAAGTTTAGAATAATAAGAAAGCAACATATGCAAAATAATTGGACAATATTATTGTTGCTTTTCAAACTAATTCTCTCCCAGCAGATTTATTTATTTATTTATTTATTTGGTTATTTCCAGTCATATAGCGGGTTATATTCCTCAAGATTGGCCATGACAACGATATTGGGACCGGTCCTTCATGAAAGTCATCACTGAAAAGAAATGTGTTTTCTGTCAAGTCGTCTGCTTCTGTATTATAATTTTATAAGAGCAAATTAGTAAATCTATCCCCTTTAATTAACTCAATTATTTAATTTTGTGTCATTATTTTAGAGCATATTTGACACATCGTATTATATTATATTATATTGCATTGCATCAAAAAATACAATGTAATATAATACAAATATAATACAATACAGTGTAACAAACAAGCCCTTAAAATTTTCACCTTCTTAATGCATAATGAAAGCGTCAACAAAAATCCTAGTTTTAGAACAATAAGGAAATTAATCTCTAGGGAGATTCCCCCAAATTTCTCTTTTTGTAATTTCTGATTAATTTTATATTGAATTTATGAGAATAGTGCAAAAATTAGCATACAAGAGTCTTAAATTTGCCCAAATTTCTCCTTTTTCCGTCTTTACAAAATTCAACGTTTCTGAAATGGAAGAGACTTTTTTTTTTTTAAGAGACTTCTAGATAAATAACAAATAGTTATTTAACCAATTTTAGAACCTAATTCATAAAGCCCAATCCATGAATATCCTATAGATTATTAACGAACATCCTCAGTAACTCGCTTTATTAGAGTCAACTTCTAGTATTGTAAATAATAGTCATTATGTCAAAACGGACAAATTGAATGATGAAGGAATATAATCAAAGGCATTACATATTCTACACTTTTTGGCCAGCTGTCTAATCTCATATCGTGCCAACCATACCCAATAAGGGCTTCGTCTGTCGGGGAAAAAACAAGGAGATTATACATTCATCCAAAAAAAAAAAAAAATTGTCAAAGTTTATGCTATATATATATATATATATATTTAATTATTTTACAATATTCCATATTGCATCGTTTTCGTTTGATTGTTTTGTGCTTTTCTATATTCTTTGTGAGTAGGTGATTAATTGCTATAAAGCTCATAAGATTGAGAACAAAATGTAGACTATACATCACAACGCTTGATTCACCAGTTTGACTCGAAAAAATTTTAGTTTAAACCAGTGTTATTATAATATTTTTTCTCATAAAATTTAAATTACTACGATATTTTTAGTTTCATCCAAACGCTGTATATATTTTGTAGGGAATAGAAGAGAGCAGTTCTATATCTATCACCAATTCACAGTTTTACAGAAGTATTCCTTCATTTAAGCACTAGATCCCGCAAAATATATATATATATATATATATATATATATATTTATTTATTTATTTATTTATTTATAAGCTCATTAATTGTGATGTCTCTAACATTTTTTGACTGATAAATAATTATGGGCCGTTGAGCAAAGGAGGGACATCATTACTCAAATCATACAAGTTGCTTGTCCTTTTGTCTTCAACATAAAATGACGTGAACCCGGAGGATAACAGCTTCAAAAAAAATCCACAAAAAGCAGCTACCAGAAAGAAAATTATGGGCAGCAATAATATTGGGCTCCCTTTAGTAAATAGGTTTGAATTAGTGATTTAATTTAAGTTATATGATTTAAATTAAAATTTAAGTTAGTAATTTAAATTGTTATCTGAATTGACGTTTGGATATGTATTTAAGTTTTAATCTGAGTATGGAATAAAATTAAAATTTATGTTTGAAGAAATTAGGAAAATAACTTTTGATTTATTGACAAATCTAATAAAATCTTAATGTTAATAAACTTAAAAAAAACATAATATAGATCTTAATTTATTCCTCTCTCTATTAGGAACACAATGAAAAAAAAATAATCTCATTTGAATATCAAATGAAGAAACGATTTTTTTCTCAAATATAAAAGAGAGAATTTTAGCTTTTACTGTAGCAAAAATATTCAAGTATCAAAAGTTTAAAGGGTCATGACTCTGAAAAATTAGATTATTGATGCACAAAAAATTTGAATTTTTAAAAAAATAAATACGTATATAAAAAATTCTTGATACTCATACTTAATTTTAAATCTATTGAGTCAAAATTACACAAAACAAACAGGCTGTTAGAATCCACAACAGCCACTCGTTTCTCAATTCCAACAATGTCATCTTGCATTAAATTCAAAGGACGTTTTTACTATAGGACTTTATACTGATAATATACGTTTCTGGTCATGCAGAATTGTCGGTTTCTTAACACAGATTTGACAGTTAAAAAACCAAAAGCCTTATAAACAGTAGTGTATTTTTTCTAGCCCTAGCATTAGATACAGAGGGCTTTTTTTACCGCGTGACCTCATATTGACATACATGTTTTTGGTCATGTAGAATACACGCGTTTTCAAATAGCAGATTTGACAGACAAAAAAAAAAAGCTTTATAAATAGTTGTGCCTTTTTTTTTCCAGACCTAACATAAAAATCTCTTTAGATATGTAATATACGGTATTTAGTATTGTTATCCCTAATTTGTCATTCATTTACCATTTATCATCTACCTCTTAAATTTTTAATTTTGACAAGTTGTCTTTGAACTTATAAATTTGTAGCAAATTACTCCTATTGATAGCAATTTTAGTTTTTTGACAAAAATTGACATATAATTTACACATGAATTATTAATAATTGGCATGAATGGTGATTTTATATATTTGGACCAAAATTTATTGTGGTTAATACCTTTAATTAAGTTTTCCTCAAAACAGAATATTTTAAATTAACTTTAGTTTGAATATAAATTTGAGTTACTATTTATATGAAAAACCCTTTTATGCTCTTAATTAACGATCAATGTAAAAATCACATATCAATTGTAGTAAAAAACTTAAAATTATTATCAATAAGGGGTGATTTGCTACAAATTTATAAGTTTAGGAGGCAACTTATTAAAATTAAAAGTTCAATGAACAAATTATAAATGTTCGACAAGTTCAGGGAGCGACAGCACAGAATACCCTATACCTATAAATAATCCCGTTTTGTTATCTTTTCCCCAATAGTTTAATTACCCTCTTCCATCGTGTAAAAAAAAGTTGGGTGTGTTTCTCTATGGTAAGATATATATAATACTAGATCAAAGCCAACTGATAATTCCACAAGTTGTCTCCGTACGATATCCTTATTTCTCTTAATAGAATATTTCAACCACACAAAGTATGTCACCAGGTTGCATATCCCAGAAAGTAAAACCAGTTGTTTATTGGTGCAAATTTTTAAATATTTATTACTTTAACGACCATAGAAAGTTAATTAGATTAAGATGCTAGTACTAAAGAAAACAAACAAATCCAATAACAAATTAATATTTATCTTGTTAAGATTACCTAATTCAACAGATAGCAAATAAAACCATTACAATGAATATATAGGATGTTATTTCCAAGAGCATTACGTATACTTTTATATATATGTGTGCGTGTGGAAAAAAGATTTGATCACTCAAAGAACTATAAGTCAGAAAGGCTAGCCTTTAAAAAAAAAAAGGAACAATAATTTTGAAAGTTAATTTGATTATGAATAAATAAAGTTACGAAAACAAATCCCGTAACAATATTAATCTGGTTAATGTCAACGTAATTAAGCACAGCTAACCAATAAAACCATTACAGCGAACTTACAAATATATAGCATGACATTTTAGAAGAGCATTACGTATGCTTATATATATATATATATATATATGGGAAAAAGTTTTCATTCGAGATCTAAGCCGTAGAAGGTAAAACCTAAGAAATCCTAAAAGCCAAATTTACTATCGCCTTTATAGAAAAGCTTTCATTAAAGAATAATAATTGTGTGTGGAGGGCTGCGTAGAAGGCGGGTGGTGGAGTAGGTTCAGTGGGGGACCTAGAAAAATTAGGAGATAATTGTTTATTGAATAAGGACATAATTATATTTTTTATTATTAAGTGGGGACGCAGGTATAATTTATCTTTTTTACAAAATAAGGGTACGAATGAAATTAGTGAGAACACAATTAAAATTTACTATAAAAATTAGAAGTTAAAACTAAAATTCTAAAATATGAGCAGGGGTAGCCTAACGTAGTTCGGATATGCACCATATTCCTTATATATGCTCGAGTCCTCTCACTTCAATTGATTTATTCAAAAACCAAAAGAAAGTCATGAATTGAAGCCCATACTAAAAACTAAGAACTAATTTGTTGCCTTAAAAAGGATGCATTTCACACTTATAGCTTTACTCTTTAAGTGGATAAACTCTTTGATTTCTCTATTACGTGAACATGTCTCTCGGTGCTAAATTTACATATGTAGCAAAACTCCAAAGGCTTTTGTTGCTTACCGAGGGGAAAAAAAAAACAGTGGTTTTCTGACGCTCTCCCTCAGTGCATGTGAAAAGAATTAACTGAGATCATATGTAGGGCGATAAATAATATGGCCTATGTTTTTGTCTAGTAATAATTATAGAACTCAAGTCACAACAGCTCAAATTATATTTGGCAAATCACTGAGAGGCATAATTACAACCTTACTATAGATAAAAAGAATCGTTCTTGAGTGACAAGGAGAGCCTAGATGGGTCATTTATTTGTCACTATACCATCTTTGGTGGTGCAAAACTCTAAATTTTTAGTAGAGAGCAGTAAAGAGATTTAGCCATAAGCATTCTTAAAGGTAAAATTTGGCTCGCTTATTAACCATACTAATCAGAGTTTCAGTCGTTTATATACATACAATGATGTATGGAGAAAAGAACAACCTATATGGCAAAGTGCCAACGACTACTCTAAACCTAACATGATCATGCGAATCCAACCAACAAGTGGTTCAACCTGTTTGCAACTCTCGCAATAATTCGTTAATAATACAACTAAAGTCATCCTTTCAAATCAAATGACAACTGATGAGATAAAAAGAAGCTTGTCATTTAGTAAAAGAACACATTCATGCTTTGAATCTCCTTACATGGAAATCTAAGTATGTAATGCTGCCCTAGACTAGCTAGAGCACTTTTCTCTTTGCATGTACATATGAATAGATTTCTTTATAATGCTTGTAAATGTGGGGAAATAATGTGAAAGTAATGCATATGGACTCAAATCAATTATGGGAAGAATAATGCTAGAAAATTATTAATACCGTCACTCTCTCCCCCTCGCTGCACACACATGCATGAGCAATCTTATTCTCATGAGATTATAACCTCGCTACTAATAAAATAGTAAAATTTGGTCTAAAAATACACTACATACTAAACTGGGGCTCATAGTTTTGTAAATAACGAGATTATAACACCATAGGAATGAAAAGGATTTTTGCACATGTATATGTTGAATTAACAGCACTTCATAAGCTATTGGTTATTACAATTTTTTTTTTTTTCAAACTTTCATGTTATTAACTCCACTTCTAAAGTTGTTGATTCCCTTTTTGAGTAAATCAGTGGTTTACTTTTCAGGAAGTCGTCTGCAGCTTATTGAAAGAGTAAAAAAAAAGCAGAAATTGTACTAAATATCACTTTTTCAAAACTAATGTAAGTAAATAACAGGTTTTAAAAATGTTTATTGTAAACATATTTATAATATAAATAATTCTTATTTGCATGATAAATAAATTAAAAGTGCAAAAAAAGTATTTATCCCTTTATTTACTATGTAAATAAGAAAAAAAAGGAGATATTTCTCCTTTAAACACACAATTAAAGTAAATCAATAGCCTACTTTTTAGTAAACCATTGGTGTTGGAAGAAATATTTTTTTTTTTTTTCCTCACACAAACGGAGAATGGAAGTGATCCACGCGAGTCTATTATTGAGCAAGTGATAAGTAGTTTAAAGAAGTAAAGAAAAAAAGATAGCCATGGCGTTAACATCGTGGAGGAGGATGGGAATTGGTTGGCAATGTTGCAGAAAGGGGGAGATCTGAAGGAATCACGGCGCAGGGGAAGAAAAATTTAGTGTCCCTTGTGGTGGAGGATCTTGAATAAGTAGATTCATAAGAGTATTAGGGTGTTTAACATGGTGGTGACAACTGTTTGTTAGAAATGTTTTTACTATAGCACGTAAGAATTTTATACTGTAACGATTTTTTTTTATTGTTACTGTAGCATGAAGAGCTTTATACTGTTTATAATTGAAAAAAATGGTGTAGACCATTAACTGCCAAACACCACATAAATCTGGTAAATTCAAGATTTAGTGAATTTGGTCATAAGATAAATTCAATAAATTTTTAATTCATCAAAATGTGATTGTTTATTAACTTAAAAAAAGTCTGACCATTTATTTTTATAAACAAAAAAAAAAACTATATACCTCCATTTTCCCTTATGACTTTTACTAACTGACCAATAATGTTGGATTTAGGCCTCTTTGAGCTTCACATTCAAAACTAGTTTGGGATGAATTTAAAATAAATGTGGGACAATTTTTTTTTTCTAAAAGAGATTTATAAGTCTTAAAATTGTGTTTATTAATTAAAAATTTAGTAGATATTTTGTAAATAAAAAATTAGTAAACATTAGTAAATACTTATAAATAGTGCACTTAACGTGGGACTTTATGGCACTAAATTCAAAAAATTTCTAATTTACAAAAAAAAGGGGTCATGGGATAGTCTAGTAAGTTCCTGAGTTCACCCATTTTAATCATAAAATAAGTATGAGATTTATTCAAATTGATTAAATTTGATCATGACATAAATCTTATAGATTTTTAAATGATTAAAAAACAACTATTTTACTACATTATTCCAAAAATATGTGACCATTTATTTGTATTTTCCGAGATTAGTAATTTAACTAGTTGGTCATAGACCAATTGTTCAAATCATTAGTAGTAAATATCATATTTATAAATATTCAAAATTTATAGTCCATTTTTATTTTTAAATATTTAATTTTCTAATTCTATCCTTATATTACATCTTCATTCTTTTCCCCATCTCAATTCAGCTTCTTTCATCTCCTTTCTCTCTCTTCAAATAGTTGGCATTTTCAGCAAAAAGGGAAAAAAAAAAAAGAAAGAAAGTTGTTCATGTTCCGTCCTCTCTCTCTTCCCCCCTCCAAGAGTGCAATCACCTAATGAGCTTCACCAGCCTCACGCGGCGACGATCTCTCCTCTCCTGACCTTCTCCAGCGACATCAATCCCCATTCAATGGCAACGATATGTCCTCTTGCAACCTTCTCCAGTGACATCAATCATTGTTCGACAATGACAAAGGCCGTCGTGAGGCCTGGCTGCTTCATCGTGATGGATGAAGATCATACAAGTGTGAGAAGTTCGTCATCGCCACGATGTGGTCTTCGCCACCGCCTTGACACTATAATGATTGAGAAAATTCTAGAGTTAAAATAATATAATTTTCATATTTAAGTTAAGGATTTTCTTGAAAAATATCATGTGTGATTGTTGTTATTGGAGGATTTATGGAATTATTATTAATATTCCAAGATTCTATAGTAAATATTAAAGTTAAATTTATTTTTTCGTTACCAAATAATTCGATTGATAATTTTCACTACAATTTAAGGTGGAAAAAATTTCAATCCGTAAATAACTTGAGAATTTGAATTATAAGAATTTTCAAATGCAGTATAGTGTTAGTAGTGTACCAAGAAACACTTCAACATATAATGGATCCTTCATTGCCTATTAGATAAAAATCAAAGTTATGGGAGTAGCATTTTAGGTAAAAAAAAAAAATGCTATCCGAGTTCAAGAATTAACATTGTCAAGAACTATGTCAATACCAAGGTAGAGCGCAGAAAAAGGTCAAGTTTATGTTTATGCAGTCTATATTAAAAAAAATGATTTTATGACTCAGTGGAATTTTAAAAAATCTTTATTTATCACTCAAAATCTTACTCAGGTTTCTATAAACAATAAATAGGATTCTAATTAAAACACATACGTTGATGAACTAGAAGAGCACATCTGACTAATCAAAGGAAAATCTCAACCTTCAAATCTTCAACGCTATGACTTGTCACGCCCCGGAGTACAGGAGGTGACGTGGCGGAATATTTAAGTTAATTAAAAGAGAATTTAATTAAAGACCAATGGTTTAAGAATTAAATTAAATAAGAAATAAGAAGATTTTCACCACATTTTTATAAACGAATTTACAAATATATATATATATATATAAAAACTTATAAAGATCCGCGAGTATGGGTTCCACAACCCACAACTTGTGCACACACATGATACTGACAATATCATAAATACAATTATAGTCCAAGTACAAATAAAGTTAAGTCTTACATGCCTAGATTAATAATACAGAATATAAATAAGTTCTCCTATTGCTCCTGAGTTCGGTCCGAAGAATCTTCTCCAAACCTAAATGGGAAACCACCTAGAGGGGGGAAATTTAAAACAATAAAACGTGAGCGAAAGGCTCAGCAGGACTATGTTTTATAAAAAGAATTTAATGCAAAGGAACATGACATTATTAGAAGTTATTCAAAGGAAACTTAAATAAATAAATAGATAAATAAATAATTTGAGTAGAACCGTCCTGACACAGAACAGTCTACTCGTTAAATCGAAACACCATTTTACTTTTACCTAGGTAAACAATGATATCACCACCGTAGTGGCCCAGCTGGGTTTCGGGACCTGCCCCCAAGATCGATCGCTATACGACCCGATCTCTGATATGGCGTCATGCCTATGTGTTTATTATCATTATCATTCAAAACCCAATTACCGAGTGTTGTCAATTACGTTCATTATGAAGTTCATTTCAAATCACGGTATTTTAAAATATAACCGATAAAACCATTTTCAAACAACCGTTGAAAGCATTTTGATAGAAATCCTTTTTAAAGCCAAATCATTTCAAAACCAGGCTACCAAGGAAATAGGATAGAAGTCCTACCTCAATACTCGTGTCGGTGCCCCACACCGTAATCCCGACCCGCTATACGTTAGCTCCGCGAAACCACAAACGATCCTAGATACAAACTAAGTCGATCAATATCTAGTTTGAGACATTCCATGTTACTAAATCATTTCATGATGTCCTAGTGTGCCATTTGTACCTTTAAAATCATTCTATAAGGTTGTGATTTAAATCTGGGTTCAAAACAGTGAAAACGGGTAAAAATCACAAAATTTTCCATGCCTCGGTCGGCCTGCGGGACGCCCTGCTTCGGCCTGCCGAACTGCACAGTTCGGCCTGCCGGAAGCAAGGTTCGGTCGGCTGAACATTTCCCTAGATTCGGCCTACCGGTTGGAAGAACACCGGCCTGCCGATCCCTGTTCCGGCCTGCCGAATACGAACAGTTCGGCCTGCCGAAAGCAAGGTTCGGTCGGCCGAACATTTCTCTAGATTCGGCCTACCGGTTGGAAGAACACCGGCCTGCCGATCCCTGTTTCGGCCTGCCGAACACGAACTTCGGCCTGCCGAACTGGAAAAACTCAGAAATTTCCAGCCACGGGTTTCGATTCTCCAAAACCAAAATCTTGGTTCTAACCTGTTTTTCTCAAATCTCAGGCATGAAAAATAATCATAGTTGATAGAAAAACATTCTAAAACATGTTTGGACTCATTTAAACAAGATTTAGACTCAAAATCCTCAAAAATCCAAAAATAAGAAAATGAGGAGAAAGATGAAAAATCTTGAATTCAATCCGTTTTTCTTCAATCTAAGCCTAGATTCTAGTTGTTCTAAGTCCAATTAACTCAAATCCATGGTTTTCTAAGCTTAAACAAACCCAGATTTCAAAAATGCACAAAATTGAAAATTTTGTAAAAAGTTTAGAAATTTCGAATCTAACCTCGAATCGAAGCTTCAATCCGCGTTCTCGGTTGCCGAATCACGTCCCCGAGCCTCCTCCTTGCTATCCCGAAGCTTGGATTCGAATTTGTTTTAAAAAATTTTTAGAGAGATTGAGAGAGAGGGAGATTGCCGAGAGAGATGAGAGAAGAGAGAGGGAGAGTGAGCGTGGAAGTGAAGAGAGAGAGAGAAAAAGGAAATAAATAGAGAAAATTGGTGGGCGATTTTACTGTGCGAAAACCATGTGCCGCCCACGGTTTTGCAAAACAGAGTATTTTTTAACATTTTTCAAATTGTTGTGTTTTAAAACTCAAAACACCATTTTAAAACAATAAGAAATCATTTAAATGCATTGATTTAACAAAACTACCAAAAAATTAAAATCCAACCAAATAATTTAATTAATGTTAAAATGTTAATTATGGCACACTAATTCATCATTTATAGTACATTAACATTAAATAAATTTCGGGACGTTACATGACCCTTCCTTCTAATTGTTGTGTGTGTGGATACAACTTAGCAGAATTTCACCAAAGCTGATCTCCTTCCAACTTGACTATGTGCTAGAGGAACTAATAATATTAAAGGGGAGTGATCAAAGCTCAATTCTTTAAAGTTACACAATAGCAGTCTAAAATAAATGAGGACTAAACACCTCTATTTATAAAGTTGGCTAGAGGAGGTAGAATATTAGGATTCAGAGAAGATTTTCTCTCTCCTCCATGTGTTTATTGATAGCACATAATTTCAAATTATTTTTTCATCATTTTCTTTGTATTTTATTTGTTAGTCTTTGTTTTTGTTGTGATTTTTATGTTTTATAGGTGTTTAGAATGTCAATAAGAGTTTTGAGATCAAAAACGCTGATTTGGAGGCATTTTGGAATCAAGAATTTGAAGTTGGGAAAAGATCAAGGCTTTTGGAGCTACTAAAAATGGCGCCCCATTGCCAAAAATTCCATGCCCCAGCAAAGAAAGACAAAATCGTGGCGCCCCTATGAGGTTTTTCCTCGTCCCTGCAAGAAATCCTATAGCCCAGGATTTGGCACAGTCGTGCCAAACATTCCTCATGGTCGTGCCTGCATTCTGCCTTAGCTCACTACCGTGAGCCTTTCTCCATGTAGCCGTGTGCTCGTGGTCTATCTTTGATCCACTTTTGTATGCAGCCGTGTCATTTTTCTCCACCCCTATATATGTCTCAGTTTTTACTCAAATTTTGTAACGCCCCTATATGGGGGTTAACAGTTTTTAATGAGATAAAATAAAAATAAATAATAAAAGTAAAACCTTAAAAATAAAATTTGCCCGGGACTTAAATGAAAACTCTCAACTCAAAAATAAAAATATAAACGATAAATAAACCACAGTTTTAATGTAGCACCTTAAATTTAATAATATAAACTGTTGTCATCATCATTTTAACCCTCAACACATTGTAATACAGTCACAGAAAGTAACAATTGATGCTTACATTATCATGAAGAACATTCTCAACAATTGAAGCAGTCCCAATGTAATATAGCTACATCACTTCCTCAACTATATTTCTCGTAGCCACCTCACACTTAGTGAGTCCTGAAAAGATAAAAATATAAGGGTATGAGCAACACTATGCTCAGTAGAGAAAGCCATTACTCACCTCTATCATTACCACATTAAAATCTGCATGGTTAGTAGGTTACATCATATTCCAGATTATGAGGTTTATTATGATCACATCTTATGGATACCGTAGTTAATCGTTACCAAGTGTCATAATTACACATTTATACAAATATTACCAATCATCATTGTTCCTAGGTATCCATGTTAAATTGAGTATCACTCAACTCATCGAAACCCAAATGGGCGCACTTGATCACCCTATAAACATTCCAAGGGTGTTCCGGTGAGGGGACATCAAGCCCCGAGTCCTCACCAAATCGATTCCTGTACAGTGTGTTCTGGGACTTTCAACCCAAGGAAGCGTCATCGCCTTCCCCCTATTTTACCTTTTAGGGTATTCATGCCCAAGGACGTAACCGTCGCCCTCTTCATGTCTCACAATTTCTCTATATTGAATCATTATCAATAGAGTTAGTTTTTCTAACCATGCTTCTCAATTTATAACATGTGTCAATTCATTATGTTCCTCGCCGTACAATACAAGACGAGTCCATGTCATAGTTTCATATGTGATACACATATAATATCAGTTCAACATAGATATATATATATTGCAGCAAAACAATCAATTTTAATTCTATAAAAACCTCACAAAAGATGAGTAATAGAATCCCTACCTTTTAAGCTTATCAACAGTCTCTTAATCCTGGAATCAATTAACGTTAGCTCCATACTCCCTTGATCCTAAGGCGTGCATAAGGACAATTAAAACTAAAGCACAACATACAACTACATTCATAAAATTTATTTTAATTTAATCTTAGAATTTCAAGAAATAACCACTGCCCATAGAGGTATTATAAAGTTTAACAATATAAATTTTCTGTCTAGGGCATATACACTTAGACTTCATACATATGCTCCAAAATAGCAACAAACATATACTTAGGTTTAAGAACGCAAATTTGAATAATCCTTTAGTATAAAAGAAAATTTATAAATGAAAGACTAAATTTGTTCATAAGATTCTAACCTCGGATTATGGTTAGTTGGAAGCTTGAAATGGCTTCAAAACAGGTTCCTTTACTTCGGTATGACTGAAATTCTTGCTCAAATGGAGGTGATGGTGGCTGATTTTTATGGCTGCCTTGAAGAAGTTCTCTAAGTATTTTGCTTCAGCAAAGAAATGAGAAGAAGAGTGTGGGAACCGTGGAAGAGAAAGGAAGAAAAGATGAAGTCTTTGAAGAGAAGTGATAGAAACAATTATAGAGGAGACATGTTGAAGCATGTCACGGAGGAAATAAAGAAAATGAGGGTCAAGAGTAGTTGGAAAAGATATCCTTATGTCTCATCTAAAGACTTTAACACACATAATGTCAATATGACATAATTGATATTTATTAGAAGTTCTAAGGCTTTTTAGTAATCATACTAAATAAATATAGGAGAATTTTAAAAAAATTTAAAAATAGATAAAAATAAATATTATAAAATAAATTTAAATGAAGCAATTTTTTTTATACATTAAAAATTAATTTAATTACCTCAATACCCGTTAGGAGAATAACGGGTGTCACAGCTCTACCCCCCTTAAAGAAATTTCGTCCTCGAAATTTCAATTCTAGTAATACTAGTAAAAATTATGATTCCACTATGATTCCAATTCTGAGTCTAAACCGTTAATGTTGTTTGTCCTCCAAATTTAAGTTATCGTATCTCCACTTATTTACTTGCATAATAAATCTTACTCCTAAATCCCTCAATGAGAGTATTTCTGACAAGTTTCAACTTATAACACCGTATAATAGTCTAAGAATCTGATCAGGCCTACATATTGACCATATCATGATTCCAGTCCTTCATTGTCCATGGACTGTGATTTACAATCACATTTAAGGAGATTGCCAGAGAAATTTTATATACTTCATCTTTAGGTTCCTTTTCCTTTTTGAGTAAGGAAAAGTCAAATAGATTTGATTTCATACCTCAACTAATAAACTAAAACATAATCATAAAACATATATCACAAACACTTCTATTCAAAACCATACATTAAACTTATTCATAGAGATATTAAACGGAATCTCTGGTTGCAAACATACCCGACATATTTTTCATTAAACAGCTATCCTCATGACACAAACATTCAATCCAAATAATATACTCATATTTCATATGGAATATCCCCATAACTGACTTTGGTACTTCCACATAATATTAACAGAATATTACACATTACAAACATGATACGGATACGTTTCGAGAGTACAAGGCACTCCGTATACCAGCTATCCATATCATGCATGCTTAGAGGATACAAAAACATCGATAAACAAAAGATCGGACCTTAAGAAGGATGCGTTTCGAGAGCATCAAGTACTCCGTATCCAGCCATCCCGGCATTAGGCTCAATGAATCTAAAAGATTTAACAACGACGTACCACAAGAAACACAGAATACAGGGCAAACGGTTATTCGTAACACACGAAATACGGACACACATGCCTACATGCCAAAGATAAAACAAAAAGATTACAGATGGAGATTCAAATCAATTGGCCGCTCCCGGCTTTCCCTTTCCCATTCAAGCTTGGATGTTGCAGTGTCGGATTCTGGATGTATGATTTGCATTTTATCTATCAATTCCTCAGCTGTTGAAGCAGTGACAAAGATTTGTCTCTCCGATTCTGTAGTGATGTTTTCTTCCACAGCGTAATCTAGAAATTTCAAAAGACCGTCATAAAAACCCTTTACGTTCAGCAGTCCCAAAGGTTTGGAATAAAAGCCCAACAATTGCCCACAAGCAACTATAAATATTTCCTCAAGAGTACCTAGACCACCAGGTAATGCTATAAAAGCATCAGAATTATAGATTATGTCTTTAAAATTTTTAGGGATACTCCTGACTCCTTCTCCCTTACCTATGGCTTCCTTACAAAGGTTTCCTTCAACTGGAATATGAGGCCAAATTCTTACATCAGTAGCGTCGCTAGACCTAGCTGCTAGTGCCATATTTACCATCATTTTTATACTACCACCCCCATAGATTATGTTAATCTTCTTGTGTGCTAGGACTTGCCCTAAGTGATTTGCAGCTTCTAAATAAGCTTTATCTTTTCCAAGGCTGGAACCACAAAAGACACAGACATTCTTTATTTTCTTCGTGGACTGGGAGGTAGACATATTTGGTTTATAGAAGTGGTTGCTTAATGTCTGCTCCACTTAGACTTCGGGTTCTACATGAGATTTTAAAGATGAGAAATATACAAAAAGGGCTAAAGAGATAGACGAGTAGGTAATGAAAAGGTAATCCAAAGATTTAAACAAAATCTTGTGCGGATAAGAAAGTAAGATAAGGTGATTGATAGTTTACAGAAAATCTGATTCACTTTTTTGAAAAAGATTAGACTCTAATTGTATAACTTTTGACAATTGAGAACAATTCGACAGAAGACCCTCATGACACAACTGTAGACTTTTTGACAAATATACACCAAGTCTAGATATTTAATATAAACGACAAATGCTGTAGAACTTTTGAAATTTGAGACACAAATCTTGAAATATCTGGATAAGCTTTTCAAAATTCAAACATATTACTGTATCGTATGTAACGTGTCTGATAAGATAATATATTTTATTATATATATATATTTAAGAAAATCATAAATTAAATAAGATATTAACACTTACTGTATCAATCTAATAATCACAATTATTTCAAACACAAAAGCAAATATTCTGAGTAAAAGAAAAACACAAACTGTTGAACATCAGCTAAAACTGCTTCAAATAAGTAAAGACTAAATAACCTTTATAGAGCGATGACTTATTCCCCATCCAGTTTTCTTATGGCTTGGCAAACAGGATCTAGAAATACCATATTCCTGAGGCGTTGTCTTTCTGTATAAAATTTAGGCCAGAGTTTAAAAATAGCTCCTTGAACATATCCACTAGGGTGACCGTGGAGAGGAGGATGGATGCTATCCAAGTTCTCCTTTGAAAGTCCATCCCTACAAAACCTTATTTTATCCTCTCTATTCGTAGACATATAACCAGGTGAAGTACATTTACCGTTACAATTTTGTCTTCCACATTTGTTACAAGTGACCACGATGGCACGAGCTCTTCTTTTCATTGCACTACGACTGGTACCTGTTCCTGGTAAACCGACATCTTGACTAAAGTCACTCGGACGGATCTTCCCCTCTATCAACATTCTCACATCACAAGGGATGCCAAAACGCATAAGAATCCACAACCGAGTAATTCTAGCCTTATATTTCTTTCTGAGAATCTTTTGGGAGAGTGATAGGAAATACTTTCTCAGGTGTTGGTACTTTGGGTCCATGATGAGATGAAAGAAGAGTAAATAGAAAGGAAAAATTAAGATAGTAAATTGCAGAATCCTAGAATTCCTTCTTCTTTTAGAGAAAAAGAAGAATTTTTAATGAAAAAGAAGAGGATTTGCGATTTAGAGAGAAAATAACAAACTAAGAGAGAAAAAGTGAACTCGGAGAAATAAGCTCCTATGCACAGTAAACGTATTTGTAAACAATAATTAAACCACTGTATATGACACGTATAGAGACCACGTGGGAGAGACAGTGTGAATCAAACTGATTTAAGATTTAAACTAGGCCCAAATGTTCTAAGTTGAAAATGGTCAGGTTGTTTCGGGCCTTAACACATTTAGAACGAGTTAAATAACAAACATAAAATTGAAAACCAATTTGTATGAATCTTAAACCCAATTCAAAGTCCACTATAGATAAAGTTAACTATAAACAACAAATCTAATTTAACGACAACAAGGATCTTCCTGAATGATATTTAAAATCATTTCATAACAACACAATCTTCCAGCAACTCAAATAATTTTGTTTTAATCAAAACCTTATTGAACAATACATACACCCATATGTTATTCCTAATACTCAACATCTATCAATGGATTCATCATCATTGCTACCAAGGGTTTAGAATGTGACTAACCTTGAAATCAATACGATTTACGTCTTTCAACGTAGACCATATCAACGAACAAAGACACTTGATGTTACTACTTAAGAACATCTACAATCCCCACAATTCTACTTACACAATATCGAATTTCCTCATATAACAAAATCTTAGGTAACCAAAAGATTCACTGATACACTTAAATACAAAGTACGTAACGAAATATTCCAATTTTGAGATTCATGCATTCTAGACTTTACACAGTCTCAACAGACCAAAAGTCTAACATTTATCTCTCTCAAGATTCAATACCATGATTCCCAACTTATATCATATTCCTCAAATATATAGAACTTTTAAGAAAAGACATTGACACTTATGTGCTCCATCGAATCCACACATAATCATTACTTAGGTTTGAATTAATTACGAAAAATTTGGCATATCTATGCCAAACTTTAAAATCAATAAATCAAGCCTTATATTTCTTATTGTTTTTCACAAAATAAAAGGCTATTAAATCCTTGTATCTACACGAATTTCTCATCGTTTATACGAATTAGATATGCTTATAGATCCAAATATTATACGAATCTCTCATAAGCATTCTACTTATAAACTCATTCCATATAATTATCATTCCCTCATAACTATTAATACTTTCCTTCTATATAATTATTGTACTCATATAACTATTAATATTTTCATTCTATGGCCTTTCCATGTTACATCCTTCTAGACTGTATAAATCAATGTGAAGGTTCATTTTGATGATGACAATGAAAATTCAGCTTCAAAACCATCTCAAAAATATTTTTTAAAGTGGTGCTACACTCCCTAGGTTAACCGAACCTAGGCTCTGATACCAAAAATTCTGTAACGCCCCTATATGGGGGTTAACAGTTTTTAATGAGATAAAATAAAAATAAATAATAAAAGTAAAACCTTAAAAATAAAATTTGCCCGGGACTTAAATGAAAACTCTCAACTCAAAAATAAAAATATAAACGATAAATAAACCACAGTTTTAATGTAGCACCTTAAATTTAATAATATAAACTGTTGTCATCATCATTTTAACCCTCAACACATTGTAATACAGTCACAGAAAGTAACAATTGATGCTTACATTATCATGAAGAACATTCTCAACAATTGAAGCAGTCCCAATGTAATATAGCTACATCACTTCCTCAACTATATTTCTCGTAGCCACCTCACACTTAGTGAGTCCTGAAAAGATAAAAATATAAGGGTATGAGCAACACTATGCTCAGTAGAGAAAGCCATTACTCACCTCTATCATTACCACATTAAAATCTGCATGGTTAGTAGGTTACATCATATTCCAGATTATGAGGTTTATTATGATCACATCTTATGGATACCGTAGTTAATCGTTACCAAGTGTCATAATTACACATTTATACAAATATTACCAATCATCATTGTTCCTAGGTATCCATGTTAAATTGAGTATCACTCAACTCATCGAAACCCAAATGGGCGCACTTGATCACCCTATAAACATTCCAAGGGTGTTCCGGTGAGGGGACATCAAGCCCCGAGTCCTCACCAAATCGATTCCTGTACAGTGTGTTCTGGGACTTTCAACCCAAGGAAGCGTCATCGCCTTCCCCCTATTTTACCTTTTAGGGTATTCATGCCCAAGGACGTAACCGTCGCCCTCTTCATGTCTCACAATTTCTCTATATTGAATCATTATCAATAGAGTTAGTTTTTCTAACCATGCTTCTCAATTTATAACATGTGTCAATTCATTATGTTCCTCGCCGTACAATACAAGACGAGTCCATGTCATAGTTTCATATGTGATACACATATAATATCAGTTCAACATAGATATATATATATTGCAGCAAAACAATCAATTTTAATTCTATAAAAACCTCACAAAAGATGAGTAATAGAATCCCTACCTTTTAAGCTTATCAACAGTCTCTTAATCCTGGAATCAATTAACGTTAGCTCCATACTCCCTTGATCCTAAGGCGTGCATAAGGACAATTAAAACTAAAGCACAACATACAACTACATTCATAAAATTTATTTTAATTTAATCTTAGAATTTCAAGAAATAACCACTGCCCATAGAGGTATTATAAAGTTTAACAATATAAATTTTCTGTCTAGGGCATATACACTTAGACTTCATACATATGCTCCAAAATAGCAACAAACATATACTTAGGTTTAAGAACGCAAATTTGAATAATCCTTTAGTATAAAAGAAAATTTATAAATGAAAGACTAAATTTGTTCATAAGATTCTAACCTCGGATTATGGTTAGTTGGAAGCTTGAAATGGCTTCAAAACAGGTTCCTTTACTTCGGTATGACTGAAATTCTTGCTCAAATGGAGGTGATGGTGGCTGATTTTTATGGCTGCCTTGAAGAAGTTCTCTAAGTATTTTGCTTCAGCAAAGAAATGAGAAGAAGAGTGTGGGAACCGTGGAAGAGAAAGGAAGAAAAGATGAAGTCTTTGAAGAGAAGTGATAGAAACAATTATAGAGGAGACATGTTGAAGCATGTCACGGAGGAAATAAAGAAAATGAGGGTCAAGAGTAGTTGGAAAAGATATCCTTATGTCTCATCTAAAGACTTTAACACACATAATGTCAATATGACATTTTTGATATTTATTAGAAGTTCTAAGGCTTTTTAGTAATCATACTAAATAAATATAGGAGAATTTTAAAAAAATTTAAAAATAGATAAAAATAAATATTATAAAATAAATTTAAATGAAGCAATTTTTTTTATACATTAAAAATTAATTTAATTACCTCAATACCCGTTAGGAGAATAACGGGTGTCACAAATTTGAGCCAAATAAGCTCCAAAATTGAGGAACTATACATATATATTCCTTAAGAAAGTAACGAAGGAGATGTTTTTGACCTCAAAAACTCAGATCAAACTCAACAAAAAGAGAGAGAGAGAGAGAGAGAAAAGAAAGAGAAAAGGAAGAGGTCAAAGGCTTGTTGCTTGAGGAGTTCTTGAAGATCTCCAGAACCTCTCCTTCTAGTTCATCTGCTTGATCTATAATATTGTTAGATTTTGTATCTTTGTTGTAATTTTAATTATGTCTAGCTAAGTTATTTGTGGTTAAAGGTGAATTCTAAGCCTTAGACATGTTTATATAGTTGATTGTACGAGTTATTCTCTGAATTTCTTGCTAGTGAATTGCTTATGTTTCACTAAATTTACTATTTATTGCTGATTTTTATGGTATTATTTAGGTGCATAGCTAAGTAGTACTTGAAAATTGCCTATTATTAGGTTATAAATCTTGATCCACAATTGTCCTTAATTTTTAACCATAAGTAACAAATTGTGACATATAGTTGTGGTGAGGTTTTGTGTGATTGTGATATGAAATGTAATATAGGTTGAATGAACCTAGCTCCAGCATATTTGTTGCCTAGATTAACCTATTTTTCTCAGCGTAATGCTTCCATTAGATTGAACTTAGTGAGCTTACTCCTAGATTGTTTAATGGAAAGGAGTTTAATAGAACACTTGTCTTATTAAATCTAAACTATAAGGAATGATCAGGGTAGTAAAGCTTTCTCCCATCTACGGCTGTTAGTTTCAACAAAAAATTTAAGAATAATTCTAAAATTAATTGCATAAATATTGTCGAATGGTGGATAATGATCCTTTAGCCTGTTTTACCACTACTTTTTGCAAACCCTTGAACTATACTGTATTTTTATTTATTTATAATTGCTATTTGAATTTTTAATTAATTTAGTTGAAAACTAAAACCACCAAATTATTTACATAAAATAATAGCAAATTAATTAAATTCAATCATCTGTGGGAATGACCCTTGATCATTATTTTACTCAATAACAACCACTTTACAATTAGCAAGGTTTCAATTTTTAGTAGTTCCAATAGGAAGCTATCAAAATTTTACATGCCAACTAAGGGAAGCTTATCCCTTGGTATACATGCCCAACACAATTAGAGAAAGATTCAAATTCAACCAATCACAATGTAAGGTTTCGTGATAATCTGCATCATGTAGGATAATTCATATTCAAATAACTCTATTTAAATAGCATTTAATTATCCATGATGGGCCTGTTTGTTTCGATATTCGAATCACGGTTCGAATCATTTTACTACAGTATTTTCTCTCACAAAATTTAAATCTTCATTCAAATACTCTATTCAAATATTCTAACCAAACGGGCCAAATAATTATCTAATTTAAATAATTATGAAAAATTATCATTTAACCAATTAAAATACAATTAGTATTTAAATTAATTATTTTTAAAATAATTAATTATCACAAATCATAATTATTAAATTTTAATAAACATTATTCTGAAATTAATTAGCTAAATAATGAATTTCATAATTCCTCTAATAGGTGCCAACAGTCCAGAAGGACTGTGCCTGGCACCACACATAATCCAACTGTATTGTTGTGCTTACACACTGATAGGTCCAGTAACTAATCTAGCCTAACCTCATGTATTACTAGTGGTAAACTATATTCTATACAAGTAGTCAAGGAATTCATGAGCTAGCATTGGAACCGGATGAATATATATTGATCAAGCTTTAATAATAACAGATAAATTAATCCCTGATTAATCATCCATTTAATTATTAAGTTTGGTATCACTCTACTAAAGAACCAAAGATGCACTTTTAATAATATTTCTATTACGAGACTTTAATTATTAGTCTTGTCTATGACCTCTCTTGCAGATGTATATCCCCATAGGTTATTCATAATTAGATGAAGGACTTAGTTCCGTTTTACCTTCCAATTATTTTATCTTAAAGTTCCATTATTTCACTTATTTGGAAATTCCATTTATAACGAATACAAATAGAAAATTATCTGGTTACCACAAGTATCTAGATGACTGAGGCTTTGTTCTTTTTCAAATTCCTGAATAATGATTTTGAGAGGATAACATTAACTCTTTGTTAGAGAGTAATGCATTCTGTGTCTGTGAATTATGCTTTTATTGAATATAGGTTGTATATCTAATATACTGAAAATGAAGCCTTTGGTCGTTGAAACTCTTGTATTTGGCATATCAAAAGATACAAACTATGAACATAGTGTCATAAATCCACTTTAAGATTAATATCACACATAGATGATTGTAAAAGTAAATTGATTTAAGATAAACATAATTATGATTATACATTATTATCAAAGTGAATTGATTTATAATAAACAGAATTATTATTAAATCAATTACACTTTAGGTCCAGTCTAGTGTGCAACTACCATTAGCTCTACTACACCAATATGTCTATCATGGAGTCAATATACTCCAATAGCCTAGATAAACTATCTCTCTAATTGAACGTAGATCTCTATTACAGCCTTGTCATGTATAAAGTGTTACGGACTATAGAATTAGACTATTATCTTGGTCTCGTATCTATACCTCATATAAAATCCTTATATACTCGATCCCAAGATTAGGCTATAATATTCATGGAATACATATTTGCTTAAATGCTTAAACATAATAATGAAAGCAATACGAAGACCATTAATAACACATGAAATAATTGCGTTATTTATTTATTTACTCATTCATTTAATCTAAACTGTCATTTATTACAAATAAAATATTTATTTCTTAAGGCACTGATTACAACAGTGTAGCAATAATTTTAAAATTAAAAATAATTTAATTTTATTATGTAATTTAGAATTTGTATTGGTATTGATTTATATAGAGATTAGTCTTAGACTGTGCTAAATCTCCCGACAATTAGTTAGTTTCCCTCAACCAGATAAAATTTTATCTACTTTCCATAAATCATGGGATCTTGTGGGTAAAGTGCTATGACAAGGAGACAAAAATTGACCATGAATAATAAAAGTATCGTGTAAGGTATGGTCCAAAAAATGAACCATTAATGATATATTTTTCTCTCATTTTCTTAAAAGCTGGTGCCTACATTAAGAGAAAATAGACCAAGATTTTGTCTTGCTTAAGTGTCCATGAAACCCTTCACTATAAGTTAGAAGTTAGGTGAAATTTAACCAAGTTTAAGTCTTTGTCTATGAATGGGCTCCACCACAACAATAGCCCATCTTCTTCCTTTTCTCCCACGTTCTCCTAAGACAAAACCTGTTCTTTCCTTCATTTTCTCAATTTTTTTCTCTCCCACCCACTAGAAAATTATTAGCTAAAAATTAAGACCAAGGAGGAGACTTTGGTGAGATCCCTCAAGGATAGATCTTTAAGGGTAAATACTCTAACTCTTTCTCTTTTTAAGATTAAGAATAAGTTTATAATCTTTGTTTGGTGATGCTGGCTTGTAATAAAGTTTTATTTATGTATCTATTATGGCTCTTGTAAATTTGTATTGATGTAGTTTTAGTTTATGCAAGTTTGATATGAAAAATTTTATATATAGATTATGGTTTTATGCTTAGTAAGATTTTCTACTTAGTTTGATCTTAAAAAAATGGACACTTTAGATATCAGTTTTGAAACCTGAAACTTTTTAAGTCACAGCAACATGAACAACTTTATGTGGCATGTTAGAAACTGAAATCTCAACTTGACAATAATGTTTTTAGCCTTTTTTTTTTAAGTTGTCCCAGTAATGTTGCAAAGATGTTGCAACATCGATTTGTGACATCTATGGTGCAAATTTTAAAATTGTCCATTTTTTATTATTTTTAAGGTTAAAATGCTTAGTTTATTGTCTTCCAAGGTTGTCGTAGCAACTGCAATGCAGTTGTGGCCATTTTGGAGCTATTTTTGTTACATGTCGCAAGTGATGTTGTGATACAATTTACAACATCGATAGTGCAGTTTATAATATTTTTGAGAAAACAATCCCCCTAAAAGTTTGAATCATAATTTTTGCAAAACATGAAAATTTTAGATATCAATGAGACAAAGAAATTTCTTGAAGAAAATTTTTGAAAATTCTACCTCTAAAAGGGACTTTTAAATAGATTTATGGAAATTGTCTAATAGGTAATGTTTATAAAATCACTGCAAATAGTTTTGCTAAAGACAAAAAATGAATTTTTTAAAAAAATGGATGTTTTATGCCTTGTTAGAATGAGAAACTTTTGTAAAGAGAACTTATAAAATTGTCTTTGACATACAGTTTACAAAGGTTTTTAAAACTAACAAAAGTACCTTTCAATAATAGTTTCAAAACAAATGCCTGTCTAGTGGCAGAATCACTAATTACAACACACAAAGGAATTTTTGTATGCATAGAGCTATTCGAGTCTACGGTTTATAGTTTAACCACTTGGACTCCACTTTTACTATGATTTTTGGACATGAAACTTTATATTTTTTTAAAATGAGTTTTCAATGGATTTTAAATGGAATCAGAAAATATTAGACCTGCAACGTTATGAAATCAAATATAGGCCCAACAACCGTACTAGTCCGAAAAGGTCGTCTCTAAGGATCTAAGTTCCAACACTTAGTGTATAGAACATTTAGGATACCTCTAGACTTAATGGGCCATAATGGACTTATGAAAATGGGAAGTAACTAGGTATAGGCCTTACACAAATTATGAGCCCAAAAAAGGTAATTGGAATTTTAAGGAAGATCTAGTTTAAGAACAAGATGGTTAATTAATTAATAAACTGGGTAATTAATTTTTAGCTCTAACACGGTTAGTTGAGGCAATTAAGGAAAATTAAATTATAAGAATTAGATCAATTTAATCCTTGTACTAAATACAAAAATTTTTACGATTCTTTAATAAGTAAAACATTTTCTAAGAAAGGATTAGATTCCTTTATCATTATGCTAAATTTAATAGCACAAACTAATATTAGACTCTCAATAGGTGTTCTTCGACAAAGTCTAAAAGTTGAAGATAGGGAACTTTGGAATAAGAATCTCGCCTACAGTGTGAATAATTTCTAATAAAATGTTTTACACGATGTATAAAATCATAATTGCATGTTTGTGTTTGTGATATAGTATGCGATGCGATGTCATACTGCAAATACCATAATAAGACTAGTGAAACCTATAAGAATAAGTTAAGTTTGATGAGTATTGTACCAACCTCTCAACCTATGAGGAGGCTTATGTTTAGAAAATAATTTAGATCACGGTGTTATTAGGAACCTTGTAAACCCTAACTTCCTGATGATTGTGTGCAATCGATATGAATACTTAGGCCTGTCAGATTAATAAGATATGATAGTAAATAAGCATAACTATCACACGCATATTTTTATTATGTGTATTTTAAAATGTTTTATGAGATATAGTTCCTACTTACTGAGTGAAAGCTCATTTATGTATGTTCATGTTGTAAGTAAGCAACCTCCCAACAACATCTAAGGGACAATGGTATAGCGGCGAAAAATTTGTGAAGATGGGGATTAGATACCACACATATTTTATTCTACTCTAAGTTTGGTTAATTAAGACTTCTTAATTAAGTATTTGTAGTTCTGTTTAAACTAGATATGTGTATTTTGGTGACCAATTTTGTAGCACCATAGTCTAAGCCTATAGGATCTTAAAACCTATATGTTATAACATATGATATAGTTTATGTTGCAACAAAGATAAGAATGGTTTAATTAAAATTATAGGTAAGTTTATTTTTTTTTTTAAAAAATGTTTCATATATTTAAGTAATCTTAGTAAGCATGTGTTTAAGCAATATACATATATCTTTTTTTACATACATTCAGATTTAACCATGGAATATACCCTAAAAAATCAGCCATGGAATAAGGAAATTTTATCAACATCTTAAGGTACTGTTGTTGTTGTTGTTGTTGTTGTTGTTGTTGTTGTTATTATTATTATTATTATTATTTTAAAAGGAGAAGACCATACTATTATAATACACCTCTCTTAGTTTTTAATTAATTCTCAATTAATTTTTTATGGGGAATTTTCATAAATATTTACTTTTTATAAATATCATACATGTTTATTTGTGGTATAACTTAACATGTAATATAAATTATTGTTGGGCATAAATAAACACAACTTTTACAAGTATGGCATAACATTTATTTTTTTTTCTAAAAATAAATACATAAGGTATCCTATAAATTTAAAAAACTGCTTTCAATCCTTTCCTTTATGTGTGGATGAAAAAATAAATAAAAAAGATAAAGACAACTATACGTAAACTAGATTTATTACTTCTTAAAAATATTTTTTTGGTGAAAAAAATGTTAAAAAGTAATTTAAATATTGAAAAAACATAAAATTCATGATCTTTTTTTGTGAAATTTGATTTTTTTAAGATGTTTATGTTTTTAAACATATAAGAATATTTTCTTACACTATTTAAAGATATTCACATCATTTTTTTCATATTTGTTTACATTCAAAAAGTACCCCAAAATATGTAATTAAACATATTTTTTAAATTAAAAGGATAGTTTTTTTATTTTTTTGAATATATATAGGTAAATTATAATTAATTAAAGCTAAAACATATATTATTAATGTTTCAAAAAAAGGGATATTATGTTTTCAAAAAAAATAGGTATATTATTAGTCCTTTTAAAGAAAAAGGTATGTTTTCCCCTAAAAAAGTGGGGTTAATCACACTGATACTCACTCTTTGATTTTTTCCAAAATAAAAAACACCGTTTAGTACACTTCACTTTGTTAATTTTAGATGTAAAAATGGCCAAAATATCCTGTTTAATAATAGCCACTAATCTAACAATATTAGATCTCAATCGTCTATCTCATTCCAAATTGAATTTAAAAAACCATAACTTCTCTTTCCCACCAGCCACCCCCTTACAGCCGTCCGGCTCCTTAGAGCCGCTGCACCGTTGGTCGCCCACCCCCATTGCCTACACCCTCGTCGGCGTTGGCCGCTCACTCCCATCGCCCCTATCCATCGACCCCTCAAACCTAAAGGCGTCAAAGGGTCATGCTATGCTGGCGACCCTTTTTAACCCTAGGCCTATGACTGGTTTGGGTCGTGCCTCTATAGTATAGGGTCGTGCTTCAGCTGTGCTTGGGAGAAAACCTCAGGCCTAGCCTTAGCCCAAGCCCTAGCCCCTAAAGGGTTATGCTGGGTCCAAGCCTGGGCCCAGGCCCTGTAGGGCATAAATAGGGCCAACCTTATAATTTTTAATTTATAAATTTATAAAATTTTATTTTTATTTTTAAAATAATTTTTAATAAAAATTAATGATTATAAAATCATGAGACTACTAGAAATACTTCTAAATATTATATAGAGTATTGAAAAATAGAAATTCTTATTTTTTTCAATGTGTGATTAAAGCAAGTCTATATTTAAATTTGTAATATGTGTCTAGACATGACAAATATAGTTGGAAATCAAAAATAACTCAAATAACTGTTTAACTTAGTGGTTAGTAGACTATTATTTCTTCTAAAAGTTTGAGGCCCAAACCTCAAAATAGGGGTTTTTTTTTTAAATACCTAGAGGGCTAAGCTTGAAGGACCTTTGGTGTGCTTAGGGCCGGGCCGGCCTAGCCCTTCGTGAACTAGAGCCGCCCTATAGGCTTGGGAAAGTCAGGCCCAACCCTGGCCCATTAGGCACGCTGTGCCTGCCTGGCCCACTACATGTAAGGTTAGGCCAGGTCGTGCCTTGCGTTATTGCAGGACGGCCCGACCCATTTGACACCTCTACCCAAACTAGCCCAAAATCTCCTAATCACCCTTAGCCAGTGCCAACATAACCCCATTGCCCCCACCCTTACCCAACCTCCATCGCATTACCCATTTCCCCCACCCGTCAGCCCCCAAACCAACCCCAACCTGCCTAGTCGTCCCCCACCTGGCCCATGGTCCCTAATAGTGCAACCTTCTTTTTCCTTCCTTCGGTTGCCCCTCCATTGCTTGTGTGCCTCCCGCCATTCTCCATGCCAAATCAATGGACAAAGAGAGAGGGTGTTTGAGGGTGGATATTGTAATCTTTTATTTTTATTTTACAAGTTTTAAAGCTTTTTTCCCATAAAAACTATCTTTTTATATATGCTTTTTTATCTCGGGTTTATAATTTTTATAAGTTTGTGTTTTTTTTTAATGAAAAATAGAGTTTTAAGGATTATAAATTTTTTTATGCTTGAAAGTGTATATTTGGCATTTGTAGAAACTTTTACGATCAAACTTTGGTCAACATTAATAGTAAACTAACAAAAAGGGTGTCTCTATAATTTTTTTATAAAGTCAGGAGTTGTTTCTAGTTAAGAAGGTGTCTCTTTCATTTTGAAAGAACATAAGTAGCGTAATTAACTCAAAAAAGTATATTATTAGTCGTTTTTAACCCAAAAAAACAAAAAACAAAAACAAAAGTATATCTACTAAAAAAAGGTATATCACTTTTTTTATGGGAAGGTATATCACATTTTAAGAAAAAAGAAGGTATGTTATTAACTAACTTAATTTCACATGAATTGAAAGAGAGAGAGAACGAGTAAAAGAAAGGTAGAGAGCTGGAACGATGTGTTGCTGGTCTGTAGGCCTCCGATCTTCATCCGAGAGGTGGTCACCGACTGGTCTTTGGGGTACTGGGGTTCGTGCTACCAAGGGAGGAAAGCTTGGCTAGTGTCAAAGGATGGGCGTGGAGCATAGAGGGGGTGTTTCATCGCTGTTGATTTGGGCTCTGAACTAAGGAAAGAGGAGCCGCGGTGGTCTGTGGCTGTGTGTAGGAAGCTCTGATTTTATGTGGGTTTGGGCTAGGTTGCATGGGTGAAGGAGGAGGCTTGGAAGCTTGGGGCTATCGCGGGTTGGGTAGGGTTACCCACCAGTCCAACCTTCGCTGGTGTTGAGGGGCTTATCAATGGTTGGCATAGGTTTGTGCCATAGTGTGAGAGTGGGCTTTGGGGGTTTTGGTCTTGCCGTGGGTTTGGGCGAAGAGGGCCCATGGGTGCTCTCCGACAGACTGGTGGCTGAAGTTAGGTGGCTGAGGCTTTTAGGTTGCTCGCAGTTGAGGGACCTTGGATTCATAGATCATGGTGGAGGCTACATTCTGAACTTGTTCATTGTGTTGTTTTTGTGTTTTGAGTATGTTGTAATAAGGGCTGTGGTTTCCCCATAGGCCCTATAGGTTGTGTTTATTGTTATTAGTGATGTTGAGAGATGTGTCATGCTTATAGGATGGTTTCCCCATTCCTCTTGGTTTATGGGTTGGTGTCCTAAGTCAGGTTTGGGTTAAGGTGTGGCCCTTCTTAGTGGTTGTCGGGACCACTAGTAGTAGGAGTTTAGCTTCGTCTAGGGGTAGGGATTGGTTTAGCTCTATCAATCAAATCATGAATTCCCGAGTAGGTTTATTGAATCTGCTTGTAGACCCCTTTCTAGGTCGTTGGACCTTTAGCTGTATCTTTACCTTTTTCGGCTCTTATTAATAAATTGGTTTTCCTCTCATTAGGAGGTCTTTTCTACCCAAAAAAAAGGAAAATTACACCAAATAACACATTTATAATTTTTAATGTAAGAAATAACACATTTTAAAAATTATTTAAGTATATGGGCCAAATTATTGTAAAATTTCAAAATTACCCTCATCTTCTTCATCTCCTACAAAAAAACCCTAGCACTCGTTATTTCTCCTCTCTCCCCTCTCCCCTCCTCTTATGTCTAGCTTCAGCGATGACTTTGGTGACCTTGTGTGAGTCCGACAACAACTCCAGCGCCTCCCTCCATAACTCTAGTGCTTCCGTCTGCTGGACATCACACGACTTCGGCACTTGCTCCTAGCGCGAGGTCAATCTCGTGGATCTTTGGTTTTCGTTAGCAACAAAGAAACTCAACGCCCTTCGTTAAAGCTTGTGATTTTTCGCCGTCAGTGAGGCCGAGCCTCCTCGGCTTCATTCTTGCCATGCAAAGCCGAGCCTCGTTGGCTTCATTCTCACTGTAGTTCCGTAGGGCTCAGCCTCATAATAGCCACGTCGTTAGAGCCTCGCGACCATCGTTGCGGGAACTCGGCGAATGCCAGCCAGGGCCCTCGCAAGCTTAACTCCACGCAATTCGTACCATGAACGACGGCGTGACTCCGATGAGACCATGATCGATGCCTTTGCATGAATCCAACGATTCCTTTGACGTCGTCACTGTTTGCGGTCGTGGAATGTGAAGAGGGAGGGACGAGATGTTAGGGAAAAAAGAGAAAGAAAAGAGGAAAAGGCTAAGGTTTTCATTTGGGTGTTTTAGATTATATCAATTAGTTAATGCTGATATAAAATTAAATAGTCTATTTACTAACCATTTAAATGTTTGGTCTATTAATTTTTATTCAACTATCAATTTGTTGGGTGTTTGAAGAATAGTTGGAATTGTGATTCCCATAACTTTTTTACTTATAAACAGTGTAAAACTCTCACGTGTTACAATAATAATAAAAAAATTATTACAATATAAAATTTTCATATAATATAATAAAAATTGTCCTAATAAATAATTTTTACCACCATTTTAATTACTGTGTTAATCTATTTCCCTTGTCGTCCAAAAAAAAAAAGGTAACACGTAAAAATCGTTAAAAAAAAAAAGCCCACGCACGACGCAATAGTCAAAACCAGGTCACATCTCGAAACATCTTCACCATCCACGTGTCAGCTCAACATCCCTCCATCTCTCCCTAATTCGAAACCGCCGTATCCGGACTCAAAACCCTAATAAATGCCCCCAATTTGATCCAATCCTAATCCTCATCCTCTTCCTCTTCGCTCCTCTGCAAACCAAAGCCGAAACTTTGGAATCTTCCAAAAATGCTGAGGCTAACTTCGAAGAGAATCCTCCAGGGGCTAGCGTCACGGGACGCCCGGTCACCGGCGCTCCTGGTGCTGCCACGTCAGTACCACGAGAGGGTCATCGACCACTTCAACAACCCCCGCAACGTCGGCTCCTTCGACAAGAACGACCCCGACGTAGGCACCGGCCTCGTCGGCGCCCCTGCTTGCGGCGACGTCATGAAGCTCCAGATCAAGGTCGACGAGTCCACCGGCCAGATCGTCGACGCCTGCTTCAAGACCTTCGGCTGTGGATCCGCCATCGCTTCTTCCTCTCTAGGTCTGTGTTTGTTCATTTCTGATTGTTACAGATTTAGGGTTTGGGGAAAATTTTGAGAGCTTTGGAAGCTTTATGGAATAAATTATGCTTCTTTTTTGTTTGATTGATTTATTCGGGTTGAGGTAATGATGTGTGATAGGAATCGAATGGTAATTTAGAATTTTAGGGTTTTTTTTAGGGTTTTGTTATTGAATCCGTTGATTTAATTGATTGTTTATTGTATATGATTGGCTAGAAGGAAAGATTTTCGGTGAAACCTGCGATGTCTTGGATTGTAGAAGGTTTAGAAACTGGAGATATAAAACTTGATAGTTTTGGAAGCTCCACGAAAAAATTGTGTTTTCCGTTTTTTGTTTGATTGATTCTAGTTGACGTAATAATATGTTGTAATTGATAGGAATCGACTGATAGTTAGAACTTTTTTTAGGGTTTTTTGTTAAATCCGGTGATTCAATTAGTTGTTTGTTGAATTTGACGGGCGAAATGGAAAGCTTTTGGTGAAACCTGCGATGTTTTGGATTGTAATTGGGAAAAATTGGGAACGGGATATATTTTCACGTGTTAGTGTGAATGGGAAAATTTTTTGAACTTTTGGAAACTCCAGGGACAAATTTTGTCTCTGTGTGTGTGTGTGTGTTTGATGATGGTTGGTTTGAGGTAGTAGCTAAGAATTGAGGTGTTATGTGATATATTCATGGTAAATTATGGTTAGTTAAGGGATTTATTGGGTTGCTGTTGTAATTCAATGTTTAATTAGTTGTTTATTGAATTTGATGGGTGAAAATGCAAGACTTCAATAAAACCGATGCTGTTATGGATTGAACAGTTTTTAATATAGCCTCTTGCCTTATTGTATTTATTTATTTACTTATTGGTTTTTGGGTGAGGGTTTTGTTTGGTTTTGAATAAGTTTGAATGAACAATGTAGAATTGAAAATCGTCAAAATAATTTGCTGAAGAATGTAAAAGGCTCAGTTTTCTGTTTAATATTTTTATGGTAGAGGAATCGCGGCTTAGTTTTTGAACAAAGTAATAGCGATCTTATAGCAAAGGAACAACTATAGTTTTGGTCGTTTGGAAGGTTGGTTCTTTTACTTGTGATAAAATTTAGGTATATGATCTTTCCATTGCAATTCAGCGAAAGAAATTTAATGTTCTTTATAATCTGAAGTTATAGATATCACATACGTCTTGAATGCCACCTTCTCTAGTCCACTCTTATTCTAACCACATATGTCAGCATTACCTTTTCATGCAACTTCCTTGTTGAAAGAAAACGAAGAGAAATGCGTAACAACTAGTCTAAAAGAATTTGAACTTTGTTTTTGTCTACATTGGTTTTCAGAGTCCCAAGTTTTATTGAAGTTGTGAGTTGCTTCTTGATATAAGCTGTGTAACATTATCTTTCTCAATCGTGGGTCTTTTCTCCTGTTTCAGCTACTGAATGGGTGAAAGGTAAACAAATGGAGGAAGTCTTGACAATAAAAAACTCGTAAGTTTCTATGGATCTTTTTTCCTTTGTGATGTATATATTCTTGCTCACTCTATCATGTGAATCTGATCATGTTCGTGTTTTTGGTCGCTAGTTTGCACGGCCAATTTGTTACTGTAGCTCTGGGTATATTTTCATTTATTGGCATTATAAATAAATACGTCTGTGTGTGTGGCCTTTGTGAAAATCGTAAATTTTGCATCTTTTGACTGTTGGCATGTTGCCTAAACAATAGGAGAGAACAAGGACTTCCCAGAATCACAAAAGGAAAAAAGGGGGGGAACAAATTGATCCTCAAAACATAATAAGGAATGAGAAGTAGTATGCACGCATATCTTCAATACTTGCTTCAAAGATTATATTATGATTTGTTTTGAATAATTAGAAACACCATGGATGAGAACATCAGGGGTTTAAAGGGGAGCATTTATAATCTTGGGCACATCTCAACTAAAAGCTAACCAAATTTGCTTCCTTCCCTTTAATCATTCCAGCTCGGTTCGGTTGGATAATTGCATATGCCAACTGCACAAATGAGTTTAATTCAGTTCTGGTGGGCGCAACGCATTGTATGCTTATGGGTTTTCTCTTGATTTTGTTCAGGGACATTGCAAAGCATCTTTCGCTTCCTCCGGTTAAGTTACACTGCAGCATGCTTGCTGAGGATGCTATCAAGGCAGCTGTCAAAGATTACGAAACTAAACGCGGGAAACCCATTGCCAGTACACAGGCAGCAACCCTAGAGAAGGCTACTGATGCTTGATTTTTGTCTTGTAAAAAATGATGATGAAAATGTCTGGTGTTTGATATGGTACCCTATAAGTTGACTATTACTTGCAATAAGGATTGTCGTTTGTTAGGGCCTTATGAGTAAGCTCTCTTGGACGGAAGTTGTTTGGAGGGAAAACAGACACACAAAAAGAAAGCTCTTTAACCACATTGTAATTAGATTTTACTCGTTAAAGTCGTGAACGCAAAGGGTTTGCTATGGAGTTTGCAGTTTTCCTTGTTGAAATGAATCATGAATGTTCAATTGGGATTTTTATTTTGGTAGTTCCCCAATTGAACCGATGGAGTTGATTTCTTTTCACTGAGGACATCAAACGCAGAGGGTTTGCTAAGGAATTTGCAGTATGTTGTCCTCGAGTTGGTTTGTGTGTGTGCGTGCGTGTGCGCGTGTGTCTCTGTGCGTGTGCGTCCCTGTGTGTGTGTCTGTCTCTCTGTGTGTGTGTGTCTGTGAAGAGTAGTTTTTTTTTTTTTTTTTTTTTTTTTTTTTAATAAAGGAAGATGTATTCAAAAATTTGTGAAATATGCGCGTAATTCTGGCTTGACCTCAAGCGACAAGGAAATTCAAGTGACAGTGTACCATGTTCTGGCAAAAAGTAACGGAGAGGGTATGCCAACAAAAGGCTCTTTAAATAACACATTTAAAATGATACCAAAATGGACAATGGGAAAACCATATTTGTAATAAAACGGAAAGAAGCGTCGTCGTTATTAAATTAACAAAACCACAACTGCAACGTAAACAAGACTATTGGCAATGAACCGACCAACGTGACCACAAAGGATAGAATGTCGAGGACCTGTATGACTCCACTAACAAGGTACCACCATGGCTCCAACAGAGACCCACACGACACCATTGAGAAGCACCAGGCCGATGCCGATGAAGACCCAAGTGACTCCACTATTGGTGCTGAGCGTCCATTCAAGGATGCCAATGGGCGACAACGGACTTTGGCCCCAAGGGAGAGAAGGTATCAGCACCAAGGAGTAATGAACAACAGATGCACTCAACCAAAAAAAAAAAGAATTGGGAGTAAATTGATCCCTTTTTTTTATGTATTGTTCAAGCAAATAGCTAAAGTTCTTAAAATTAATAAATTAAAATTAATAAAATGGCTTCCTTTTTTTTATTAATTTCAGCTTGTTACTGATTAATTTGATTGTTGATCACCTAAAGAGCATTTCTACTGGGTAGAACCTCCTCAAAAAATATAAATTTTTCATAAGGCTGATCTTGAGCCGCCATCCAAGCACGAATACTCTCGTTGAAGCTAATATTTTTAGCGTAAAAGTTTCAAATTAAAGATCTTCCGCTGTACAGATTTCTTGAGAAACAAAGCCATAGGGACGTAGATTCAAAGCCAGACTGACTACTCTAATAGCATTCATCTATAAACCAGTTACTAGTATAATTAATATAAGAAAATGTAACCAACATTTATTGGAAAACACAACCCAAAGATTTGGGATCAAAATGGTCAGCGGTTGTCATCGAATAAGTTTCTTCGGCTTGACTTAGGTTAAGAGCAAGAATGTATTTGCAACATCACCATCTTCAAATAAAGTATTTTTTACCGTAGCACCATGAAAAGAACATAGTAGAGCAGCCCCCAATACCATGGCAACTCCTAGTCAACTTTAAGTTATTACTGATTAATTTGATGCTTTTTTCAGTGCTTAACGATTATCATTACTGATTAATCAATTTCAATCATAAATTACCGGACAGGAAAAGAGCCATCATTTTTTTTAAAAAAAAAAGGTTTGACCATCAACTTAAAAAACTAAAAAAAAGAAAAAAAAAATCAACCACTTATTAGAAAATGTAGCAAAAACCGACTATTTATAATTTTCTCATGAAAAAAAAGACGGAAGAATTTGAAAAAAGACCCTTTGAATGAGGAACTGAGCTTATTAGTGATTTCTTCCGGTCATAGTAAGCGCCGCCGGAGGTGGAGACGGCGATGCATGTGATGTCACACGATTTTGATGCGAGTAGGATTGGCCTATATAGGAATCAATAATAATTTATTGATTTAATATACTTTTATTTTTATTCTATATTAAAATAATAAAAAAGATTTTTTGACAGAAAAAAAAGAGATTCAGTTGATGATTTACAAAGAAAGAGCTACATACTCTAAGCAGTGGTCCAATTCCGCAACAGGAAAAGGAAGAAAGAAAGACTCCTCTAATTTTGTGGACTCCCCTCTCAAATCCTCAAACCACTTCACAACCATACGATCTAAGGTTTGTTTTTCTTTTTTTTTTTTTAATTTATAATTATAATATTGCTAGTTCAATTGGTTTTTTTTTTTTTCCTTGTGTGAATCTGTATCAATTGAACACTTCCTTTTTCCTTTCAAAAAGAAAAAATTGAACCAGTCCTTTTCCCCCACCCACACCAAATTCTCTTTCTCAATGCATATATTAAGACGTAATATATGCTTTTCTTTGATTTTTGTTGACCATCTATCTCTGATTTTCTCTTTTTTTGAGTGTAAAGAACACCCTTTTTTTTTTTTTTTTCCTTCTTTCCAATAAAAACATTTTCTTTACTATAACTATTTAATGCCATTCGTTTTTGTAGACCAAAAACGTTATGAAGTTTGTAAATTTTCAACTTAATTATCCATTTTTTTCCTTTTCAAAATTTAAATTGAGAAAATTTCATCTCAAAAATGAATTTCACCACCAGGGTATTTCGTTTTTGTAGATTAAAAGTCAAGGTCAAAGAGTCCATTCTTTATTTTGCACAAACATTATCTATTTCTTGTTTTCCCTTCACTGTCCTTTGCTCAGTTATTTAAACATTATTATTATTATGATTATTATTATTATTAATTTTTATTTTTTTTCCATTTTTTTAATGATATATTGATTGAGTATATAGGACAAGTTTTTTTACCTCACAAGGCCTACCAAGAGTCGTTGTTTGTGTTGTGGTGGCGGTTGGTAGCTAACTGGGCGCTGAGAGAGAGAGAGTTAGAGAGAGATTTGATGGCTGGTTTAAGAGACAACCCAATTCTTGAAACTAACGATATAAACGAGGAGTATAGAGAAGAGGACAGTTTGGACAAAAACAATCGTGAAGACAAAGAAAAGGAGAAGGAAAAGGAAAAGGAAAAGGAAAAGGAGAAGGAGAGAGAAAACAACAACATGACTCCTCCTACTGGCAATTCCATTCACCGGTCGGGTTCAAGGCCACAGCTTGATCTCAGCAAAGCTGCCATTCAAGGAAATTCTGAGGAGAGAGATCCCACTATTCTTCTGCCCAATCAGTCTGATGACATATCTTCTCATCTGGCTTTGGACATTGGAGGTGTGTGTTTGAGTTGAAATTTATGTCCCAATCTTTTGATTTTCTGGGAAATTCTGAACCGTCGGATTTTCATTCACATGATTTCCTAATATGGGCATGCTTCTTTTTATGAGTATGATGTTAATTTTTGCATTATAGAACGTAATTCTGATTTAGCTGCTATGATTTATCATTGCATGGAATATTTATTTGTTTTAGGTTATATTTGACTTTTGAATTGGTCAAATAGTGTTCAGGTTATAGTCTATCATTTTTATGATGTATTAAGAATTTGAAATGTCGGATTTTCATTCTTATGATTTCCTCACATGGGCATGCTTCTTTTAATGATTATGATGTAATTTTGCAGTAAAGAACATAATTTTGATTTAGCTATGATTGATCATTGCCTGGAATTCTTTATTTATTTGTTTTTGGTTACATTTGTTTTTATTTAGTTAAATGGTGTTCAGGTTCTAGTATATCATTTTTATGATATACTAAGAATTTTGAACTGTCGGATTTTCATTCTTATGATGTCCTCACATGGGCATGCTTCTTATAATGATTATGATGTAATTTTGCATTATAGAACATAATTCTGATTTAACTATGATTGATCATTGCCTGGAATTCTTTATTTATTTGTTTGTGGTTAGGTTTGATTTTTTCTTTGGTCAAAATGGTGTTGAAGTTTTAGTATATCTTGCTGCTATATTTTTTCCTGCTGGGACACGTCGAGGGATACTCTAGTTCCATAAAATATCTAAAAAACCAATGTGAAAAATGTTGGCAGGGTCTCTCATCAAGTTGGTATACTTTTCGAGGCATGAAGATCGTTCTATTAATGATCAGAGGAAGAAGAATGTGAAGGAGAGGTTGGGGATTTCCAATGGTAACAGGAGAAGCTACCCCATTCTTGGTGGGAGACTTCATTTTGTGAAGTTTGAGACACACAAGATTAACGAGTGCTTGGACTTTATCTATTCCAAGCAGCTTCACCGCGGTGGTATCATCATAACACTCCCCTTTAATCTACTTTTGTTTTATTTTAGTCTGTTATAGACTCTAATACTATGCTTTATTTTTCATGGATAGGAATTGATTCACATTCTTGGCTTCCTGATGCTCCAGCCAATGAAAATGCTATAATCAAGGTATTTCATGTTTATGACTTTTCTTTCTTTCTTTCTTTCTTTTCAATTAGAAGTCGATTAGAGATGCAAGTGCAGGTCAGTTCTTTTAAAATTCTGCATAAAAATAATTATTTGATTAGAATCCAAAACGCCCCTAAAACGAACGAATGAGGAAAGGGGGAAAAAAGTTATCTGAACTCTTCTTGCTCAACTCTGGTTTACCTTTAGCACATTGCTTTGAAAACCTGAATAATTGTCCACGGTAATATCATCTACTCAATGGCTATATGTGTTTGTGAAGCATTTCATATGCACCATGCTTCTATGCTACAAGAGCCTCTTCAAGTTCCTAGTCCATTATTCTCGCGAAAAATTTACAAGTTTTCTATAATTCTATTGATTTTACCTATTATTACGAAATTGGAGTTTTGATATTTCATTAGAGTCGAATGTTCCTTGTTCGTACACACATTAGTTTGTTGCTTTATGGACAATGATTTTAAGTTGAAACTAAAAAGCATGTTTGGTTCATAGGTCTGAACAAAAAAATTTGGACTAAAATTCAAGTTCTTGTGAGAAAAAACACTATTGCAAAAATGTTTCAAACCTTTGTAAAACCGAGAAAGAAATAATTCTTTTATTCTTAATATTATCAAACGTAAGACTTACTCTTATACAGACTACAAAGAAACCGTTTTCCTAACTTTTAGGATTACTAGATAATCAAGGAAGTCTAAATAAGGAAACAATAACAAATCCCATAACTTAAGGTAACAAAAAAGAAATCTGCCAACTAATCATCACAGGAATTACGGGAATTCCTTTTGACTTTCCCACACTCCCCCTCAAGCTGGTGAATAGATGTCAGTCATTCCCAGCTTGCTAACACATGAATCAAAATTAGACTTCTGGAGAGCTTTAGTCAGAACATCTGCTTCTTGTGACTTAGTGGAGATATAGGATAGATCAATAGTCCCATTCTCTATCTCTGTCTTGATGAAGTTCCTGTCAATCCTTACATGCTTCATCCTATCATGTTGCACAGGATTATGAACCACACTAATAGCTGATTTACTATCACTAAACAACTTCATTGGCTTAGTTATCTGTATATTCAAATCTGCCATTAGCCTCTTTATCCAGATGAGTTCACAAGTTCCTTGAGCTATGGCCCTATACTCAGCTTCAGCACTGCTTCTAGATACAACAGATTGCTTCTTACTTCTCTAAGTCACCAAATTTCCCCACACCTTTGTGCAATATCCTGTTGTTGATTTGCTGTCATTCACAGCTCCAGCCCAATCTGCTTCTAAGAAACCAACTATATCCCTGGCTCCGGTCTTTTTAAACATTAGACCATTGCCTGGACACCCCTTCAAATACCTCAAGACTTGATTTACTGCTTCCATGTGTCTTTTTGTAGGAGCATGCATGAACTGGCTGATTATGCTCACACTGAAGGCAATATCTGGTCTTGTGAGTGAGAGATAGATTAACTTCCTTACCAAACGCTGATAGCTCTCTTTATTCACTGGAGGATCATTTTCTGTTATCCTCTGTTTCCAGTTCCGTTCCAAAGGTGTGCTAGCAGCTTTGCATCCAAGCTTACCTGTTTCCTAGAGCAAATCAAGTATATATTTTCTTTGTGAAAGAAAGATCCCTTTATGGCTCCTTGCAATTTCCATTCCGAGAAAGTACTTTAAGTCTCCTAGATCTTTCACCATGAATTCAGCCTGAAGCTTCTTCTTGAGATTTGCAATCTCTTCTTCATCATCACCTGTGATTACTATATCATCTACATAAACAATCAACACGGCCTGCTTTCCTTCCATGTTTCCTTTTACGAACAAAGTATGATCTGCTTGTCCTTGTGTATAACCAAGATCCTTCATTACTGTGCTAAACCGAGTAAACCATGCCCTTGGAGACTGTTTTAGACCATAGAGGGATTTTTTTAGCTTACATACCTTTTCTGAGCTATAGTCTGCTTCAAATCCTGGCGGTGCCCTCATATAAACTTCTTCCTCTAGTGTCCCATTAAGAAAAGCATTCTTAATGTCTAACTGATGCAGTCCCCAGTCTAAATTAGCTGCAATAGACAAAAGGATTCTTATTGAATTTAGCTTAGCTACTGGTGCAAAAGTTTCCTCATAATCTATGCCATAGGTTTGAGTGAATCCTTGCGCCACAAGCCTTGCCTTGTACCTTTCTACGGTCCCATCTAGTCTATACTTTACTGTAAAGACCCATTTGCTGCCAACTGTTCTCTTCCCTTCCGGTAAATGTACTTCATCCCAAGTATCATTTTCCTTTAGTGCCTTCATCTCTTCTTGCACAGCCTCCTTCCAGTTTGGATCTTGCAAAGCCTCATGAATATTTCTTGGGACTTGTATCTCATCAACTTTAGATACAAACGCCTTCATTTTTCCTGACAACTTAGAATAGGTAAGATAGTTGGAAATGGGATACCTTGGGTTTTTAGTACACGTTCTTGTTCCCTTTCTCACAGCAATTGGAACATCAAGGTCGTTTGCTTGCTCCTCATTCTCAACACTTGGATTGTCCTCATTACATAGCTCTTGACTATCCGTAATAATAGGATCTGGATTTGCCACCGGTTTAGTCTCCTGGGTTTGCCTCAGAGTTCGTGGTCTCCTGGAATAAACCAAGATTGGTTTCATGCTTGCATTGTCGAGATCTCCCCCTTGACCTAAGTCATCACTCTTATTTGACTCAAGATGAGATGAAACAGATGAGGAAGACTGTTCAACAGCTAAGGGAAGAAACTCTGACATTGACACAATAGGATCCCAATGTTTTTCTCCTTGAGTTGGATACTCCCCCTGGAGAGGAACTTGGGAATAAAAGAACTGATCTTCAACAAACGAGACATCACATGAGACTAGAAAACGTTTTGTGAAGGGATGATAACACTTATAGCCTTTTTGTGTAGAAGAGTAACCAAGAAAGACACATTTGAGAGCCTTTGGATCAAGCTTGCTACGGTTTGGTTGATGATTGTGAACAAAGACTACACATCCGAAGACACGAGGCTCAAGGGAATTGTGGACTCGAGACGAAGGAAAAACATATAATAACTCACTAATAGGGGTTCGATATCCTAGGATTTTGGTGGGAACTCGATTGATAAGGAATGCAGACGTAAGAATGGCTTCACCCCAAAAAGAATTAGGAACATGGCTTGCAAACATGATTGATCTAGTAACTTCTAATAGGTGACGATTTTTTCTCTCAGCAACCCCATTTTGTTGAGGAGTATAGGCACATGAACTTTGATGGAGTATTCCATATTCTTTAAGATAGTTGTTTAAGTCATGAGAAAAATACTCTCGACCATTATCAGTTCGAAGAATGTGTATGGAAGACTGGAAGACGTTTTTTATGACCTTATGGAATTGCTTAAAGATCGTGGTCACCTCAGATTTTTCTTTCATTAAATAGACCCAACATACCCGGGTATGATCATCAATAAAGGTGACAAACCATCGTTCCCCTGTTAGACTTGACACACGAGAGGGTCCCCATACATCACTATGAATTAAATAGAATGGTGTAGAAGGTTTGTATGTGTGAGGTGGATGAGATGCACGTGTTTGCTTTGCGAGAATACAATGATCACAATGAAATGACGAAGGATCTTTATTAATAAATAAACGAGGGTACAAATGTTTCAAATAGACGAAACTAGGATGCCCTAGTCTATTGTGCCATAATTGAACATCAGAAAATAATGAAAAAACAGTAGATGACTTTTGGTTTGAAGAAGAACCGGTATCCGACACATAGTAGAGACCACTTCTCTCCTCAGCATTCCCAATCGTCCTCGCCGATGACAAATCCTGAAATTTACAAGAAGAAGGAAAGAAGGTTACTGAACAATTCAGATCTCTAGTTATTCTACTAACTGACAGTAGATTGCATTTCAATTTTGGAACATAAAGGACAGAGTTTAATCTTAATCCGTTCACTTCAACATCTCCTCTTCCTGTTGCAGTACACAAGGATCCATCGGCTACTGTAATTCCAACCTGTTCTTGGCATGGTTTATAGTTACTTAACCCTGTCTTTAAACCGGTCATATGATCAGAGGCACCAGTATCCACAATCCATGCATTATGAGGTCCTTTGTGTGACAAGAACGAGAAAATACCTCTCTGAGTTGTCAAAGCTGTAGAACCTGAAGGAGTCATTTCCCTTTTTGTAGATGGAGGTTTCACAAGTTTCCGAAGTGCTTCCATCTCCTCGGCAGTGAAGGCTTTCGGAGCTGCAGTAGTTATCTCAGCAACATTGGCATTTTTGTTGTTTTTTTCTCTGATTTCTTGGCTTCCAGTCAGGGGGTTTTCCATGCAGATTACAGCGTGTCTCCTTAGTGTGATATGGTTTTTTACAATGCTCACACCACAACTGCTGCTCTTTGCCAGGGAACACCTTTGGATTATCACGGTTTGTGGCCAACGCAGATTCTTGAACTGGGCTGTCAGCTATTGGACTCTGTGATGGTGAGGACATAACCTTCTTTCTTGTTTCTTCACGCCTAACCTCAGCAAATGCTTCCTTTAAGGAAGGTAGAGGCTTTGTCCCAAGTATGCGTCCTCGAACCTCATCTAAATCTTGATTAAGACCATGTAAAAAATCAAAAATTCGATCCTTTTCCACCATTTTGCTGTACTGAATTCCATCCTCCGGATGCTTCCAAGAAACATGGTGAAACAGGTCGATTTCTTGCCATAACTCAGATAAGTTATTGAAATACTCAGTAACCGACGAAGTACCTTGTCTGATGTTCCGGATTTTTGAACGAATCTCAAAACTTTGTGAAATATCTTCCATATCCGAATACATCTCCTTCACAGCCTCCCAAATTTCTTTTGTTGTCTGATAGAACAGATACATGCGTCCAATCTTTTGATCCATTGAGTTTATCAACCAGGCCATTACAATCGAATTCTCTGCTTCCCAAGCGTTGTAGTTGGCTGAATCCGATGCAAGTGGTGCTCCGGTTAAATATCCCATCTTTCCTCTGCCTCTAATCACAAGCAAGACAGATTGATACCATTCTCTGAAATTATTTCCATTGAGTTCGTGTGTGGTAATTTGAATTGAAGGATTTTCAGGATGATGGCTAGAGGTAATAGACACTAGAAGACTTGTAGGGTTTGGTGTTTCGGTTTTTTCTATGGTCGACATGGTGATTTGTTTTGACTGATTTTACCCAGAAAGGCAGCCTAGCTCTGATGCCATAAAACCGAGAAAGAAATAATTCTTTTCTTCTTAATATTATCAAACGTAAGACTTACTCTTATACAGATTACAAAGAAACCGTTTTCCTAACTTTTAGGATACTAGATAATCAAGGAAATCTAAATAAGGAAACAATAACAATCCCATAACTTAAGGTAACAAAAAAGAAATCTGCCAACTAATCATCACAGGAATTACGGGAATTCCTTTTGACTTTCCCACACTTTGCATTATTTGTTCATGTAGTAACAACTAGTTGATGCTTGTGAGAAGGCAACAGGTGGCGGGGCATACAAGTTTGCAGACTTATTCAAACAAAGACTGGGTGTTACTCTTGACAAAGAAGATGAAATGGATTGTCTTGTCGCGGGAGCAAACTTTTTGTTAAAGGTGGAAGTTCGCTACAATATCTCTTCTCTTAGTATGATCTTTAATACTTGTGGTTTGCCTTGAGGGGAAAAAAAATATCATTTGTTAAATTTGCTTAATTATTTTAGTTGCATTTTTATTATTCTACCTCCCATAATAAGCATTTTCTCATAACGTTGATTGGATACTCTACCATAATTTGTTTAGTAGGCAATTCGTCATGAAGCTTTCACACACAGGGAAGGTCAGAAAGAGTTTGTGCAGATTGACCAGAATGAATTGTTTCCCTATCTTCTTGTTAATATTGGATCTGGTGTTAGTATGATTAAGGTACACTTGGCCTTTCCCCTCCCCTTGTTTCTCTTGATTCTCGAGAACTTCAATATAAGTAATGCCCGAGATGTATTTATTTCTTATTAACTCGACTTTGGTGTAGGTTGATGGAGAAGGGAAATTTCAGCGAGTTAGCGGGACAAATGTTGGTGGTGGTACTTATTGGGGCTTGGGAAGGTTACTAACAAAGTGCAAGAGGTTATTACACTGTTCGAATTAAGACCGTACTAATCCTTTTTGTTTTCATACATTTATGGCCAGTCTTCAGGCAACTTCTGCTAATTTGTTCTTCTTCCAGTTTCGACGAGTTGTTAGAGCTGAGTCAACGTGGAGATAACAGGACTATAGACATGCTTGTTGGGGACATTTATGGGGGAATGGATTACTCAAAGGTATGTCCACGTTTTGACCTTCTTGCTACTAACATTGAGTTGGCTAAGAGCATGTGTGCACTATGAGACGGGTTTAAAGGACTTAAAAAACTAGGAATTAGCAGAAACTTATTTTGTTTATTTGAGTATTGATTATTTCATTCATTCATTTATTATTATTATTATTTGAATGAGTAAGGCATCACTTGATCGTTTCTCATGTGTCAGATTGGTCTCTCTGCATCAACCATCGCTTCTAGTTTTGGCAAGGCTATTTCTGAAAATAAGGAGCTTGAAGACTACAGGCCTGAAGATATCTCTTTATCTCTCTTACGAATGATTTCATATAATATTGGACAGGTAAGTTTTTCAATTACAAAATTATGCTATGTGAATATTCAATAATGCCTCAAATGTAGTATCTCAAGAAAAGAAAAGAATGGGGGTTAAAAAACTCGTCTCTAATAAAGATAACCTTTTATCCACATCTTCTGCTAACCTGCTTGTTCATATTTACTGCATTTTATGTAATTTTTTTTGCTTGGAGAAAGTTTTTTGTGTTATATACTATTTCCTTTTCAGTTGTAAAGTTCATTTTATGTGGCATATTCTGATCCAAGAGGTGAATTTATGTGATAGCTTATGTTAGTCTTATTACACTTTTTCTGGTACAGATATCTTATTTAAATGCACTGCGGTTTGGTATTAAGCGAATATTTTTCGGAGGATTTTTCATAAGGGGTCATGCTTACACCATGGATACTATCTCCTTTGCAGTTCAGTTCTGGTAAGTCGATCATAACTTCATTACTCAGCCCAAAGCTAGAAGGAATGATGCCTTCTTCCTAGCTTATTCTCTCTCTATTATGTGGGCAAATTTCATCTAAAATTTTATTTGTTCATTAACTCAATGCATATTTTTTTTTTTCGATTTTAAATTGTTATTTTATTTTTTTAGGTCAAACGGAGAGGCACAAGCGATGTTCTTGCGACACGAAGGGTTTCTGGGAGCTTTAGGCGCATTCATGAGCCATGAAAAGCATGGTCTTGACGATCTGATGGTTCATCAGTTAGTTGAAAGGTTTCCAATGGGTGCACCATATACTGGAGGAAAGATACACGGTCCGCCACTGGGGGATTTGAATGAGAAGGCAAGTAAAGTTGGCAAAACCTAACATGTGGCTGTTATTATTATTATTATTTTTATTTTTTGGACATGGGTTCTCATCTTTTCATTTTCTTTTCCTTGACCATGTATCCAACTTGATGCTAAATGTTAGGTATAAAGTTGGCTGTTATCCCATTTTCCATAGGAGGGTCCCACAAGTTATTTTATGAAAACGAAAGTTGGAATATTTGCTACATTGCAGGGATTCTTGGAATAAAATTTCTTTTTTATTACACCAAAGCATGAGCTATCAGGCATCAAATAGGATTAGATTCTTGAAGCAACTAGATAGGTTATATATTCTGTTTAAAGCAGTTTTCTGAGATCAACTTTGCGGTTAGCTGGAAGCCAAGGGGTCAGAACTCAGAAGATATGTAGGTGAAGGTACCAAGAGGCTCCTCCAGTTTAGACAAGTCAATTTTTAAGCTTGGCGTATTGAGGGCAGAAGTTTTAGCAATCAATTCTAGTCGCCATTATGGCTGGCTAATGGTTTCTGTGTGTGACATTTCAGCACATCAGTCTGATCTAGAATTAGGCATTAATTTTATGAACCCCCTTGAGTTTTGAAATTACTTTTTCTGGTACAGAAAGTCTAGTTTTTTTCTTTTGACATTTTAGCTTTGTGATACGTTCTTCAAGAACTCAGCTTTCCTGTGTACAGTTTACCAAAAAAAAAAAAAATCGGTTCTTATTTTTGTCTGTGCTGATTCAGAAAAGAAAAGCAAAAGCTATTCCCTTCTCTTATTAGGTATTATGTTTGATTTGGTAAATTACCAGGATAGTATGGGGGCTTGTGGCACACAGCTTATTATCGTGCTTCATAGTATAGCTCGGTTTGAGTATGCTATAATTGAAGAGCATGTAAATATTAGAGATACTCGGTTTAAATTTTTGTCTTATGTTCTTTTTTGTATTATTTGGAATCCTTATGCGCAGATTTCGTGGATGGAGAAGTTTGTGCAGAAGGGAACCGAGATTATTGCACCAGTGCCAATGGCTCCGCCTGGAACTACTGGGCTTGGTGGCTTTGAAGTTCCTTCATCCAAAGGTGGTACACTGCGTTCGGATGCCAGCGCTTTAAACGTTGGGGTTCTCCATCTAGTGCCAACATTGGAGGTGTTTCCTCTCTTGTCAGACCCAAAAATGTAAGTTAAATTACACAATGGAATTGATACAAATTAACCAACAAAAACTTGGGTGGAAATAGTATCATGTTTTATAATACGGTGTTTGACATGATATAGTTTTTAGATTTATTGTGTTTCCAACTTATATATGACTTACATGCCTACAGGTATGAGCCTAACACCATTGATCTCACTTTTCCCGGTGAATTGGAGTGAGTACCCACTCGAGTATCTGCTTATCTTTGAAAGCCACACCTCCAATTAAGATTCTGCAAAGATTTATATTTTCATCTTGTTGGCTTACTTTGGCTACTGTAGGTATTGGTTTACTGTGCTGTCTGAACATCTGCCGGACCTTGTTGACAAGGTAAGCATAATATTCTTCTGAAAACTCTAATGTTAGGATTCATTTTCTATTTCTATCTAACACTGATGTTAGGATTCATTTTCTATTTCTATCCAACATGTTTACCCAAATTTGATTAGATTAAGCAGATTTCCTTTGAAACTGCAGGGAAAATCCCTGGTTACCATGCCCTTATCTACTAATGTATCCTTTTTACCTTTCTAGAGTACTGACTACGCAACAGTTTTAGCTCCCGTTTGTTTCACAATCTGAATCAGATTTCATACCTTTTTGCTATAGTGTTTTCTTTTACATAACTTTGCATTTATGTTCAAACTTTTATCCGGATCTTGCACATTGGCATTTGTTGAACATTCATCGCATTCATACTTTCCTTTCTTATTGTAAACCACTGGTAGGCAGTGGCAAGCGAAGGTGGAACTGAAGATGCTAAAAGAAGGGGCGATGCTTTTGCTCGAGCATTTTCTGCTCACTTGGCACGGTATCTTTACTGTCTTGGAAATTATAACTCATGATTGTTTCATAAATGTTGTTAAGGAAACATCAAAAGTGTAAGGAAATTTTTATATGTCAACTTTTCCATTTTACAACTGGTTTAGGTTGATGGAGGAGCCTGCTGCATATGGAAAGCTGGGGTTGGCCAATCTGCTGGAATTAAGAGAAGAATGTTTGAGAGAGTTCCAGTTTGTTGATGCCTATAGAAGTATAAAACAAAGGTACGGATTATAGTTCTTTTTTTTTTTTGCCCTTTTCCTTCTTTTTCTTTGGTTTTTGATATCTAGTGAGTGACAAATTTATAAGGCCACTTATATTAATCAGTTTTTATGTTTACACACAAGTTTATTGCACTTCTAAGCAAGCATTGGACTTTGTTCAAAATGTACTGTTCTTCAATTACTTCCCCCATGATTATGTCCTGAATGTGACAGGGAAAATGAGGCATCACTTGCTGTTTTACCTGACCTGTTGATGGAGCTTGATAGTATGAGTGAGGTGCATATTAAAATGATTTTAACACTTTTTCCTTATTATTCTAGATCTATCTTACACAAAGTTTAGCCCAATAATGTTGCTTCAAAACAGTTTCTAGAGGTAAACTTTTTTTTGTCTAATACTCATTCTTCTAATGGTTTGAAGCCCTCTTTAATTTCAGGAAGCAAGACTACTTACCCTCATTGAAGGTGTTCTTGCAGCCAACATTTTCGACTGGGGATCCCGTGCCTGTGTGGATCTCTATCATAAAGGAACGATTATCGAAATTTATAGAATGAGCCGCGATAAGATGCAAAGACCATGGAGGGTAAGTGGAGCAACAAGTCAGTTATTTCTATCCCTATATCTAGATTTTGTTCTTAGTTATGACTTTTTGTTTATTTGATTAGGTGGATGACTTTGATGTCTTTAAAGAAAGAATGTTGGGATCTGGCAACAAGAAAGCTCGTTCGCATAAAAGAGCTCTACTCTTTGTGGATAATTCAGGTGCTGATGTTGTTCTAGGGATGCTTCCCCTAGCGCGTGAACTCCTCCGTCGTGGAACTGAGGTTAGCTTTCCTTTAAATATTGTGACCAATGTGTGATAATTTCTATGTTCAACTTCCCTACTGCCCATGCGATTAAAGTTTCTTCAATTGTTGTGCCTGTACTATGATGATTGACGATGCCAAGATAAATGTTTCTTGTAGCAGAAGTTTTATCTGGAGTGGTCTTTAAATTACATAAATTGGGAAATTTTAAGAGACTATTTTGTAGGTTGTTTTGGTTGCAAATTCACTCCCTGCTCTAAACGACGTCACTGCAATGGAGCTTCCTGACATTGTAGCTGAAGCTGCCAAGGTACGTTTTAGTCCGTCAAAGAAAAAGGTATTAGTGTTCTTATATGAGAGGGCCAAAAAAAAAGGTCCCCCCTAGTGCATTAGTATTGAAAGAAAACAAAATCCGAGTGCCTTTGCAGTTGGTCACATTTTTTTTCCTCTCTCTCTCTCAGTTAATTCAAAATAAATTGACACAACTTTGAAATACTTGCATAAATGAGTGAAAATTGAAAAACTAAGTTCCACAAGTATTTGAACAAGATATAGGTACTATCACATAATATGTCAAAACAAGGGAAACTGATTCTTCTTGTTCCACAGCATTGCGACATTCTGCGCCGAGCAGCCGAAGCAGGAGGCTTACTTGTCGACGCAATGGTCAGTGGTTCAGACGGTTTTAAAGAAAGTTCTTCTATTGTTCCTTTGATGGTTGTTGAGAATGGGTGTGGCAGTCCTTGCATAGACTTGAGGCAGGTCAGCTCTGAGTTAGCTGCTGCTGCAAAAGATGCTGATTTGGTATGATACTCGTTTCTGGTACCCTTTAGTTCCTTCATATGTCTTTGTGGGCCCTCTTCTGTCGAGAAAAAATATTTGCAAATTAAGAATGAAGGAAAAGGAGCAACATAAACTACGTTAAAATGACATTAAATTGTACTTGGCAGATCATCTTGGAAGGAATGGGCAGAGCTTTGCACACCAACTTCAATGCTCAGTTTAAATGTGATGCTTTGAAGGTAAGAAATTCTTTTCCCTCTGTCCCTTTTTTTTTTCGGCGCATGGCGTTTGAGGTTTTGCTGTTAACACCATGGGTTATTTTGCAGCTTGCAATGGTGAAGAATCAAAGGCTGGCGGAAAAGCTGATCAAAGGAAACATATACGACTGCGTGTGCCGATATGAACCGGCTAGCTAAGAAAAGTTTAGCCTTGACAAGTCATTAAAGCCAGTTCTAGTTTATACTAAATCTTTCAAGAGATTGAGAGGTCCTCAAAAAAGGATTTGTGGGTCTTATGTCCAAAAATCATTTAGTCTAAAGGGTCATCATTTTGGTTCAACGGCAAAACTAATGTTCACATGGAAACACAAGGACCTTTAGCTTTTGACCGAACCCGTTTCACTCAACTTTAGACCATAAGAAATGAAGTCCTTAATTACATGTAATTTTCAACCTGTTTTAGGACTTGGGAAGTAAAGTTATGAAAATGCATGCAATGTTGTTCAATCTGCTAACAATGCGATTAGTGTGATCTATTCATACAATTTGCACCATCTCAAGATGAAAAAGGTCCAAGTAGTTTGAGCAGAAAGAACCATTATCATGGTAACTGCATAAATGAGAAGTATTTTGAATCTTTTTCCGGCAAAAAAAGAGAGCCCATAATGTTATAAAAACTAAGAACTATAGGGTTCATTTGGTAAATGAATTCAAATTAGTGATTTAATTTAAGTTAGTGTGATGTGAATTAAGATTTGAGTTAGTGATTTGAATTGTTGTTCGAATTGAGGTTAGATGTGCATTTAAGTTTTAATCTGAGTATAGAATAAAATTAAATTTGTGTTTGTAAAGATAGTAAATATAGTTTTTGATTTATTAATAAATCTAATAAAATCTTAATGTTAATGGTCTTAAAAAATATGCAATATTGATCTTGATGTATTCCTCTATTTATTAGGAACATAATAAAAAAAGAATCATCTCAATTGGATATCAAATGAAGAAGTTATGATTTTTTTCCTCAAATATAAGAGAGAATTTTAATTTTTACTATCGCAAAAATATCAAAGTATTAAAAGTTTAAGGGGATGAGAACTCTGAAAACTTAAATTTTCTATACTTAAATGATTTAGATTTTAGGGAAAATAAATAAGTATTCGAAAGATTCTTGATACTCGAATCTAAATTTGAGTCTATTAAGTTCAAAGAATGCATGAAACAAACATACCCATAAAGAAAAATAAGAGAATTTGGAAAGATAAAATAGAGATAGAAAGTGCATTAATATCTTAACTTTAGATATCCAAAAATGGGAAAGAGAATTGGGTATTTATAGAGAAATTGTCTTATGTTATAGTGCATGCTAAAGTAGTGGTAATTGATACACCATAAACTGTTATAGTAACTACGGTGAACAATTGCTATAATAATTTTGCCGGATTTGACTTTCATATTTATGCTTATGTCAACGCTTACTTCAGTAAAACATATAAAGCTAATCTTAGATACTCATTCTTGATGGACAGACACAATTAATTTCATAACACAACCTTTTTTTTTTATTTTGATTTGTTCGTTTATTATTATTTTTAAAAAAATCATTAATTTTTGGAGGTAAAAGGGAACCGGAAATTTACTGTAATGAATTCGATAAATCATTCGATTATCCATCAAGAGAGATTTTTCCATTTTCCTTTATCCAAATAACTTGGTTCACAAGTGGTTTAAGACTCAAAGTTAATCAGCTTGAAATGTCCAATTGGCGGAATGACACGATCACTCTTTTAATCCCCCAATTGGAGAAATTGTACCATTTTAAACTCTTTATTTTTTACATAATACACATTAAACTTTACATCTTGATATAATATACTTGGGACATTAAAATCATTAATAATTAAAGGCTAACAGCTACTTTTAATTTTTGTTTACTTTTTTTCACGTGTTAATATTTTTTTTTTCTTAAAATAACAAGCTTTACACTTAAGAAAACTCCGTGCAAATTTTATGACCAAAATTATCCATACTTTTTAACATTTATTACCTATTGAATCTTAATTACCAATGATTTTAGAATTTCAAATGTCTTTTGTCAAGATCAAAAGTTTCGTTTATATTATGCAAAAAAAAGAAAGTAAGAAAATGAATAGTTTGAAAAGCAACATTGTAATTTACTCCCCCAATTATAGGCAAATCTCATTTTGATTCTTGACTTTGAAAACGTCCTAGAAATGAGTCTCCAATTTGCCAAATTGCTCCAAATTGGTCATTCCATCTGTATCCTCCCATTAAAATCTAAAAGAAAAGGGCAAAAATATATTTTTCACTGAAAATGAGATTGACCCAATAAACCATGCGAGTACACGAGACAAGCAAAATAAATAAAGGGGAAAAGACCTAGTAGTGATACACGGAGATTTCCTAGTTTATTAGCCATTGCTTATAAGCTCTCTCCCTCTATGGAACAAGCTAAAACTAATCCAATTATAACAATTAACAACATATTGAGAGGAACAATAAAAACATAAAAAAAGGGTCCATAGAGTCAAAGACAAGCCTAAGAAGAAGCATTTCACCCCCACTTCAAGTTCAAGTCGAGCCAGAACCAGCCATGGAGCACACCTTACTGAGAAGGCCTTTAATCTCAGCCTCCAACTTGGCCCTCATCTCCGGGGAGAGACTGTTGCCCGATGTCTCCAGCATCGATGTCATCATCTGAAGATTCTGCCTTATGAAGTCGAGGGGACGCGCGGCAGGTGCTTGGGTTGAAGGGGCCAGAGTTGCACCCATTGTCCGGTTGGCTTCTGGTGTTCGGGACACTGGTGGAAGATGATGGAGCCTGTAGCTGACAAGGGCTGCACCAAAAGGGTTGTTTTTCTCTAAATCCTTCAACGCTTCCGTGGCATCAGAACTTCTCATAAACACAATTTGGGCGCTTCCTGGATCTTTCAACAGCTGAGTCTCGGATTCTTTCAACGGTCCAAACTTACAAAATGTTGAGACCAAATCCTCTCTTGAAGGCATTGGAACTCCTGGAGCAAAGGTCAAGAGAAGACCAGTGCCTATAGCGTCTCCGTTAGTTTCAGTCCGGTAATAACTTAGATAGTCCGACCTCCAGGAAAAAGATATATTTCTCGGATACCGCAAAGCAACTTGTTCTTTTCTCTTCCGCCTTTTCCGCTTGGGTTTAACTGGTGGTGTAAGGCCATTATTAGTCTCCTGTGTTTCCTTTCCTAAGGCGTTGGATTCAGCGCTGGCTCCATTCAAATCTGGTATATTTTTGGGTGCTTCTTTCTCCTTTCTCTCTCTCTTTTTTGGACGCGGTTTACCCTCCCCTAAGAGTAGGCCAATCGTCACCAGTTTTCCGTCTCCTAAGGGCAGGCCATTTGTAGGTCGTTCCTTAGCAAAATCTTGTAGATATGCAGTACAATCATTGTTTAAACACGCTGAAGTCTCGCCAGGGACCCGTAGATCTACCACTAGCGTGCCAGTTTTAGCATTATTTTCATCGATGTTTAATGAACCAGTGGTGGCGGTGTTTGCGTGTGAACCCTTTAAACCAGCTCCTTTCTCCACTTCCTTCGGCAGCTCGGTTTTGACCTCTGAAGTAACGTGATTCATAACCTGCAGATCGTCAACCAATAAGCTTGAGGCAGCACTGTTTCCATTCAAGTCTGGTATACTGGTCATTTGTTTGGTCTGAAGATGGTCTCCAATCACTTCTTTCCCTTTCTTTTTCTTCCTTCGCTTAGACTTGTTGTGCTTCAAGGCAGGGCCTTTTTCCAAGGCATCTCTTACTGGTACCCCATTGGTGGCGATGCTCATACTCACATCTGACAGTCCAGAAAGGGGTTTAGTCTTTAATCTCGCCAAATTTGGTTTGCCGTTTTTCTTTATCATTGGAGAATCTTGTTCTGAAGATTGATCGAGACTCTCACTTGCGTTCCGTACAACAGTTTCTGAACTTCCATTCGCATTCGATGAGTGGCTGGTATGCTCAACCTGCGATGAACTTTCCTTTTTCTTCGTTCTCTTTCGCTTGGTTTCATCAGGTTGAGAGGCTTGCGAGTTCTCCTGTGCATTATTATCAGAAGAGCAGGCCTCACCACCATTAGCCTTGTTCTCAACTGACTCCTCATTAAACACTGAAATCCTAAATCTGGAAAGAAACCAGCAAACCGAATTAAAGTCGTCATTTCCACTTGGATGTAGACAGTCCACGGCAGCAGAATGAAGTTCGCAAAGCAGCTCGGTTGAAACTGCATTTTTTAACTCCAAACCAGTAGGTATTTGACTCGCACCGGTAAATCTCCTATACCATTTCCTCCAGAACTTCTCTCCATTAAAATTAGGTGACACGTTACTTTTGCCAGCAACCGTGCTTGCTTGTGGGGTAACTTTTAGAACCTTGGTGGGGCCTTCTGTTCCAGCAGCGCCTTTCTCCTCCCAGTCTGTGTACGGATAAGACAAGTACTTGCTCTTCTTACGCTCTCTCAAATTGAATCCTTTATCAATCACCATCTCTTTCTCGCAAGCAATATCTTCTCCTTCAGCTTCAGAATCCCTCTTCATCTTTCTCTTCCTAGATTCACGTGACATAAAACCTTCTTTGGCAACATTACTCTCTGGCCCAGAAACTTTATCCTCTTCAGTTTCATCCCTCTCTCTAAGGACATTCATAGGCAGTTGCCTATGGCCCATGGAGCGATAAAAGGCTGAAAGGCGATTATGAATGACAGTAAAGTCAAGGATGCAAGGCATGGAAACAAACTCCGCAAGATATTTGAGATGTTCAAGAAATGATTCAGGTTCAAAACTAGTGACTGAAAATTCTCCAAGTCTGCTGGGTTTGCACTCGGGCAGTTGATCATGCACCAAAGCACATGAACAAGTCATCTCCAACTTCACAGACCTACCAAACTCGTCCAGAGCTTTCTCCACGGCTCCAAGGAAGATTCTAGAGCTGTTTTCCCCAGACATTCGCTCAAAGTTCTCGTGAAAAGCCTTCAATTGAGAAGGACGGCACCAAGCAAAGTGGCTGATTCCGTAATACCCAACCAGTAGATTCTCCCCACGACCAGTCCTTGTAGCATATTTTGGCGCATCTGCAGGATTATGAATCTTTCCCGGCCACCATGTTTGATTTTTGGTTTGAACCCATACAATATCACCCACCGAAAAATCACATTCTCGATTATCAACAGTCTCTCCTTGCTCCTCATCCCTATCTTCATTTATCTTCTCCTTGCTAGGGGAGCCACTAATTTCCACAAACAGCGATAAACCCTCAGTCGAAACTTCGATCTTTCTAGACAAATCAATCCCATTTGATTTCAATTGTTTATCTTCACTTATACCCTCATCTTGAACCAGCTCCTCAACTCCAACATCCTCATTTCCATTGCTTCCCAAGTACCCTTTTGATTTTGACTCTTCCAAACCCAATTTATAACCATTTTCCTCTTTACATGCTGGTAACATATTTGAGTCCATTTTTTCCTCTTTTGCCCTATCAACACAATCATTATTGACCAAACTACCCTTCTCAATTTCACCACTATCACTCCTTTTCTCCTCTTCTATTTCAACCATTTTTGCTCCCATGGAAATGTCAGAAACAGGTGTTAGCCCAGAACAATTTTCACTCATACAAGAAGACCCAGAAGCTTCTTTTGGGGTTTTCTCACCTGGGTTTTCGGCTTCTAGGGTTTCTGGGGTTTGGGGATTCTCCATTCCCAACAATGTTCGGAAACTTCATCTAATTTCCCACTTCACCATAACTCGAAAATGTAACAATAATCACTTCAAACCTGATCAAGAACATCAAAAAATCATAATAAAAAAGAGAGCTTTATTATTCATAGAAAGATACAATGAACAAAACATGTATAAAGATGCAAACTTTAGCCAAAAACAAGTACCGTTTCAACACAGAAATGGAAAAATATGAACCCAAAAATGAAAAATGAAAAACACATTACCTGGAAAGAGATGGACAAGTTTTCCATGAATGGTATTGAGACGATGCTTTCTGTGATCCGATTTACTTAAAGATGCTTGAAGGAAACAGAAATGGTAAGCTAAAAATTTATTTTTGTTATTTTTTTTTTTTGCAACGGCTAAAAATTTATTTCAGTGAAAGCTGAAAAATAAATAAAAATTATTAAAGGCAATAGATACGGCACTTGCAGGGAAGTGAGAGAAAGTATTATGATACTGTACTGTAATAATTTAAGAGAAAAAAAATTAAAGGTTCTTTTTTTATGGCTTCAGAAAAGCTGCAGTTCCAATGTCACTGTCTTGGACTTGTCTTCTGATTCTCTTGACTATGCCGAGTCACACAAATATCTAATCGAGTTAAAAAAAATCCTATTTAAGGAGGCTTTTTTTGTTCGTACGGTAGAAGTAATTTATAGTTAGGTTAGTTATAACAATAGGTAGTAGACCGTTATAAGTTTGAAGTAAAATTTAAACATTTTAGGACTCGTTTAGTTTGAGTATTTGAATAAAATATTTAAATAAAGATTTAAATTTTTATGAAAAAAAATACTGTAATAAAATTATTCAAACCGTGATTCAAGTATCGAAACAAACGGACCTTTAAAGTATAAAATGATAGAATCAAGATTTATTAACAACGTTAAAATTTTTTTTATTAAGATTATATTAACATATAAAAAACTATTAATTTAAAAAGGGTCAAGTCTAACTTTTATATATACCTATTATATTAGAGCTAAAACCATTATATATATATATATATATATATATAAATAAAGCTAGGGGGATTGCTATAATGTAACCCTCACCCCCTATTTCTGTCATTGAGCATGTAAGGTTTTGTGTTGTAGCATATTTTTATTTTATATTGTAATATGTGAGAGCTTTACACCATATCGATTGGAATTAATAAGTTCCAACTTCATACTCAAATAAAGCCGAATTTGTTAAACTTTAGGGTGTTTAGAAAAAGAGTTCAAACTCTAAAGTTTGAACAATATATTATCATATATGAGAACTTTACATTATAATATATTTTTTTTATTATATTATAACATGTATGAGCTTCACATTGTTTGTGGTTTGAACTCCCTCAAACACCCTCATTAAGTAGAAACTATATTTTTTTTCTAGCGACAGACACTATTATTTTAGCTGTTAAATTAACTTTTTTACAATTTGTTTCATAATTAATGATAGTTCTTTGTCATGCTAAAATTTTTTTATGTGTATATTCATAGATCAAATTGTTAAAAAGTAATCTAATGATTTAAACAACATTTCTTACCAAAAGGGAATATAGTTTCTATGGTGAGAGAACCCTAACATTTACTTTTAAAGCTTACATCTTTAAAAATACATAAAATTTTCTTGAATAATATATTCTACAAATGGTAATGAAATCTAAACGAAGGAAATACAAACAGATTTATATGGCCTACACCGTTAACCAAACCTCGAGCTAGGGTTGTCAATTTATGTGTGTCAAACTGGTTGACTAGGACACGACTATGCTTGGCCCAGTCCTAAGCACACCAACCCCACTTAATGCCCCCCTTCCCCCTTGGGTTTTGGGTTTGGTCGACCCGTTTGGCACACCCAAATTGATAACTCTAAAAGATATACTGTGTAGTCAAGATATTCAGCTCGACTAAAGGGTTTGACACACTCATGGAAAACTTCTTGCTCGAGGTTTACCTTCAATGATTAGATGACTGATTAAAAAACCACCAAAAAAAACAGCAGAGCCTAAAAGATGTATTGTGCAGTCGAAGTGCCGCATGTGTAGTGGTATGTGACCTTATGCGCCACCACCATCGTCGTGAAAAATTGCATTGCCACAACCACAACAATTCCACCACTGCAAGGATCAAACCATTGAAAGATTTCAACCGCAAATATTAGATACGTCAACAACATGTTCTAAACTAACAGTCACCAACCTTGGTCCCACTTTCGATTTGTCCCAATAGAAGTTCTACACCGCACACCGCCCCAACCCTAGAAAGCTCAGTGTCCAGCCAGCTTCAAGACCAAATTTTAGTGTCAGAAGCCCAAGACGCATCTAGGGAAGATCCCGTAACTCTGACTATCCCACTGTCTTGAGACATCTTTCTTTTTTTTCTCTTTAGGGCCGAAACTTGTCAATTTTCAATTGTTGCTCTAAAATATATATAATTTCATCATCTATTAATAAATCTTCTATATTTCGTGGCATAATCTAGCATGAAGATGATACATTGAGATTTCAAAAGAGACAAAACGGTTTAAAAAAGAGCAAGTAGTTTTGAGGGAAAAAAGGGTCTAAAATAAAGGCCATGTTTGAAGTAAAATTAATAATAATAATAATAATAATAAAAGATCCCTTTAATTTTTCTTATATTTTTTTCGAGATCTATTTCTTTTTGACAATTTATTCATGTTACGTGTTGTTCTTGTGTTAGATTTTGTCTATAAAAAAAAGCATTAAGAGACGGGTAGGTCGAATGTGTAAATTACCAAAATATTGTGATAACTATTTTTTTTTTTGTAGTAGTAGTGATTCACACCCCTAGTTTCTGGAACCCACCACGCGAGGCAAGAACCCTTTATATAAAGGGCCCTCAACTCCTATGGGGTTTATTTGACTAATCCAGAGTCACACCCTCTGGTTTCTGGAGCCTACCATAGGAGGCACGAACCTTTTATATAAAGGGCCCATCAATTCCCATAGGGTTTATTCAACTAAATAAAAGGTCCCTCAACTCCCATGGGGTTTATTCGACTAATCTGGAGTCGACCCATTGAGAGATTCGAAGGCGGCAAGAGTCTCACAACATTGGGAGCTACGTTCACAAAGACTCAAACTCGAGTCGCTTGCTTAAGCGAAATAGTCCCCTGTCAACTGAACCAACCAGATGTTGGAATACCTTAATTTTCAAAAAGTTAGATGATAAGAAATTAACCAGGCCGTTAAAATTAACCTTCCTTTTTTTAGATGAGACTCAATAAAGCAAAATTAAAGTTCAAATCTTCTTAAACTATCATGCAAAAAAAAGCGTTTCAGAATGAGACTGGCCGTACAGCTTGTGGACTTTGAAAAGACACTGGCCCTCCTCATATGAGATGTTTGATCCTTTAATGGTGCCAAATCTCATACCTTTTTCTTTCCCCATAAATAGTTAACCACAAATAAACCACCCTTATGGGATCTCTTACCATTTTTGGCATAATAATCGGTTTTTGTCCTCTCTTTTTTTCCTTTTTCCTTCCGTATTCATTTCTGTCATATGTCCATTAAGAAAATATTTATTAATAATTATTTATAATACAATTCCATAATTATCCCCTCAATTTCGTATAATACAAGGTTTGTTTTTGTAACACCCGAGATTTTTAATGCATTAAAAATGCATTAAATTAAAGATTATGTTAAGACAAAGTACAATTAAAAGAAAATACTGTATAATAAGATGAAAAATTATACAGTGTTAGAGCAACGCAGTATAAGAATTGAATTGTGTGGACCACAATTTTATTTTATACTTTTTATAAAAGAAAAGAAAAGAAAAAAAAAATCAGAAAATATCAAAAATTCGAGACTTTCTCTCTCTAGATTTTCTCTCTCTAGATTTTCTCTCTCTCTCCTCAAATCTCGTTTGAGATTCCGGCGTTATTTTTCGACACCTCCCATACCAGTGGGAAGCTCTCGTTGAGCTGAGTCCAACGAGGTGTCGTGCCACCCAAAACACCGCCGGAGGAGGGCCCACGCGCCGCCCAAAGTGGCGGCGAAATCCATTTTTTTCCCGACGTCGTTTCTCGGCCGTCCGACCACCAATCGACGTGATTTTGGTGTCTATGGACTCAGTGTGAGGAGAGGAACAAGATGGTACCAATTTTCCAGCTCAATTTTGGCTGGAACAGCTTCGCCGGAGCTGCCCCGTCGCCGCCGTGGAGCCGTCGTCGGAGCCGCCGCATATGGTAGCGGTGTGGCACACCGCCGGTGCCAAAACGATCAGAGGGCGACGGCGAGCAAGACCCCTCGGTCAATTGCACCGTTCCGCCGCCCCTCGCCGGAGATCGTGGATGCCCGCCACCGTCGCCGTGGGTGTGTTTGGGTTGGCCAATTTAGGCCGTTTTGTGCCAAATTGAAGGCACAAACACCTTCAGAGGACCGAGAGGAAGAAATTCGGTACCTCAATTGCACGAAATGATGGCCGGAGGACGGAGAACGGCATCTCCGTCGTGCACCGCCGTGGAGCTAGGTGGAGCCGCCGTTCCACGCGGTGTTGAGCTGCCCCACCGTAGGGGAAACACTCAGAGGGACACGGGGAAGAAAACGCCCACCTCAATTTCACGGTACCGTCGCCGGAGGACCGAAATCGGAGCCGCCGGTTTCCGCCGTGAAATCCATCCTCGATTGGAGCAGATGGAGGCCGAATTGGGTGAAATTGACCCCACCAATCGACTCAGGAGGGTCGAATTAGGAGGGGTAGGCTCGAGCTCAGCCCTCAACGGAGCCAACCGCCGCCGGTCAACGGCCGGTCAACGGCCGGTCAAAGGGCAAAATGGGATTTTGTGATCCGGACCTCCGATCGAAGATCCGAAACCGCCTCCCGACTCGTTTCGACGCTCTGAACGCAATGGTGACCTCCGTTCGAGCAAATTCTACTCCGATGAAAATCGTCCGGTACCGACTGTACGCGGATCGAGGCGATTCAAGCAGCAATATCGGAGTCCAGAATGACAGTTTCAAGAATGAATGATCTCCAGGAAGCATTCCTAGCCATTTATGGTCGCTCGAGGAGCACTGCAGAGGATGCTTCATATACTGTAGATGCAGCGAGATACAACTGGATCTGCTTAGCTTGGAGTTCAAGTAAGTAGGAATCTCGCCTACAGTATGAACTGTTTTAGATGCTTTCATAGAAATTTATGAAATGCATGATCAGTGATTGTTACACTGTTTTATGTAAGAATAGGTTTTATAATGTTATAAGGTGACGAAAAACCCGTTAAGGGTAAAATCGTCATTTTTAAGGAAACGGCTAGAACGGAGTCGAACACTCCGATTTAGCATAATGTTATTAGATGGAAAATGTTCCGTGATACGTTAAGTAACGTAACGGTCATGGGAGATCAAGATTTAACGGTGAATGTTTTAAGTAAACGAGTGGTAACCGATGGGTTACAAAGTTAAAAGGAAATGTAACCCCGGTGGGTTACAAGGTTAATTGAAGGAAATGTAAACTGATGGTTTATAAGGTTGAGTAAAGAGAACGGTAGACCGATAGTATACCAAGTTATGAATAAGGAAAGAATGATTAATGTTTACGTTTTATTATCAATCGAGTGGATTGATAATAAAGAAAGTTAATTAATGAGTCGGCTGACGTTTGATCAGGACACAGAGGCCGACTAATGGAAGGAAAAGAAACGGAATAGAGAACGCTAGAGTATAGTTCGGGTAAGTTTCAAACCTCACCTACAGCATGAAGTAAATGATTTTTAAATGCTTATTTATATGTTTGCAAATGTGTTTGCAATTGTTAAGCAAGTTGTTTTTAAAGTATGTTTGCATTATTTATGCAAAAAGTTTTAAAGTTCAAGAAAAAGAATTGCAATGAATTTGCAACCATTATGTTAAAGGTTTATTTGCATATTGATATGCATAACGTTATTTAAAAGTTTAAGTTATGATTTTCAAAGTATTGAAAGTATGTTTTGCATTATGACAATGCAAAATGTTTAATAGTTTAAGTTATAAGTTTCATGTTGCATTTGCTATGCAATAAGTTGCATTTGATGTGCAATAAATTTAAGAATAAAAGTTATAGTTTGCAAAATGTGTTTGCATTTTATGATGTATTTATTAAGCAATATGTTGCATTTGTTATGCAATGTGTGTTAGAATGCAAATTATGATTAGTAAAATATGTTTGCATTTTATGTTGCATTTATTGTGCAATATGTTGCATCTGTTATGCAGTAAATTTTATAGTACAAGCTATGAATTGCAAGTGTATTGCATATGATGTGATTGCATTTGAAATGCTCACTAAAGTTAATAAGAAGGTAACGTTAAGATAAAAAGAAAGTGTCGTACCAGCCTCTTTGTTATGAGGTAATGAAAGTAAAATTAAAGTTTGACCTCCTAAAGGTGAGGTACAAGACCTCAATGTTTGATGGTCTCAAGTCTTCCACAAGGGAAGCATCATGTTTATGATCTCATGATTAATGAGTTGGTACGAACACTAAAGTAAAGTAAGGAAAATGAAGGTTACAAGATAAAGAAAGTTAAGGAACAAGAATAAAGGTTGAGAAAGAAATGAATATTTAAGTTTATAGAATGTTCATAATATGCTCATAATTGAAGTTAATAATTGAGCATAAATGGAGTCATGCATTCTGATGTTACTTGAATGCTTTTTTATGAAATGTTTATATGTTATGTTTATGGAAAACATTCTGAAAAATGTTTACGACAAATGTTCATGAAGAACGTTTTCCTGTTTTTAAGAAACGGTTTATGAAGGACGTCTTAAGAAAAACGTTCAAGAAATGTTTTAAGAGGAAAGGTTTTACATTAAATGTTTATGAAAAACATTTCATGTTTGCAAGAAAAGGTTTACGAATGACGTTTTAAGAAAAACGTTGAAGAAATGTTTTACGAAAAACGTTTATGCAAAACGTTTCAGAAATGTTTTATGAAAAATGTTTTCAGAAATGTTCTATGAAAGACGTTTATGAAGAACGTTTTTAGAAATGTTAAAGGAAAACGTTTATGGAAAATATTTTCATAAATGTTTATAGAAAACGTTCATGAAGAACGTTTCAAGAGAAAAGTTTTCATGAGAAAAGTTTTAAAGCATGTTTAAATGCTTTGTGAGAATATGTTTGAACTTGCTGAGCGAAAGCTCATTAAAAGTTTTTCATGCTGTAGGTAATTTATGGGTGACCAATGGGACCCGTTAGAAGAGCTGGGTGCTGCGGAGGACAGATGCGAAGATTTGGGTATGGATACCATCACTGTTTGCTTCCGCTATGCAAAGAAAATGTTTTCCATTGTTAATGTAGTGTTTTCAAAGTTTTAAAGAAATTCAGAGTTTTAAGAATTGTATTCAAAGTTTTAAGATACAGTTTATGAACTGTTTTATGTAATTATAAAGTAAAGTTTTAAACTATGATTTAATAAATGTTTCTTATTAAGTTTTAAGAAACGTTTTGAAATGATTTTAAGGACAAGTGTTGAGCGATGTCTCAACTTGAATGCGACAGAGGTCGCATCAGTATAAAGAACGTTTAAGGAAAGAAAAAAAAAATTTACTACAGTATTTTCTTACCAAGTAAGTAAAATTACTGTTTACGAAACGATGATTATGAAAGTAAAGTGACTGCCCGAAAAGGCGGGTCGTCACAGTTTTTATTATAACGTTAATGAAGAAAATATTTATTACATTCTTTAAAAATCAATTATTGCCAATTTTTTTTTGCTCTCACTTTTGACAACCAAAAAAGACCTACATGTTCTTTATGAACCACGAAGAAATTTAGAAAAATAAAATAAAAATAAAATCCCTCAAGAAAAAAGATTCTACACATAACTCAAAAGTTTATCCTCCTAAGTCTTCTTTAGTGAGAAATTAATTCTAGAATCAGAACCAACACAATCACATCAAATAAATTTTCTTAGGTTACTGCTAACTAATTGGGAAGGGTGGGTATGTTAAACGGAAATCTTGTAATCAAATTTTGAGAACAATAAAAATTTTGCGCGTGTGTACACATCAGAGATTAGGAAGGTCATAATGTCGGTTATAAAGTACAAATTGCGATGAAATAAGAGAAAAATTTTAATATTTTTTCAAAAACAAATATAACTCATCTTATGTAGAAAGGTGATTCTATTTACAACCCTTTTCATCTTTTCATCTCTTTTTATAATTTTAAAATAATTAAATTTAAATATTGCACCTTTTATAGTTTCAAAACTACCCTTAAGATTATTACGTCCTTTCACCTTATTTTTCTTTTCACATCCATCATTTTTTTAATTATTTTAATATTCTTATTTTCTATCTCTTTTTATTTTTTTTGTTGAAACTTTAAGCATGAAATATTTTTATACTTAAAGGAAATTTTTAATTTAAAAAAATTATATGTATTCACAACAATTTATCAAAAACATATTATATCTACTAATTATATTTTCTATTTTCTAAAAAATTTACTAATTTAACTAAACAAGCACTTACCATGAATGATATTTTATTCAAACAAAAACTAAACTATGAACGAAATATAAAAAAAAAAATTGTATATAATTTGACAAAAAAGAAGTCATATTATTTTTTGAAATAGTCATTAAATAGTAAAAATTAAGGTTTTATTATTACATATAGGTTTGTGGGGAAGAAAAAGATATACCTCTAGTTTCTATTTATTAAAAAATAATTTAGTTTTGTTATTAGATCATTTCTAATTGTCCATTTTGTCATTTTATTGAAGTTTTTTTTAATACAAAAATTTATTTTCAAAGGGTATAAATAGTCAAGTGGGCATGTAAATAGAATAAATCATTGAACATTAGTTCATACCTACTCTACAAAAAACTCTATTCATCTCCGTGGAGCTAAAACCCTATATATTTATAAAACTATGAGCTCCAGTCTAGTATGTAGTATACTTTTTAAACTGAGACATACAGTTTTATTAATAGCAAGATTGTAACCAAATAGGATTGCTCCTCTATAAAACTTATTTTTAAATTATGAAAACTAAGATTTACTTTAAAATGTAATATTCATTTTTAACAACTTAAGATATGACAAACATTGAAAATAAATACATAAATTAACAACTTTATGTAAACATTTTATACGAATCTGTTACAAATTTTAATATTAAAAGGAAGTCTCTGAAGGCTCAAACACAATCTGAATTTCATTGTGATTCAAGCACCATTGGTATCATAACATACTAATCTACAGAGATACATTAAATGCTGATTTTAAGATTTTTTAAACTGAAATTTTCTGATAAGTTTTTTTTTTCCTTTATATTTTTCCATATTTTACATATTTAAAAAACGTTATAACCCCCTGAAAATCATTAACGTGTATCGATATTTTTCAAATTTTATTGAAATTTTACCGAATTTTGTCAAAAACTTTTAATAATCAGAAGATGCCTCGAGACCATACATATTTCAAAGCCTTGAAAGTAACCAAGAAATTTTTGTTCACGCTTGTGAGTATGACATGAAAAACGACATGACATTGACAAACGACACATCGGTTAGTACTCAGAATTTCTTTACAAAAGTTTTAATCCTATCAATAATTGAGAACAATAAACGATTCTTTGTCTTCCTTCCTCAGTCAATTGATGATAAAAATATTGTAATAAACAAGTTTTTGATCCATTCTTTTTCTTCTTCTAAAAAAAGGGATCTTTTTATCTATTATGGATGGTGCACGCTTTATGCCATACAGATGATTTCTGATAGTGCCTTTTTTTTTTGGTCAGCAGATTTTGATGTGAAGTGAAAAAAAAAGTGTATGTGAAGGGAAGGAAGGTCCCAGATGAGGGCCTTTTTTGTAGTTCTAAAAAAAAAAAAAGAAAAAAACTGAAAGGGTGTTTATCAGTGGTTCCCATCACTCAGTTTTTACCACAAATTCAGTTATAAATAATGTAAAACTCTCACATGTTACAGTAAAAATGGTTCCCACTATTAGTTTCCACCACTCTTTCAAACACCCCATGAACATTAATAAATTACTCAAAAAAAAAAAAACAAAAAAAACAAAAAAGTACCCCACCCCACGTTTTCCTCTTCAAGTACCACGTTCCCATTATACCAAAAAATAAATAAATAAATAAAATAAAATGCATACACGTTCAAACTTGACTTCCCTCCAACCGATATGATCCCCTCTATATGTATGTTCGAATTATCTTCGTAATATTTTTCTCAAAAAAAAAAAAATCTATCTTCATAACACATTTGCATAATTTTCCGACACCCAGGTAAGAAAGAACCCCCACGGATTCCTAATATCCCCTCTCTCGTTTGCGTATATTATGTATGTATTCTCTTTGTTGCTGTTCTTCCTTGTGTGACCTTTTTGCTTTGCTTTTTCAAGTTGGCTTTGTATTATTTTGTTTTTGCCATGCCGTTTCTGTTACTTTCTCCTTTTTTGAAAATATATATATACATATGTTTATGTTTTTTCCTGCATTTTCAAGTATACATTACCACTGTTGTAATTTTGGTCGGAACTATATATATATATATTTGTATTCAAACCCTATACCTTGCCATAGAGTCAGATTTTATGCTCATTATTCTAATTCTTTACGGTTTATTTACTATTATATTTTCATTATTGTTATCATAGTTAGAAATAGGAGTTGGTGTTAGAGTTTGCGGCAAATTGGACTCAGTGGGAATAAGAAAAAAAAAAATCTCCGGTTCAGTCCTCAAAAGTTTAAAAAAGTCAGATGCCTTCCAATGTTTGATTTTTCTTTTTTGGGGGGAAAAAACTTGTTTTCTGCTGAAGTTTTTTTTTTTTTAAATAATGTGATATTTACCATAATTATATGTTTTTTGCTATATTTCAATATGTATAGTGGCAATATGTGTAGCGAAGCCTGATTTTATTTATATATTTATTGTTGTTGTTTATTGTTATTATTATTATTATCTTGTAGAGAATGTAAGTGTGGTAGAAAAGTGTCAAGAGAATGCTTGTTGGAGTGTGAGAAAAAAGAGTGAAGAAATGTTTGGAAACAAAGAAGACAGCATAAGAAAAGGGCCTTGGAAAGTTGAGGAAGATGAGGTACTGATTAACCATGTCAAGAAGTATGGTCCTAGAGACTGGAGCTCCATTCGATCCAAAGGCCTTCTTCAGCGAACCGGAAAGTCTTGCCGTCTCCGATGGGTCAATAAGCTCAGACCAAACTTGAAGAAGTAAGATTATTTACTTTTTTTAGGTCTTGTCTCTGTTTTGTTTGTTGATCTATCAGTATTTAAGAACACCCTCAGCACAACGTTAAATTTACATCAATACTATCTTTAATGTAAATATTAATACTAATGTTATATTTGGTATTAAAAAGTATGAAATTGACATACTTATATACTATTTTATTTTGTGCTCTAGAGTCTAATGCATGAGTTTAGTTTCAAATTTTTGTCAAAATTATTAGGGTCCTTCTCTGATGAGTCTTTTTGCAGGTAGTGTAGTTTTTTAGCAGTCAAATCTAGTCAAAATCGCTTTTTGCTATAAATTTTATGGTTGACAGGTTATTTTTTTAATACGAATTAGATAAATCTTCTAATTATTAACCTTTGACACTTGTAAAAATAAATTTTTAATATTAAAATACTTTAAAAATAATAATGTCATAACGATTGGATAACAAAAGTAAATGCATCAACTAATAACAATCAAATGCTAAACTTTTAGTTTATATTATACTTGATGTTAAATTTGACACCAGTTTTTGACACCAAATGTAACATATGTCAAATGTTGCATCAAAAAGAGAATTACATTGACATATACAAATTTAACACTTCATTAGAGATGGTCTAACATGTGTTTTTCTTAGTGGGTGCAAATTCTCGCCGGAGGAGGAGAGGGTGGTGATAGAGTTGCAGGCACAATTTGGGAACAAGTGGGCGAGAATCGCGACGTATTTGCCCGGTAGAACCGACAACGATGTCAAGAATTTTTGGAGCAGCAGGCAGAAGAGGCTGGCTAGGATTCTGCAGACATCTTCAACCCCTCCCAAATCACATAAAAACAAGAAGATGGTTCATACTCGTAATCAGGTTCCCACTCTGGACGCAAATCAAAATTCAATATTTGCCATTTGTAGTGTCTTATATCCTTTTGGAAGTTCCGTTGCCAAATCTTGCTGGTAGCGTAGGAAGAGAATGTCTAATTTTGTTGGCCTGCATGCATAAGATAAAAAGATTTACTTTTTCCTATGTGCTTTCCAACAAGAGCAGAGCCAGAAAAATATACAAGAGACAAATATATAATTTCACATTATGAAGGGGACGGATTATAAATTTTAACAAAATATGCAATACGAAATATAAAAAAAGTAACACAGGTGAGGTAGCCGTCTACGTACCCTCGGCTATGTGTGACTTCACCTTACTTTCCGGTCACGGTTTAAGTTTGAAAATGAAATTTACTTTCACATTTTTTTAGATGTTTGGAGTCCCAAAATATGCAAGTGGGAAGGTAGGTTTGATGCATCTTTTTTGGTTTTGAGATTGCGTGAGAATCATTTTTATTCTAGATTAGAAGAGGCAAAGATCTTTGTATTTCCGTTTATTATTCTTCTTTTGATAAAACAATAGAAATGGAACACACAAAACTCACCGACAGATTAACCACAAGAGCCTTCTGGAGGCTGATTTTTTTTTTTTTTTTTTGGTTATTCTTGATAGTCATATGCTTCGTTTTCCCTTTTCAGGGTCAAATTTTCTCTTCTTCATCTGAAGGAGAATCGTCGTCAAAGGTACAGTCGTGCAAATCATCCTTCACCGATAAATCCGAGATGAAAATGGTGCCACTGCCAGATCTTGTCAACACAAAACTGCTTAATTTTGAGCAAGATCTTGGCCAACCATATGTTGATTCGCAACCATTGGATAACCTAAATCCTTTCCCTCCAATGTTACAATCCCAATCAGAACTCACATTTTCATCAGAAGAAAGCCAGGACTTTTTGTCCAGGCCTGCTGATCACCCTTACTTTGACGTGTTTGGATTAAATGGAGTGGAACTTCCGCTTTTCATATCGCCATTTCCTGAACCTGTGGTCGACAAACCTAAGTTTGATGAATATTCCAGCACTACCCCCGATGGCTTCTTTGATGACTTCCCTGTCGACATGTTCGACCAGATTGAGTCGCTTCCTAGCCCACCACCACCAGAGTCGCTTCCAAGCCTGCCACCACCAGAGCCTTGACTAACAATTATAATTACACCTAATTTCATTCAAGATTTATTTGGCACCGTACCAACTTGAACTAGTTTGTTAAGCTGTTTGATAGAAATTTAACAAGATTCTTGCTTTGTGGCATGGTAATTTATTCTTGTTTCTCCTATTCTCCTATGTCTTATTCCTCCAATTAGCGATAATAAGAAGCTATAGTATACGGGGGTTAAAAAAGAAGTTCCTGGCAAAATTATCAAGTGAATCAGGATTTCTCAAAAGATGATAAAGGTAAGAATCAGCTGGATGGATGCGTCCTAACGGTAAAAGCAAGTATTCAAACTTACCCCTCCCTCCATACTCGCAGTAATTGAGATCAGCTGGACTTGGGACTCAGGACGACGAGAAGGGAAGAGGAGAAGAGTCGAGAGAGCTTCGAATTTTTTTTTCTTTTTTTTTTTTTTTGGCTTTTGGGAAACATTTTCAAAAGGTTATTTCTCCATTAAACCTGGTGGTTACAAATTACAATCTTTCATATAAAAACAAAATAGGAAAGGAAAAAAAAAAAAAACCATAAATGTTCCACATGTTGTAACGAAAACATGTAGGAGTGCACATAACAGAACACTTTGCAGCCTCAAACTCCAAAATTCAATACAAGTCAAAGGCTTCCAGATTCAAATCAGAGACAAGTCTAATAACTATTCCTTTATAATCTTATATCAATGATAATGATCACTAAACGTCTACCCACATTACAAAAAAATTCAGATTTGGAAGATAAGATCTTACCTTGCAAAATCATAAAGCTGAATAAATAAACAACTCTACTCCATAGTAGCAACTCCTCCAGCAGCCTTAATTTTCTCTATGATCGAAGCTGCCTCTTCTTTAGTAACTCCTTGTTTAATCAAAACGGGCACTTTCTCAACCAGATCTTTAGCCTCCTTCAATCCCAGAGCGGTAAACGCCCTGACTTCCTTGATCACTTTAACCTTCGTGGATGCATCATACTTCTCCAGCTTCACATCAAACACCGTCTTCTCCTCTTTTTTCTCTTCGGCTTTGACGCCAGCACCACCCGGCCCGGCTTGTGCACCCAAGTCCATGCCTTCTGTTGATATGTGCTGCAGCTTTGGAAGCGTTAGCTTCTGCGCTAGAGCAGGACCGATTTGACACCGTTCTTCAGGGGCTAATGCCACAATTCGATCAGCAAGCTTAATGATTTTCTCCGAGGGTGGCGGTCTCAGACCGTATGGATTGTAGAATGCCGGATACTTGTACTTCTTTGGCTTGGCGTTTGGATCCCTAGGAACAAAATCATGTTGGAAGGAACGATGCTGCAAAGGACCCGTTACTTTGCGGAGAAGCGTGGAACGGGCACGAAATGATCTAGCAAGCGCAACGATCCTCATAGTGTTGTGAATCAATGAGAGCAATATTTCATGGAGAACAACTGATTGCTACAAACTTTGTGATCTGCATTTCAAACCGAGCAGTTCACAAACCTCACAAATACGAACTTCTAACAATATTTATATAATCAAGCAACCCAATTTACAACAAATATCAAACTGATATAAATCTTCCAAATAAAAAAAAAAATCAACAAAAAATCACAAATAGCTAAACACAAACAATCACAATAGCAATTTTCAACAATCAATCAAAATCCAAAAACATAAATCAACGATCACAAATTCCACAATAAAACGAATTCCACAAACAAATTTTACAAAAATGACAAACATAATTGAAGCTCTTTTTCAACCTTATAATTAGTCTCCATCTCCTTGTCACACTACTTTTTTTTTCTTTTACCCAAACACTAATAGGCCTGTTTACTATTATCTCCTTTGTTCCTTCTCCTCAATGTCTAAATCTCATCTTCACACGACAAGTTTTTCAACTGTAAAATCCCAACTTTAAACAAAAATTACAAAAAGAGGCAAAAAAAAAAGATACAAAAAGAAAAACAACCATGGAGGAGCCTGGCTTACAGGTGGCTTAAAATCGGCCCGGGAGGGAGGCTGGAGACAGCGGAAACACTGGGGGTGCGGACGGAGAGGGAGCAGGGGCTCAACGAAACGCCGCAACTGCTCTGCTAAGGGGGATGGATCGCACTCGACGGCCGGGGATGGAGGATGGACGATGGATCAGTACTCACTGCTCATGAGCTCTAGCCTCTAGGGCTTTTCTTAAAATAATAATAATAATAATAATAATAATAATAATAAAGTTATTTCCAGAAATGATCCTCGATTTTTTCTGTCTGTTACAGTATGGTGACCCAAATTTTATTTGGTCTTGTTGCACGATATTTGTGATTACCTGTCTTTTCAAACAGTCACTTTACTTACTTAAACATCATTTCGTAAACAGTAATCTTATTTACTTCGTAAGAAAAATACTAAAATAATTTTTTTCCTTTAAACATTTTTTAAACATAATTAAAAACTATTGCGACCTCTATCACCATTTAAGTTAGGACTTCACTCAATACTTGTCTTTAAAAATATTTCAAATCGTTTCTTAAAACTTATTAAGAAACATTTATTGAATTATTGATCAAAACTTAACTTTATAAGAAAATAAAACATTTCGTAAATATATCGTAAAACTTTAAATATATTTCTTAAAACTATGATTGTCTCAATATTTTGAAAATCATTACATTATGTAGTGGAAAACCTTTCCTTTGTGTAACGGAAGCAAACTGTGGTGGTATCTATACTCAAATCTTCGCATCCGTCCTCCGCATAACTCAGCTCTTCTAACGGGTTCTACTGGTCACCCGCGTACTACCTACAGCATGAAGAAACTTTTTATGAGCTTTCACTCAGTAAGTTCAAAAAAAATCTCACAAAGCATTTAAACATGCTTTAAAAACTTTCCCCATGTAAACCTTTTTCTTAAAACATTTTTTATAAACGTTTTTCACAAACATTTTTCATAAAACATTTTTAAAATGTTTCTTATAAACGTTTTCATAAAGCATTTCTGTAACGTTTTTCATAAACGCTTGTCATAAAATATTTAACGTAAAACAATCCTCAGATTGCTCCTCATAAACATCATTTATGTTTTTATAAACACTTAATGTAAAACATTCCTCAAAATGTTTTTCATAGCATATTAATTTTTAATAACAAAGAAAACCAGTAAAATCAAAATGCATGTTTTCATTTATACTCAATTATTAACTTCAATTATGAGTATTTTATGAACATTCTTTTCTTACTTTAACTATCTATCCTTGCTCTTTATCTTTCCGTGTCTTACTTTAACTTTCCATCCTTTGTTCCTTAACATTCTTTATCTTATAACCTTTAGTATTCATACCAACATCTTTAATCATGAGATCATAAATGTGATGCTTCCCTTGTGGAAGACTTAAGACCATTGAACTTTGTGGTCATATACCTCACATCTAGGAGGTCAAACTTTAACTTTACTTTTTTATTACCTCACAACAAGGAGGCTGGTACGACACTTTCTTTTTATCTTTACGTTACCTTCTTATTAAATTTAGTGAGCATATTAAATGCAATCACATCATATGCAAACATACTTGTAAATTATAGCTTATACTGTAAAATATATTGCATAATAAATGCAACTTATTGTATAACAAATGCAACATAAAATACAAACACATTTTGCTAATCATAATTTGTACTCTGAAACTTATTGCCAAACAAATGCATCATATAATGCAATCAAATTTTACAAATCATAACTTTTATTCTGAAACTTATTGCACAACAATTGCAACTTATTTATAAATGCATACATAAATATTTAAAAATCATTTACTTCATGTTGTAGGTTAGGTTTGAACTTACCCAGACTATGCTCTAGTTTGATCTATTCCGTTCCTTTCTCATCTCTTTTTTCCTTTCATTGGTCGGCTTCTGTGTCCTGATCATACGACAGCCAACTCATTAATTAACTTTTTTTTTTATCAATCCACTCGATTGATAATAAAACGTAAACATTAACCATTATTTCCTTCTTAACTTAACTTGTATACTATCGGTTTACCCTTTTTTTTACTTAATTTTGTAACCCACCGGGTTACTTTTCGTTTACTTAAACATCTCTTATTAAATCTCTCGTCACACGTGACGGTTACGTTACTTAACGTATTACGGAACATTTTTCATCTAAAGACGTTATGCTAAATCGGAGTGTTCGACTTCGTTCTAACCTTTTCGTAAAAATGACATTTTTACCCTTTTTGGGTTTTTCGTCAGCTTCGTAACTCTATAAAACCCATTGCTTAACTTTAACGTTTCATTACCTGCATAATACGAAAAAATTCCCAATAAGGAACGTTTCCCGATATCTGGCGTTTCGGGTCCGTTTTGGTCTTTTTTACAAAATGACCATTTTGCCCCTAATCTTTTTTTCTTTCATTCTTTCCTTAACTAAACTTTAATTTCCTTAAAACTTAACATCTATAGTACTTACTGCCTACAACAGTGTAGAAAACCAACGTTCCCTAGTGAAAACCTAGTTTTTACACAATTTCGCAGTTTTGGCTCAAAATACAAAAATATTTACATTTTTGTTCCAAAACCAAAAATAATGTTTTTACACCATTAGTCCCCATTTTTCATGAGGAAAATTTTTGCTCAAAGTACCATATTCAAAATTCTTTGAAAAAATGACATTTTTGCCCTTTAAATTTTTTTTCAATTTTAACAAATTCTTGTAAAATTCATAACTCTTAAACCAAGCAGAATTTTAAGAAACTGTCCACGTAATCCTAAGAGTTTCATTGAGATCTACAACTTTTGTGTTGTCACTTTTTCAAAATTCCTATTGTCCAGGGGTGTTTTTGGGCAATTTTTATTTCTACCGAGAAAGAACTTTTTCTTTCAATTTAGTCCTTGGGACATTTTTGTAAAAATCTATTTTTAAACAATAAATCTACCCCTGCATAGGCAGTTCCAACCCTTGTTTGAATCATTTTCATGCCCACTCATCATTTTTGCAAAATTAGTACTAAAATTACAAAAATAGAACTTTTTGCAAAAACTAACATTTTGCACAATAAAACCTAAATTTTCACAACATCACCATGTCATAATTCATGTATCAATGGGATTTAAGCAAAACCTTGCTTGAAAACCCACATACCTTTGAAAGAATAAAAATCAAAACAAAAATCATAAAATTTCAAAACTTTGAAAATCAAAACTTACCCCAAATAGCACTTTTGGTTTCTAGCCCTCCAAGAGATCCTTTAAAGCCTTTTTCCTAAGCATTTCTCACACAAAAATGCTTTGAATTAACTTTCCTTCCTTAACCCAAGAAAAACCATGAAAAACCTTTAAAAAAAGTTAAGGTTTTTACCTTAAAACTTGTTTAAAATCCTTGGGCTTCACTTCTTGAACTTAATTGGGGTTAGTTTTGCAAAGATGGGAAGTTGAAAAATTTTTGAGGAAGCTCATCCATGGCTGCCGTGGGTCTTGGAGAAGGAAGAGAGATTTTTTGGCAAATTTTTGCATTAAATGCATGTTTATCCTTTAGGTGACTCATGGTAATCCCTTGGGTTACCCATGTGGCGCAAGGTGATTGGGCCACCTTTCATGGCTTGGTGGCCTAATAGAATTCAAGTGGGTGTCCACTTTGTGGGGCCCAAAATTTACACTGTGTAATTTTTTACCACATAGTATTTTTCTTATACTGTCGTGGTAAAATCAGTGTAAAAACATATTCCTAGACTGTATAAAATATTTTACTTGCCTCTGGTTTATTTTTGGAGGCCAAACATAACCTTTCTCATATCTGCGTTTTCACTTAGCAGTATTTTTTTACACTGCTTTAACTTAAACAGTCCAATTTCTGTACTATATAACCTTAAACAGTCTAATTCTTACACTGTATTATTCTAATACTGTATAATTTTTTATATTATTATACAATATTTTTTTAAACTGTATTTTTCATCTTAATATAATCCTTAACTTAATGCATTTTTAATGTATTGAAAATATCGGAGTGTTACAATATTTTTAGTAACTATAATTATGAGAATTTTTTAGGGTCTAAGACGGTGGAGAAGAGATCAGACCCGTAAGGTATGGATTTGTTGTGTTAGGGTTTTGCTGCTATATATATGATTACGTTTTCTCCTCTTATACCAATATTTTGATATAGTGGATTTGTTTCTCCTTTGCTCGTGGTTTTTCTCTTCTAAGGTTTTCCATGTTAATCTTTGTGTTCTTGTTCTTTTTTTTTTTTTCTTATTGCATTTTTTTCATTATTTTATAACACTATCGATCCTATTTTAGTTCTCGATTTTTAAAATGTAACGCCCCGCCTTTTCAGGTCATCACTTAACTTTCTTAAACATTATTATCTTAACTTAATTCATACTTGCTAGTAAGAAAAATACTGAGTAAATTTTATTCTTAATAACATACTCTAACACAAACTAAAAAATGTTGCAACATCTATTGCAACGTAAATTAAAACATAAGCATAAAAGCTTTATAAGATACCGAATAAATTTTTCTTCTTTTTTTTTCTTCTATTCTTTAACATAATTGAAATTGTTGCAACATATGTTGAATTATAAATTGAAATATAAGTATAAAACTTGATATCTTATAAAATATGTTTCATATAAACATTTACTTCCTTAAAACTCTTTAAAGCGTATTTTCAAAATATTTTAAAAATGTTTTTCATAAAATGTTTCTTATAAAACATTTCATTAAACTTTGACTTTCTTAAAACTTATAAATAACACTATTTTAAATAGTGAAAAACTTCTTTAAGTAGCGGAATCAAACTGTAGTAGTATCCATACCCAATCATTGCATGTCTATCTATGACACTAAGCTTTTCAACTAGTCATACTAGTCTCCCATAAAATTACCTAGAGCATGAAGAAATTTATAATGAGCTTTCACTCAGTAAGCTCAAACATAATATCACAAAACATTAAAAACATTCTTCATAAAACATTGTCTTTAAACTTTTCTCATAAATGCTTATTAGTCAACCTTTTTCTTGTAAACATTTTTTCATAAAATGTTTTTCACAACCATTTGTCTTAATACATTTCTTAAAATGTTTTCATAAATATATCTCATAAATATATTACAGAAAGGAATGCAAGCAAGGTCATAATGCATGATTCCATTCATTCTAATTTATAAACATTCAATTATGAACTTTTATTATCATTTATAACTTACTTAAACTCTTTATCATAGTTCTTATTTTATTTATTTATCTTGTGGGCCTCAGTGTTCGTACCAACATTATCGAATATGAGATCGCTACTTTAACATAGCATAATGCTTCGCTTGTGAAAGACTTAGGACTATCGAACAATGAGATCATAGCTTTAATAAAACTTGTATACTTCCCATCAAGGAGGCTGATACGATAATTTAATTATCATCATTGATTACCTTTTTGTATCTTTAGTAAGCATGTCAAATGCTAAATGTACCATGTGCTATAACTTAGCATTTAAAACATTAAATATAACAATTGCAAATACATTGTAAATCATGACTTGAACTTTAAAGTATGATGCATAACATATGTAAACGTACTTCAAAAACCACTTATATAATAATTAGAAACACATTTGCAAACATATATAAAGCATTTAAAAACCATTTTCTTCATACCATAGGTGAGGTTTGAAACTTATTTGGATTACACTCGAGCGTTCCCATTCCATTCATTTTTCCTTTTATTAGTCGGCTTCTATGTTCTGTTTCAAGTGATACATGACTATTAGCTAACCTTTCTCGTCATCGACTTATCGATCGATAACGGATCTTAAACATTAACTTTTCATACCTTTTGCTTGACCTTGTTCTTATCTGTTCATTTCTCCGCTCTCTAACTTCGTAACTTATCGATTTACCTTTCCTTTACTTAACTTGAATGTCTTTTAGTCAAATTTTCTAACTTACTTGACGATTCTATTGGAAAAAAATAGTACGCAGTGGAATTTTAAAATTTTTATACCAGAGTATTTTTCAAAACACAAGTTTGACACACTATATGCATTAATTAACTAGATCTTACTAACTTCGTTTACCAAGAGATTCCTCAATCGATGAAGAGAAGGGCGTTGTAGAAAGACCTCAACCAACTGGCATTCTTTACTATTCTCTATCCATAACCAGTGTGTTTTTGGGCACACTCATACAGCTCATCCACAGATGACTCTCCTTTTAACCAATTGAGGAAACCCAAAACTAAGGTTCGTGATTTGTGAACAATAGCTCTCAGGGAGTTACAGAGACTCACAGTATAGAGTGCACACTATTAATTCCTGAACTGATCTAAATAACTTATGAGTCTTACTCCCCTATTTATAGAGGTTGTGCCCGGGAGTTAGTTCTTATCAAATAAGGCCTCAAAAATTCGAATCAGGATCAATATCTATTAAATTTGCATCTAAAACGTGTTATCAAAAATCGCTTGGTCGATGAAACTATCTCAAATGGGCCTTCGCCCACCACAACTCTTCTTCTATTTTGCTGCTTAAAGAGAGGTTTCTTTACCTGTCGACGCTAGGCCTTGCCCACCACAACTCTTGTTTCTTGTTTTGTTTTGCTACTTACTCCATCAGTAAGCCGACCTGAAGATCGGCCTGTCAAACTTATAATAAATGATCCTTGTGAATTTTTTATTTCCCACTTGAGATTCTTAGGATAAAGCCTCAGTTTTAATTCAAATAACCTAATAAAAAGTTATCTAATTAAAACAGTCATATCTAGATAATTTCTAGGAAAATAAATATCCCTAATAATTGAACAAGTTTATCTTGAATTAATTTATTTGAAAATTCAATAGATAAATAGACATGAATTATCTGATTCGACAATTCAACAAGTTTATCTTGAATTTATTTTTCATAAAATTAATTCAACCGATAAATATACATGAATTATCTGATCCTATCGAATTTCAGCCAACCTGATAATTTGACATAAGTCACCAATTTATTGAAAAAACACGCTGTATCGTTACAAGATTTATTATGACATAACAAAAGGGACCTAATGGACTTATATAGTTCAAGCTCCCGATAATTATGAAACCCAATATCTCAATATACATTTCATAATTATCAACTCTAACGCTACTCCACTAAAAACTTAGAGCTGCACTCTCGAGCTATATAGAATTACGAAGCCTGAATAGTTAAGTGTCTATGACATATCATAATGTATTGTATCCCCATAAGATTATCCATAATCAGCTTAAGGATAAATTTTGTGTTACCTTCCCCATTATTTTTCTCTTACGTTCCATTATCTCACTATCGAAAAACTTACCATCCAAAGACAGTATACCATTCGATTACACCTATGTATCCAAATGGTTGAGAAGCGCCTAACTTTATTCTCTCGATTGCAGATATTATAATTTAGACCGTCACCTTTAGAATCATGTCTTCAGCATAAACTGTTCATCATATGCCTGATTCTAAAAGCTTAGACTGATAGTCTAAGACTTTTGTTTGCTTATCATATATTCAATAAATATGAACGTAAAGAGGACAACAACTTAGTATATGAATAATAAATAAACTCTTTATTGATAAAAATGTCTTCAAAACATATTATATTTTTATTCCTTAGGACATACATGTCTAACAGGCTCTATTACTTAATGTGATACAAATCATTTTCCGTCCAAGGGCATTTCGCTAATTCGAAGTGCTCATCTCCGATTTAGTAGTTTCTTAAAAAAATGATGATTTTACCCGTAACAAGTTTTTCGTAAGCCTTGTAACTTTACTAAACTTCTTGTTTTATTTTACCATACTAATGTTGATAGGGTATGAAAAAATTCTCACATAGGGACATTTTCCTATTTTGGTCATTTTGGGGTCTGTTTTGGCATTTTTATAAAAAAAATGACCATTTTTTCCCTTGATGGATCTTAGAAAACTTTTAGAACCCCTTTCAAACCAAAACTTACATTTCTTTACTTCTCTAACATTATGGAAAAAGAAAATAATAGTTTTCCTTTTGTTAAAATCTATTTTATTAAAACTTTATACTTTTGACTTGTAATTACGAAAATCATGATGTTTTCGCCTTTAATGTTTTTCTCTCATTCTTAGTTGATAAAAACTTTTAATCCTTTCAAACTTGAAACCTGTGGTTTTTACTGCCCATGGCAATGCATGAAATGAACATTTTCTCAGTGAAAATCCAATTTCACACGGTTTTGTGGTTTTGACCCGAAACACAAAAATCTTGACATTTTTGCCCTTTAAACCAAAATTAATTATCTTATGCTAAAACGTTCAGTTTTTGGAAATGACTAAAACCTCTTAAACCCCTTGGCCTAATTAAAACCATTTTGCATCATTTTTTTTAATGAAATATTGTACTTAAAATCTCGTGAAATTTAAAACTCACAATCCGTGTGGAATTTGTGTGAACCGTCGGCAATACTTAATAGTTTCAACAAGTTTTGTATTTTAACTTTTTTGAAATTTTAATTGCATAGTGGAGTTTTCTACCATTTTTCAATTATGCCGGACTTTTACAAATCTTTGCAAGTTAGTCTTCTCAAAATTTCACAAAATTTTGTTCATAAAAATTGTTACCCTTTCTGTTTTAGCAGATCCTATGCTTTTCTTGGAAAATAAATTGGCCTCTAAGACTCTCAAAATCATCATACCTTGAAAACTAGTGAAACTTTGTTTTTCAACAAAGTTTAATGATCTTTCCCTTTTTACAAAAATCCTTAACTTCTAACTTTCCATCATCATTATAAAACATAAACCAATCTTGCCACAATATCCATCTTACATATCAAAGTCTATAAATATTACAACAAACATTTGTGCGTAAAAATAAAACCAAAACTAAGGTTAGGATTTTACCTAGGGATTTTTCTTTGCTTTGATCCTCCTTTACAAAGCCCAAGGGATGGCTACTTCTTTCCATAAAATGATGACAAAGACCCCATCAAAACCCTATCCCAAAACCTCAAGAAAATCATAAAAACTCATAGGAGAAATTTAGATTTTTACCTCTAAAAGAACTTGAACTTGTTCTAGACTTGATCACCAATGATTAAAACATGTTCCTAAGCTTGATTAGAAGTTAGGGTTTTGAAAAATATTTGAGAGAATCCATGGAAGAGGGTCGGTTTTGGAGAGGAGAAGAAATGGTTTTTTTTTTTTTTTTAATGTTTTGCATGAAAAATGATGGAAACATATTTCTCCCCTCCACTTGAGTAAAACTGGTGCACTTAAGGGGGTGAGGTGGCTTTTTGCCAAGCTTAAAGATGGCACCAAGGTGGGTCCCACATCAACTTTTTAACAGTCCAAACTAATACAAACAGTATTTTTCCTATATTGCCATTATTTTTCTCATACTGACAGTATTCTTTTCTATACTATTTTTCATGGTCCACGAGCTCTCACATCACCCACACAATATGATTCCTATATTATTTAGCTTTACACACTCTAATTTCTATACTATATTTTTCATGTAATATTATTTACATACAGCTTAAATTTATGCAGTATAATTTTTATATTGCTTAACTTTATCAGTATAATTCTTATACTGACTTTATTGGTGTAATCTTTACACTGCATCATTCTCATACTACATAATTTTCATACTATATATCCCTTATACTGTGTTTCTGTCTTAAAATTTGTTGCAACATATTCTGCAACAATTTGGCTTTCTAGCTTATTTTCATTTCGTTTCTTCCTTGTTTAATGCTATGGCCTGATTTTTGACATTGAAAATCCCATTTTCATTTTTATGAAAATTTTCGTAAAAGTCAAATTTAAACAATAATCCTTGTGACACCAAAATTGCTCCTTAAATTCTTAACAAAATTTTGAGCATAAAATTTTAGTTCAATTTCTACTTAAATTACTTAATATAAATCTTTAATTATTGCATATATAATGCACTAAAATTCTCGGGTGTCACATAAAATATCTTAAGCCTTTGATCTACAATTTATTCTATGTTTAATCCTTATGATGGCTTAGGTGTTAAAATATAATAAATATGAATTATATTCGGTTAAAAGAGCATTTTCTACATTTTTGTGCCAAAATCACGTGGAAATTCTGCAATCCATTAATAAAATCCCATTTTCTCTCAAACATTACCTACATATTTTGTAATGCTTTTATACGTAATTGTTAAAAAATAAAATTAAATTAAAACAAATTAGTAAGTTAAAGATTAACTTTGTGACATTTTAAAAAAGTTAAAACTAAAGCAGGATTGAAAATAAAGTGTAAGCATTATTTCTAAGGTTAATCCTAAAAAAGCAATTAAACCAAGGCAAGGTTGGTGATGTTTGTTACGTGCTAAAATCTATTTTAGAATTCTGTCTTTTTCACTCTTTTCATATTTAAATTATTTGTAACGATTAGTTATACGTTGTTTGGCAAGGCAGTTAAAACCATTGGTTAGAACTGTTTTTTACTGTAGCATGTGAGAGCTTAAAACTATAGCAATTTTATTATTGTTACTATAACATGTGAGAGCTTTACACTATTTATAACTGATAAAGTGGTCCAAACCACAATTGCCACCCCTTAGTTTATTTTTTTATTTTCAGATAAGATATTTGAGACAAGTACTTTTAGTCAGTTCATTTTTTAGGTCATGTTCAACTTGTGTTTTTAGTAGGGAAAAAAATAGAGGAGAAGCTAATATATATTTTGGGCATTTTATACTTCTAGAATATCTAAATTTCTTAAAAGCTCAATTTAGACTAGATATTTTGGACATTTGTGACCGAAATTGAAATATGGTTTTGGGATGGTGGTTGGATTGAGATTAGAATTGGTGTTTGGAATAGATTAGATGGTTGAAATTTGAGGTTCCTGACTCTAAACAAACTATAATTTTCCAATAGATGAGGGGTGAAATGTAATTTTTATATTTTGTAAAAATTTCATTTTAACCACTAAATTGTCAAATTATATATGCCTTCCAAATTTTGAAAATTACATTTTTACCCTTTATTTTATGAAAATTATATTTTTGACCTTATAATTTTACCTTTAAAAATTATTAAATTATATTCAGCCAAAATTTAACAAACTTTGCAAAAAAAAAAAAAAAATCCATGTTGAGCTACTTTAACCTTTTCTCTCAACTTGCTTTCGATATTAGGTTGGGATTGATATCGAAGTTAAGATATTTTGGACATTTTTTTTACTGGAATTAAAGTATGGTTTTGGGACTGTGGTTGGATTGAGATTAGAATTGGGGTTTGGAATAGAGAACGTGGTTGAAATTTGATGTTCGCAACTCTGAATGGGTCAAATTATAATTTTTTAATAATGAGGGGTAAAATGTAATTTTTATATTTTGTAAAAATTTCATTTTAGCCTCTAAATTGTCAAAGCACATATGCCTTCCAAATTATAAAATTACATTTTAACCTTTATTTTATGAAAATTATATTTTTGACCCTGTAATTTAACCTTCAAAAATTATTAAATTATATTCAGCCAAATTTTAAGAAACTTTGCAAAAAAAGAAAAATTCCATGTTGAGCTACTTTAACCTTTTCTCTAACTTGCTTCCAATGTTAGGTCAGGATTGATACCGAAGTCAAGATAACAAATAGACAAGACAAGACTAGAAACTACAACTGAAAAATGACCATAAGTATTTTTCATGAAAAACAGCTAATTCAGGGAAAGAGAAAAAACAAAATCAGAAGAGAAGAAGCTCTATTTGTACGCTAGAAAACGACAACATCATTAAAACGAGTGTTATGAAAACGACAATAATCACAAAACGACGGGAGAGGAAACGAAAGAAAACGTCAGTCATCGGTGGAAGGACGTCTCTCCAGAAAAGACGCGCCAGCGAGTGGAAACAACAATCTACAATACGAACGACAATAGGATTAAGCCAAAAACTTCATGAAAACGACGACAAGTGAACTTGCTCAGAGCAAATGAGCTTGTACGGTCTTCCAACTTACGGAAGAAAATTTACTCAAATCAAGAGAGACGGCAGTTATCTGTGAAAAATAAACTGGAGAAATGAAAGCATGTGCCACCTGACGAAAAGAAGATAGGTACAAAAACAGTAATAGGCCAAATAAACGACAGCAAGAATATAAAACCACATGAATTGTTCTAATACCTTTTTATTCAAGCTAAAATCAGCTGCCTTTTTTCGAAATAAAACATACAACAAAATATAGCATTTAGTGAAATGTAATGAATGACAGCAAAGTTATACCTATTGGTCAGCACAGCATGAGTTGGGTTATTTTTGTCAAAATTTTCACTAAACCACAAGGGCGCTTAAAGGAGTTTCTTAACGATGATGAAAAAATAAAATAAAATATATATATATATATATATATACATTACAACGTCAAACCATACCAACATTATAAGGTGTCGTGCGGTGTGGGTCATGCGGTTGAATCCTTAAGTTATACAAAATTTAGACTAAACCAAAAATTAACATACTTTTACTATATATAGATTGGAAGGGCCTTAAGTCCGTCACCTGATGTGATCCAGACACCAATTTCAACCTTTGGATGCAAATTAAAACGGCCATGATCGGAGGAAGAGCATGTTAAAGCGAAAACAGTGAAAAACAGGCACATGTGGAGACATTAAAAAATGATAGAAAACATAGCTAATTGTTTAAATAATGTATATTAGTAAACGAATCGTCATTTAACTCGTTTATGAAGGAACATCTATTATAGTACCCAGTTGTAGCACCCTACCGTTGGCGCTTATTCTAATAGTTAAAAAAGGAGATGTGCTGAAATAAACGGCCTCAAAAGAAGGTATATAATATCTTAATATAACATTGCCTATACACAAATATTTTTCTAATTGTAGATTTGCAATTTATTTTTCATTCTTTTCAACAAATGATTCCGTCTAACTCACCCACTAAAGGTCCAAAACCCACCGATTAAATCTGTAAAATCTTGCGTAGAAGAAACTTTGAAAGAGTTGCAACCTTTGACAGAGAAAGAAGACTGATTGCGAGTGAGATGGTTAAAGAAAATTTTCGATTGGATTCTAAGGCAAAACATTCTTTTGAAAAAATAGTGCTTGATTATTTTTTTAAGAAATACTTTAATCCTTGAAGAAGGAGCATTGATGAAAGAGAAGAAAAAAAAAGACATGTCATCGTTGTTGGAGCATATTGCTTGAGTTTCTTGGGTTTTGTCTTTTTTGTTTAGTTTGATAAAAGTTTCTAACATTGTCAAAAATTGAAAAAGAAAATCTTTATGGATCCAAATATAAATGACTTTGTGTAAGGATTAGAAATTATTCTCTTTTTTATTCTTGTGGATTGTTGTGTAGTAATAAACAATTGAATACTTGATCTCTTGGACACTGCATAGAGAGGTTGATATCCTCATCTTTGTAAATGTTTGGTTGGTTGGCATTAATGGCAATATATTATAAGGTGGTTTAGTTGTGAAATTTACCCAACAATTTTATTTATTATTATTTTTTAAAAGATGGTTGTGTAGATAAATATCGAGTGAAAGGGGACAATGCTTAGGAGAAGACTCATGAGCCGAAAAACAATTTAAAAAGATGGAGTAGCTTCTGGTTTCGCCATTTTGTTGGACAATTTAAAATGTTTCATTTACTATTTCTTAATTACATTTTCCATAATGAGCTCTTAAAAACTATACAGTTATTAACAGTTTAATTAGATAAAGTTATATATTATTGTGCTTATATTCACCAATTTTTGTCTTTTATGCACTTTGTCGTTTATGAGAGATTAAAAACATATTTTATTTACTTTCTTACTTCTTTATTCCATTAAAATTATATTTTTAGCCCCTTTATATAATTTGATATTGCCCACCGATATAGCTCTCTATCCCTATCAATCTGATACCAATAATGCCTTATCCAATATCTATTTTACGTCTGTCCAAAGATGTGCCAACTTATGACTCCACCTAGTACCAAATCACATTTGGTATCAGATTTAAGACTTTCTCTATACATACATACATACATACATACATACATACATACAAGGTTAGTCTTAAGTCCAATAGCTAATGTCATCCGGACATCTATTTCAATCGTGGGATGAAGATTGAATAGATAAGATCTAAAGAGAGGTACGCTAAAACGAAAACAATAGACATAAGCATATGTTGATGTATTAAAGAACCTACTAAGATGTAACTAATATTTAAAAAAAATGTAAACTACTAAACAAAATGTCGTTTATGTCATTTATGTAGTCTTTTTTTTTTTCCTAGTTTTAATTTGTTCACGTGTTTTTTAAGAGAGGAGAATTCTTGCCCACTTTGGCACCCTAATTTCGTCTTCTTTTAAGATTACGATTCATCATAGAATTCAGCTCCAACTTATTTTGTTTTGATGGTCAATGAATCTTTATGCTTTGATAATCGAAAATGATCTCCACCGTTGGAGCTCCAATAGGTGGATTCAATTAATGGTGGAGCTTTACGAGCAAGTGGACAGAAGTGACACGAAGTACAAGCTCTTGTCGTCAGTGAAGCAACCAATAGGATTGTGAAGAGATGTCTTGGGATATGCTCATTTGAAGTTCGAATCTGCCATGAAAGACAAGAAAGCTTTTTTTTTTTTTTTTTGTGCATTTTGGGATTTATTGGGTTGTTGTTAATATAATCTATAAGGAGAGAAACAGCTTGTTCCTTTGCAAAAGAAGAGAGATATTTCAGATTAATTTTGTTTGGTTTTGCTTTGATTTGTTCATGCCATGATTCATCACGTTGGAAAGGGGGGAAAGCAAAGGCATGGTCAAATTGGCCTTTGTTTTCAAGGTCAAAACTTTAAAAATTATCTTTGAATTTGCGAGATTAATTTCTCCAAAAATGAAATTTTTGTGAAATTTAATCATCGGTGGTAAAACATGAGAAAATGGTAAAATTTTGTTTCTATGTTTGAGAAAGAGATGGACCAAGGATAGAGAAGTTAAGAGAGTTGTGGAGTTGAATCAATCAGGAAAATGATGTCCTCTAGTTTGTTATAACTTGCTACTGAGTGCAACTTTTATCAAGTCTATATTAACGAAAAATTTTTAACTTTATTGCTTTCCTTCAGATAATTCATTAAAAACCATTCCCAACATGTTCTAACAATCGAAAAGGGAAGGAGTTATAAAGATAGATTCTTTGGATAATTGTCAGTTTACTCTATTTTAAAACATAAATGAATATTTACATTAAGTATTTCCTAATTACATTTTTTTGTGATTACTTCTCAAATAAATACACAGCGGTTACTAATTTAATTAGGATAAAGTTATATATTGTTGTGTTTCATTCATCGATTATTCTGCTTTATGTACTTTATCATTTACAAGGATTAAAAACATATTTTATTCGTATTCTTACTTTGTTATTTAATTAAAGTTACACTTTTAATCATAATCTATAATTTAAAAATGCACCTTTAGCTCTGTCAATCAGTAATCAACAATGCCAACATCTTCGTGTGTATCAAAAGGTTTGTCAATAAAACATAGTAATCAACATATGACAATAAAACACGATGATAAAAGCATTTACCAATTTTCTATGTGCAAGTGTATCATTTTTATTTTCTAATAAGAATTATACGTGCAGGTTTTGTATTAGAAGGGAGAAAAAATACAAGATATTTCTAAATAAGGATGAAAAAGTTAACATATTTAAAATCATGAAAGAAATATTTTAACATATTATATCAATGAAAAAATGTGGTGTGTTTGGTTAATTGTGGTTTTGAAAATTTCAAACCACAAACCAAACCACACTTTACTGTCAAGTATTAATTAGACATCAAATTAACCTGCTGTTTAACAATGGTTCCCACCATACGGTTTCTACCACAAACTAAGTTATAAACAGTATAAAACTCTCATATACTATAGTAACAATAAAAAAAATTGCTATAGTGTAAAGCTCTCATATGCTACAGTAAAAGTGGTTTCCATCACCGATTCTCATCACCCTTTCCAAACACCCTTGAAAGCACAAACGGGAAAAAAACACACCATACTATGCAGTGTGGTGCGGTTTGAAGGTTCAAACAGTTATTTTGCTCACCCCTACTTTTACCAAAAAAAAAAAAAAAAGAAGGAAATGAATGGGAGCGTAGAGCCTCGCGTGCATGCGAGTGTTGAGGAGTAGGCAAGTCGACGCTGAAAACAATCCGAAAAATTCTCTGTTCGTTGCAGTACTCTCTTAATTAGCTCTTCTTTCTCAGCCAAATTTATTTCTCTATACAGGTTTTGCTTTCTTTTTGATGTTCTATGTTTAATTGAAATCATATTAATGATATTGGTCCCCAAAGAAAAGTAAAAGACAAAATGGCAGTCACCCTTCTGGATTTTTGCCTGCATAACACTTTTGCCTCGCATTAAAAAACCTACTTATATTTCATTGGTATACTTTACCCTTCAAATTATTTTAATTAAGCATTATGAATTATATATTATTGTTTATTGGTGCTTTTCTCTTAACTTAAAAATAGATTAGCATAAAATTGAAAGAGAAAGTAAGGAGCAATTCTTTTCCCTTTTAGGGCATATTTGTCACATCGTATTGTATTGCATTGCATTGCATTACATTGTATTGTATTGTATTGTATACAGAAAATGCAAATGTAATACAATACAATATAGTACAATACGGTGTGTCAAACAAGCCTTTAATTATATGTTTAATTACTTACATAAAATCGGTAGTGAGAGTTTTGTGGAGCTCATACAGTATATAGAGAATGAAGAAAGGAAATGTTAATCCTCACATTTCTTTTAGTGTTGATTCCTATACATCATAAAGAATAAATGTTAAATTTATATAGATGTCCAAATTTAAATGTTATTATTTAATGGTTATTTAGTTATGTAAAATGATATACTGGTAATTACATCAAATAAGATCTCTCTTTCTAAGTAACTTAACACTAAGAAAAGAATGTGAGAGTAAACATTCAAATCAAAAGAAAATAAATGATTCTCATTGCAATTATTTTGCTTAATTCATTTTCAATCCATTACATTTTTTTACGGTTTGATAAATATACCCTATAGGTCGTATGTTCTAACCAGCAAACCGGCAGACATTGAAAAATTCATCCTCTTTGTCAACGGGATTCAACCTCCTCATCTCCTATCAAGCGTACAGAATATCTTTCTTTCAATGCATACGTGCATAATATGTATGTAAATTACTTAACAGAACGAAGTCCGTTGGCCTTACTTTAAAATCGCTATCATCATCCTGCAATCGATGGCCGAATTTACAGGTTGTTAGAACAATTTTTTTGGGGAGCCAGTACTAATGTGGCCTTATCTAGTCAATCAACTTTCTCGATTGATTAGGAAATAGTGTAAAGCTCTCATATGTTATAGTAAAAGGTAAAAAAAAAATTGCTACAATGTAAAGATTTTATATGCTATAGTATTTTGAATCAAAAAATTAGTTCTAATCAATATTGTCAAACACCGGACTTCTTAATTTGATCAACTTTTAAATCGGATACAATAATACAGGGTTATTAGTGTCTATGAAAAATAATTTGGATAAAAAAAATATACTGTCTTTACTCCTAAGTACTTAATTTTTAAAAAGTCAGTCATGGAGTAAAGTTGTAAGCAAGCAAAGTTTAAGGGAATCAATCACAATTAGTCAAAATAAAATAAACAGAAGATAAATGTGCTTGCAAAAATTGAAGGGAATCCTAGGAGGGGCAATTTTGAGAGAGGGACTGAGGGTGACACATGAGGTACATTTCTATCCAAAAAAAAAATAAAGTAAAATAAAATAAACAGAAAAATGCGCTCACACTACTTTTTAATGATCATGAGGAGTATCGTACAGGATTGTAGAGATTTATACCCTTATCATATTTGAATTATTGGTTAAGAAATGTTTTTGTATTATTATTTTTTATACCTTCATTCCAAGGTAAAATACCTTTGAACCAAATTTATACTTTCCTATTTTGAATTCATGTTAAATACCTACTTTTTTGCTGTCATGAATTTGTTTTAACTTTGAAAACTTCTTAAACATCCTTTACGTTTTCTAAATTTTTTAAAACTTTTTTTCTTTAAGGGTTTTTAGGTCTTGTGATCAAAATTGACATTGATCAAGAAAAAACAAGAATCAAGAATGCATCAATTACAAAGGTTATGTAGGTGGTTTCTACTAATGTAGGGCACCATAAACCAGTGGCAGAGCTAGAAATTTTCCTCAGTGGGGGCACTATAAAGAAAATTGAAAATAGTATTTTATTGAATGAAGATATAACTATATATTTTAATGATTAAGCGGGGCATAATTATATTATTTCTTGTAAAATAAGGACACAGCAACATATTTAATTTATTTTATAGAAATACAATATTATATTTCAATTATTTCAAAGAACACAAGAACATTTTTCTATTATTTTGTAGGGGCACATTTTGTAATTTTCTTACAAAATAAGAACATAATTAAAATTTTAAACTAAAAATATAGGTGAAAATCTAAATTTAAAAAATAAGTAGGGGTATGTGCCCCACTCATTATAACTTAGCTCCGCCAGTGCTGAAAACCAAGAGCCTAGAAAAAAATTGTGTTTTATTGGTTTTCATCATCCTGAGCCAAATTGAAATGCTTTGTTAGACGAGAGAAAAAAAAAATAGTGAACTGAAGATTCCATGACAATCTATATTCCTGCCAATAAGGAGTAAAATTTATGTTTGTTGTTGTAACAAGACAATAATTTTCTTTAATTTATCAGGAAAGAAAAAAAAAAAAAAAAAGGGAATGATCTTTTTGGAATTTAGAAGGCCAAGTGCCGTTTTGAACTATTTTTCTGGCTCCCAGGAATTTGTAATATAAGATCACCATCCAAATAGTCCTTCTAACACATAATGTTATAAGTTTATCCAACCCTAGTGTGTGTGAATAATATTTATTAAATTTGCTTTTGCAAAGTTCCACTTTTATGATTGGGCTTTACTCTCGAATGGTTAAGTGAATAGAAGATCTCAAATTCGAGTCCCGTAAAAAGCACTTGAAACTATTTTTTGGCTATTAGCTTAGTGTTTATTAGTCCTTAATGGAGCTAAGAGGAGACTTTTGTCTCTAAGTAGTAACGACTCAATACAGACTTTTCTTACATATACAATCACACACAACCATTAACATGTTTTCATGGTACGTAATAGGATAGTTACTAGCAGCCTAAACGAAATGAATTTAGAGAAAGGAATTGCCTTACATGGTGGTTAATTATAAGTTTACATATCCAACTCTCATGCGTGTGCATAATATTCATTGAATTTACTTACGCAAAGTTCAACTTTTATCATTGGAGTATTCATTGAATTTACTCATGCGAAGTTCAACTTTTACAGTGGGCTTACTCCTAAATGGTTTAATGGATGAAAGGTTTCAAATTCCAGTCCCATAAAACACTTGAAATTATTTTCAGATTATCACCAACAGCTCAACGTTTGTCATTATCCTTTATCCTTTAACGAGGTTAAGATGAGACTTTCGTCTCTCGATACAAGTAGTTATGGCTCAATATAGATATTCACAACATGTAGAAGCCCTATCTATAATCACGTCCTAAAAGAATAGCTATAGCTGGTCAGCCATCTCTACACTTTTTTTCTGGTTAAAAATATATTTTGATTACGAATGAATTTTTCGTTTAGGGGATTCATTTCTACAGCAGACAGAATTAAAGATCAAACGTTGAACTCTAGCATGGGAATGATGAAACATGCGGATCTGGTCATGCTAAACAGGAAATTGAGAGTGAACATCCTTTGTAGCTGAGGATTTATAATTTTCTAAAGGACCCCATAATAGAGGTGGGCCCGTAGTTCAACAACCCAACTTTGGGATTTTTTTTTTTTTTTTTTTTATCTTCTGGTTTCTTCCAATCACATTAAAAATCATTGGGAGGTCCACCCCAAAGTACAATGAAATGGAGCCACATGAGAAACGACACGAAACTCAAAGAGAACTTCTGCTTTTCCTTCTCTCCTTTTACCGTCTTTTTTTTTTTCTTCCCACTCTCATATATTCATGTTCTCCTCCAACCATAAAGACACGCTAAAACCCCTTTTATCAATAATAACTTAATCACTTTTGTTGGCATATAAAAGATCATTCGAGCACTAAATAAAAAAATTCTCATCAAGACTAAAAAAAAAGATGTCTTCCATATCTTTCTCGGTATTACAACAAAATTCTACATCTTTGAATGTCTTACACACTAGACACCAAATGATCAAAAGAAAGATTTAATAATAAAGATTAAAAAAAAAAAAAAGAACAAAGAACAAAGAAAGGAAATACACAAGCAACAGTTTGCATGAAAGCAGTCATTTTTTGACTCTCGTGAAAGCTTCATTCACACTCTTTTTTTTTTTTTATATGTTCAAAGACAATAAAAACTGGTGACTGCCTTCACAACATGGAAGAAACTGTGTCAAAGACATTCACTAATTTATATATTATATATTCATGGGAGTTGGATAATCTAGCTGGTCTAGTAAAGCAAATGAACATATTATAATCAAGTAGTCACTAATCACACCAACCGTGAAAGAAAAATAACAAACAAAACAAAAGACTAATTAGCTAAGCTTTAATCAAACTAGAGGGTTTGTTGTGGATGGTCCATAATTGTTCATCACATTGGACCATGACCCTAGACCGTTGATATTGTACCCAAAAGAGTCCTTCCCGGCATGATGATCACCAGAACACCCTTGGTCTTGCCAATCAAGGGACAAGAGCGCCTTTGCGTTAGGCTTCACATCCAACATCCCATTTTGGTCCTCATGATGATGATGATGATGATTTGCTTCATAAGGCAGCATCAACCTTTGACACGTGTCCATGAAATTCCCATTACCAATATTCCCATCTAGGGACATCCCAAATGAAGGACAAATATTGTGAAAATTGGCGGTGGTACTACTAGTACCACCACCAAAATTGTTTCCAAGTCCCACATTGACCATGCCCAAATCATGGCCACTAGTGGAAGTATTATTATTATTATTATTTCCCATAAAGTCATAATTATTATTCCTTGAGTTCCCAACAATGGCCTCCAATTTGCTCTCCATGAAATCAATAGCCGGCCTAGGGACGTGCTGGTCAAAGAAAGTGGGGTGGTGGGGGCCTAGAAGGTTGGTGAGGTGGGAGAATTGGACCTGGTCAGGAAACGACAACTGGAGATCTGTCGTATTGTGGGAAGCAGAAGAATTAGAGGAGCCAGGGACAATGCTACCAACATGAGGGGTCTGGCCAACGACAGGGGAGTTGTTGTCGTTTGGCTTCTTGGAGGCGACTTTCTTGTTCTTACGACACCCTCCTCCCACAGGGATGTTCCGGAGGGTCCCACCTTTGGTCCAGTACCTACGACAGGTCTTGCAAAAGTAGCGAGGCTGAGAGAGGCTGTAGTTGTTGTAGTAGCAGAATTTGGTGTGGGTTGAGTCGCATCTTGGGCATTTGAGGGCTTGGTCGTGTTGGGGTCTGAGCCGTCGTTCCATGTTCAAGGGTCTTGAGCATGTCAGCATGTCGTTTGATATGGGGGAAGAAGAGTCCAGTCCCGGGGAGTCCTCCTGAACTAGAGCCCTAAAATAACAAATAAAAAATAAAAAATTCAGCCAATTGAGAGATGCGTGAGAACTAATCAATGTTGATCATGTCGTTTTGCTATAATTGTATAACACGACATCCTTTGCTAATCTTGAATTTTTTTTTCCTTTTTCAGGTGTCAATTATGAAATCAAAATAATGCTAGAGCTATGTGGACACAGGGCTATATGGGTGGGCTGGATTCCTTGTCGTTTCATACATATCAATCAAAATGTGTCAATAAGGGTTATCTCATTCCTGAGGGAGTAACACTTTGAAGTTTTAAGCCCCTGGTGAAAACCGGACCAAGAATTTATTTTATTTTATTATTATTATTTTCTTTCTGGAACTCTTTTTTTTGGATTTTTTTTTTTGGGAAACCATATGATGGTCGTGCCCTTGAAAGATTTTTTTTTTTTGCTAAGAATGCCCTTTAAAGTTGAATTATGACACAGTTGAGTCATTTTCTCCATTTTTGAAGAGCTGCCCTTTTTTCTTTTTCCACCTCAAAAAAAAAAAAAAGTGTTACAATTTTTCACACATTTTTTTTTTCCGAATTTCAACCACATTGTCACTAAACTAATAGTATAGAATTATGCCGTAGGGATTTTTCCAATTACCAAAAGAAGACAAAATGACTAATAATTAATTTTTACCAATACATATAAACAAAATGTGTCTGCTGTAGCTATATCATTTATCAGTTGGAAACCTTAAATGGGTTTTCACATTCTTCAAGTTTTATCAGCAAGTCTAGTGTTTATGTGTATTAGGAAGAACTGATCCTTATAGAAAACATTCATGGCGATCCTGCAAGATGGGTTTTCTACTAATTATTTCCTTTGGATTTCTAATAATTTAAACAACCCAAATTCATCTATCTATATATATAGTGATTATATTATATTTATATAATCACAGAAAAATAGGTGGAGATCATAGCCTATCTTGGAAAATAGTAATATCCAAGTTTTATATATAATTAGGAGAACATTTATATATATTAAGCACAACGTACCTGTAGCCAATCAGATGAATCCATGCAGACTTGCAGAGAATTAAGACCCATAAAAACAAAACCGGACTATTTTACCAGTATATAGTACTGTGTTTCTTCTAGTAGTACTGTAAATAGATATGCAAATATAAAAACCTAGCTGCCAAGGTTTTTCTTTTTTCTGCCGAATCTACTTCATATGTGTCATCCCACTTTTCTCAGGATATTTATGTAGTATGATCAACGGAGAGAAAAGGAATAAGGTGCGTTGGTTTTTTAGAGAGAGAGAGAGAGAGGGGGGTGGGGCGGGGTTGTGTGGGGGCAGTGAGAAACTGAAGGACTTGCTGGTGTGTGGATT